>LPNX010070504.1:5245-32165 GCA_001517045.1 Pseudotsuga menziesii | reverse complement strand
TTCAATCAAGGGGCGGACCATGAAGCTAATATTGGTACCTCCCTGAACAGGGGAGCTCTCCTCATCAACGGTATTGAGCATCATGATCCAATTCCTTAGCTCGTTGGCTGATGGGTTAGAAAGGATCACCATTTGTCCAGTTAATTCTAAAAGGAAGGTGTCTTTATGATCATTGGTTTATTTGAGGTTGGTAGAGTGGGCTAATAAAGCCAAAAACTGACTGAAAATCCTTCTTTCAAGAGCTCAAATCTTTCAGGCCATCTCATGACTCTAATTATCAGTATTGAAGCTGCAAATTGGATCCAATTGCAGTCCACCAGGGAGGATAGATCCCAGCTCACGCATGATGAAGAATACAGAGTATCTTCATCGCAGCAGAAGGGGAAGGCAGCACGTTCCTGTACTAAATTGTTTCAGTAAGCAGTGTGCCCACAGAACCTCGACTGGCAGAGAAGGAAGCGCCAGCAAAGACCTGGATGAAGATCTCGAGCTGGAAGAAGATCACGATCTGGATTAAGCCTGAAGAAGATCACGACCTGGAAGAAGCTCACGTTCAAATCGAGACTAGAATGGACTGATCCAGCATGCTGTTCCATTTCATTATCCAGCATGCTGTCCCAGTTTATATTCTGTTTGCAGCTCTTTGAATTCTCCGTCTATGCTTAGTTAATTTAAGGAATTTTGCAAAGGGAGCGTCTAGACTAGAATGGATTGATCCAGCATGATGTTCCAGTTTATATTATGTTTGCAGCATTTTGAAATCTCTGTCTAAGCTTATAGTTAATTTCAGGAATTTTGCAAAGGGAGGCTCTAGCTCCGTTCTACTGGATAATTGTTGTAGATGGACCTGGAAATGTTGTTGTAAGGCTGCTGGCAGCCGTTTAGCCAAATTTAAATCTAAAAGTCTCATAACCGTTTTTGTAAAAAAAAAAAAAAATAGTGTTCCAACAACTGGTAATGGGAGTTTTCTTTATGACCTGTTTGAGAATAAGGAAATCATTTACTTATATGTCAGAGTGCCAAGTTCAAGACCAGTTATAGCCCCAGTTAATTGCAACCTTTACTCACCTAATCTGTAATGTGAGCAAGTAGCATTGATTTCATTATGTCAACTGGATCTAGATCGGGAGGTTAGGGAGGGAAAATGCTATCCTCCCCACCCAGGTTCAAATCCCACTGGTGACATGTTTCATCCTTCATGAGCAAATTGTCGTTGACGCTGTGAGCCTTGAGCAATATCTCGCTCTTGCTTACAAACAGGAAGGTGGTGTGAATAGTTACATGGAAATTTAAAAAGCATTGATTTTAATATGGACCAACCCAAATCCGAGGGTAAGGATTCTATTTATGCTGTGCTAACTAAATATGTCAGTTAAAACTATAGATGTGAACGACAAGGTCAGCCAAGTGGCTGATTGTTTAATGAAGAGAGCATTTATAAATTGCAAAATGCAGCGTATGCCTAATTCCTAAGTGTTTTTGGATTTAAATGCTTAGCCAGGTCACAACAATTTGTCTCATAGCACATGAGAAATTGAGAAGAAGGGCTTGGTAGAAGACATAGCTGCTAGGTGGGTTGTCAGCAAAATCAGTGAGAACATCGGCTCTGCCTTGCTGTAAATCGGTATAATACAGTTGTCCTTATATGAACCTTTTTGAGAAATACTTCTTATATTCAGAAAGCTATATTTACAATCATACCCAGTTAGGGATTTGAACTCGAGTCTCCATGTTAATACAAGCCCAATCACCTCACTGCTTGCTGATAGACCACATTATGAACTTAAGAGAACCACATCTCATAAATTGGCTTCAAGATGATTGTAAGGTACTGGCTGTCAGGAGTTCTTGGAGGAAGTCAAAGATATTGCTGATAGACCACATTATGAACTTAAGAGAACCACATCTCATAAATTGGCTTCAAGATGATTGTAAGGTACTGGCTGTCAGGAGTTCTTGGAGGAAGTCAAAGATATTATGTTTTGTGGCAAGTAAACAAGAAGAAAACTGAGCAGGGTTGGTATACCTATGCTTGAAGCCTTACTCGCTGAGCAGCCTCAAGGGAAGTGGCAAGGGAAGTGGCAGGGAGAAGCATAGCCAAGGTTTTATGGCCCCTAGAATCTAATAAAATAAAGTAGTAAACCTTCTCCAAAAATACAGAATGTATTACATGTTATTGTTTGAAAAAGACTTTGGCAAACAAGTCACTGTTATCCCAGAGTTGTCTCAGTTGGATGATGAGGAAAGGTTGATCATTGATCCAAAGTAGATGATGGACACTATAAAGCATATAAAGCATAGTAGCAAGATTCGAATACGAATTCAAATACAATTTGGATACAATATGGAAAAAATGCATAACAAAAAAATCAAGTACGGCTAAAATACGAGAGTAGACATCTTATAAATACAAAAACATGCATTTTTAATTAAAAAAAAACTTATATATTCATTATTCATTGAAAACAACTTGAAATATATCTCAAATTTGAACATAGCATATCATATTATATAACAATGTTTAGAATGTCATCATCCACATTTAGAACTTCACAGAAAAGATATAAATAATAAAAACAACAAATAATGCATAGTAAAAACTGCTCTAGTCTTCACTTTTACATTGTTGTGACATTGTTATTTATCTAAAATCTATTTTTTTAAATAATCATATAAATATTTTTTATGAAAATGTGTATATATAATTTGGACGTGAACCTCAACTTTTAAAGAAAATAAAGTAACCTTAACTCTTAAACTTTTAAGTTGCTTAACTCGTTAAATGGTAAAACCGAAAAAGTAAAACTTAAAATGACAACCTACACTAAAAAACAAGTAAAACTTCAAATGACAAAGTACATAAAAAGGACTTTCATGTTGCTTAACTTGGTAAATGGTAAAACCAAAAAAGTAAAACTTAAAATGACAGACTACATTAAAGAAAATGCAAAACTTTAAATAACAAATTACATAAAAATTATTGTGATTAATTACATAAATTAATTAGAAATTGCAGACTCATATTCACTATTCTACAGTCAGCAGCATAAAAGACTCGTGATAATGTAGTAGATATTAATTAAAAATTCAAAATATGTTTTTTTAATGAGTGTTTTTATAAATAAATAAATTAGCCATAGTGGAATTTGGTGAAAGGTTTGTTGAATGTATTGTATCTGAACTATGTCGAATATTTCCCGTATTTTAAACATAGCCCAAACTTCTATACAAGAAGCCTCAATATGGCCGAATCTTGCTACTATGCTATAAAGAAATTGTTAAGAAAACAGGTTCTCAATGAAAATTTGGTGAAAAATAGAAGAACTTGCCTGTTGAGGATGCATTCTAAGAGGTGGAGGACATATTCAAAAATTCCACAAGTTTTTCAATGTTTCAAAGGTGAAGAAATTTAGGACGGGAACTTTTAATCTCAAACTTGCATCAGTGCTGTTATGAAAACAGAAATTTATGAAAATCCGAATTTTTTGAGTTTTATGAGGAAGCGCCCACTTCAGCTAAGCAAACCTCTTAACTTTTATGTCCGCGTTTGACATTTTCCACTCAGAAATTAGAGTTCTATGAATAAAATATCTGCTTCGATATAGCATTAAGTTAGTATGTATCGTAAAAGCTTACTTGCAAGGAAAGCCTTAATAATCTAAGACTAGAATCTGGGTTACTTGCAAGTCTCACCATTTGAGATTTTAATTTCAAGTCTATCATAAGAAGGCATTAATGATAAACTTTATGCAGAACATACGAAATGGTATGCACTTTATTCCTACGATAATCCAATTCTGTTTTGAACTATGTCCAGCAAGCTTCGGGTTTCTAGCTTAACTGATGTGGGATTTAGATTTTATGCAGGTCTAATTTCATTGATCATTCTTTACTTGTAAGTGTTGATATCAATATTCCACAGTATATTCATCATTTGGATGGATTTCAGCATAGTTCAATACCAGAAATTTGAGACAGCAGTCTCTTTCATTTATTCTATCATTTTTATTTTTTTATAGAAGGACCCAAATATCTTCCAATGATCAGTCTGTTAAACTGCATCCCTACCAAGGAATCAAAGCTGTAAACAGCAATAAGTAGTGTTTAATTTACCGTTAAACAGGTAACAAGGAAGAAACCTACCAAGTCATTAACAATTTCTCCAATTTCCTTCTAAGCTGCAGATTATTCCAAAATATCACATCATTCTTAGCAAAAAAACAGCGATGGGAACGCTTATGTTAATCTTAATTATCTCTTAACTGCAACCTTATGCACAGACATTCCAACCTCATTATCCCTGATAGTATTACATGATCAAACAAGGAACCAACTGCCCAACATTAGATGGTTATTATTTCTAGCAATGCCATCACCCATAATGCTATTTGATGCCGATCTGGGATATGATCAGACCATTAATAAAAAGAAATTATTTTGTTCATGCAGCATCTAAGTAACAGGACACATTCAAATAGGGCCCGTGTTCCATATTTTGCGTGTCGAACACGATACTTACTTTAATACGTGTTCGAAACCAAAATTTTCGTGTCCCGAAATCTGGACACTTTCCAACACGTATCGGACACGTGCCAAGAACGTGTCCTGGTTTCCGGACATGTGTCATGTCAAAAAGGGTATAGAGGAGGAGGAGGATAGAGGAAAGAGCCGCAACAGTAATGCTAATTTTGACATGGGAGGAGCAGGAGGACGATTGACAGTGGCTAGTACCATTGATGAGCTATGAGATTCTTCCCTGTCGCTATTTAGTATTTTCCTTTTGTATCTAGTAGAGTGAGGTACTGTAGATACTAGACTTAGTACTAAGTAGTATCTACTCTATTTTGTATTTTTCAGTGGCATTCTCTTCATATCTATGTGATACATTTTGATTTTTGTGGTTTAATGAGAAATATCAACTATGCAGTTTATGGTTCAAAGTTCATGATTCATTGATAATTTAATTATTGATTCATCATTGTCAAATTTAAATTAAATGATATTATGATTGATATACATTATATATACTTCTAGTTTTTTTAAAAATGTGAATCTTTATATATATTAATATATATAACGTGTCCCATATCTTGTTTCCGAGGTCATTGTGTCTCATATCGAATACACGTATTTTCGTGTCCCATGTCCTTGTGTCATGTGACTTAGGGCAAGGCAGCATATATCGATGCAACCATATGCCACAATGTTTACATGGAATAAACACCCACAAATGAATCCATTGCCAGCTCTGGGTTAGAACTGCCAGTGCCAATTAATCTATGGCATCAATGCTAGAACAGATATAATATGTTTAACCTTATAATGGAATTTGGTTCTTCTACCAAAATTTTGCGGAAGCCAACTATTACTATAATACAAATCAGAATATCATAAAGCAATATACCAGATCATGATAAGCACCGGGATCATAACTGAGACCATGTCATAATACTCCTACGAACCTTGCTGATATAAATAAGCACTCACCAATTTCAAGGTCATGCCATGGATGTGCTGCAACCGATCGCCGAGTCAGGGAAGAAAGAATGCGTTCATTTAACGTGATGTCAGGAAACCCAGAGCTCACATTACCATCTCCATGAGGAGTAGCCATAGCTTCACAGGAGCAAAGATCTCTTACCTGTTATAGAGAGACTCCAATTAAGTCATTGCATATAGCCAATATTATAATTCAGCAATATTGATGAGAACCAAATTCTTCCATTATTATATAGCATTAACCCATATAGTACACAATGCCTCCATTATTTTTTTCATTATATTGTTTTAACTATTGTTTAAAAATTACTCAACGCTTATTTCAACACGACTTTGATCTTATTTGAAGAAACTTTTCAAGTGGTAGAAAAGTGACAAAGAAGCATAACCAACCGCCATTGGCTTCCTTTTTATGAATTCTCTAGTATGTTTGAGATTATTTAAATTTATAGCATAAATAATTTTGGGACTTAAGATTATAATGTTATGTATATACATTATTCCTTTTGGATTTGAACTTGTGGCCTCTTAAAAAGAAACACATGTTCTTAACCATTAGGTCCACTCATGCTGTATAATTTTTGGTCGAAAACATATTTTTTTAATAAATAGAAAAATATATTTATTATCAAAACATTACTAATTTTTCTCTCAACTTGAAACCCTTTTATTCCTTGGAACCAGGTACTCAAAGTCAAATCTGCATGATTAAACTAAGAGTAACAAAGCTGCATGATTAAACCAAGAGTAACGAGGTGCTCTACAGCCCAACTACTAGAAAAATATGTTTTCTATTTTTTTAGTCGAAAACATATTATTATTAAATAGAAAATATAATTACTATTGAAACATTACTAATTTTTATCTGAACTTTAAATATTTTTATCCCATGGAACCACGGTGTAGTGACTCAAAGCTGAATTCACATGATTGCATCCAAAGTAGCGAGGTGCTCTACAGCGGAATGTTGTCTCATTAGCATAATGTTCCCAAAAATAAAAAGTAATTAAAAAATCCATGTCCACTCATAACTTATCAAAAATAAAAATAAAAAGTAATTAAAAAATTTATGACAGTTCATAAAATAAATTAAATAAAAACCAGCATAAATCCATCTATTAAATTATTAATCACATAGAGGATCCAATTTTGTGAGATGTGTATCAAGCATAGCAATAAACCAGAACTCACCAAGGAAAGTGAGATAAATCATAAATTATGATATGGAAAAAGATACAACTGAATGTACATCCCCTTCTCTTTTTGGTAAGAATGGAAATACCCACTTATCCTAAAGATTATTAAGACACGTTCGATTCTGAAAGAGTTAATAATATGATATATATAAAAGAAGATACAACTGAATGTACATTCACTTTTCTTTTTTGGTAAGAATGGAAATACCCACTTGTCCTAAAGATTATTAGGACACGTTCGATTCTGATAGAGTTAATATGAAACAAATCAAGGAAAAATTTCAGAAAAAGAATGGAAATACCCACTTGTCCTAAAGATTATTAGGACACGTTCGATTCTGATAGAGTTAATATGAAACAAATCAAGGAAAAATTTCAGAGATACAAAGAATTGGAGCCTGTCCCTACTGTCTGACAATCAGCCTTGAGCATATAAAACCCCATAAATTGGTTCAATGAATCTATAATTGAAGCCCAACAGAAGTTGGGCTAGGGATTCAACTTCCAGGAAAACACTTCGAATTGCAAGGACGATCTTCCCGGTGAACTAACCGTACCCCAAATCGACACAGGTTATCTTTCAAAAACACTATAGGGACAACCGAGAGAAGCAACTACTTAGTCTTTCACATTCAAAGGCCATATGTAATCCATTAAGAAAAGGCAAAAAAATCTCTTAAACATAATTTAAGAGATAATGAATTATGAAAAATTTATTATTCCCATGGGGCTATAGGATAGGCGTTTGTCCGGCTGGCCCTGCTCCTACTGATGATTCGGATAGGTCGGAGGAAAACGAAGGCAGGTCCCAGGCATCGTTTCTTAATGGTTGCCTCTTTGGAGATCTAGATTCTTAAAAAAGTTCTAAAGGTTTAGAAATGTGTAAAAATTAGCCTTCAAATTATACATATCACTTAAAATTCAATTAATCACTCAAATTATACATATCACTTAAAATTCAATTAATCACAGAAAAATACATACATATCACTTAAAATTCAATTAATCATACCAAAATACATGAACATACACAGTAATTATTTTGCTTTCAAAAATTGAGTTTATAGGCTTGTTTTTGTTGCTGTTTTATAAGAAGAAGTTCGAAGATTCACTCCAGAGCGATTCGACCAGTCCAAAAGGTTATGGGTCTAGCCGAACTTAAGCCAGGTTTGGGTCAACCTGGCAATTATGGTCTAAATGGCCATCTTAATTGAATGAAAATAATACAGACACCATAAATGCTGATAAAATACAAGAGTTGGAACATTAAATATTTACTTGCATGGATGTAATTATGACCAAAAACATTCTTAAGAACATTTTAGCAGCAAAAAGCAATGAAGTATTCCTTGCTGTTTTGATAGGAACAGTACGGTGTAAATTAATCGTATGAGCAAAACTCCTAAAACAAACATCTCCATTGAACAGACCAATTCAGCAGGTATATACATATGAAATTAAAGGACTAAATGCTCATTGCTGATTGCAGTAACGCAGTTGCAAGCACAAACGTTTTGACGATCATTTAGCAGAAAGCACTGAGTACGATTGAATGGAGCATTCTCCGTTGTTTTGGTGGAAATAATATGGTGAAAATTAATCATATGAGCATAAATCCTAAGACAAGCAACATATCCATAAACAGGCATATATGTATATGAAATAAACGAAATCCAAAGGACGAAATGCTGATTGCAATAAAAAAACTAAAAACAGTATAGTGGAAATTGATCATATTATGGGAAAAAAAATCCTAAAACAAGCAACATTTCCATTGAGTGGGTCAATTCAATAGGCATTTCCATCTGAAATTAAACGAAGTATCCAAAGGACTCAATGTTGATTGCATAACAGAATCGACGGATGTTTTGAGCTGAAAACATTGCAGAGATATTTTGAGCAGGAAATTGATCATATTATGGGAAAAAAATCCTAAAACAAGCAACATTTCCATTGAGTGGGTCAATTCAATAGGCATTTCCATCTGAAATTAAACGAAGTATCCAAAGGACTCAATGCTGATTGCATAACAGAATCTACGGATGTTTTGAGCTGAAAACAATGCAGAGATATTTTGAGCAGAAAACATTTCAGGGATATTATAAAAAAAGTGGTATATTTCAAAGCCCTTTCGAAAGTTAAACACATATATTCGACGAGTCGTTAAAGACCTTCATATTGTCTTCCTACATATAGGAAAAATACAAAACCAAACGAAACAAAAATTATTTTCGCTATTAAAGACATCGAAAGGGAAATAAGTTTAAGGCTTTAAAAACGCAAAAAAACAAACACTAACCCTACAAAAATTAATGTCTCTTCAACGCGGACAAATTTCTGCTCATTATAGCTGCGAAATAAAGATTTTTTTCTAATTCACTTATAATTGAAAGAATTTGTAAGTTTTAAGGATATTTCAAAAGCCAAAAAAACCCGAAGTCTCTACAAGAGTACCTGAATAACCTAACAGTGCTTAAATGAGTGCAATTAAAAGTCGTTTCAACAGTAAAAAAACATATAAATGGAAGAAGAACCTGCTAAAAATTTAATGCTCCTATAAATTTTATATTTGAAGATCAAAACCCTAAATATCGAGCAAGAAGCCCTATCATGCTTAACCAGTGCAAATCAAGAACATTTAACGTTAAAAAAACAAAAACAAAAAAACAGAAACTCTCGTCACTTACAAAAAAGCTATTAGCCCAAATCGCCGGGCCGAATTATTTGAGTTTTAAGTTTGTTCTACCGAACTCTCCCGGATATAAAACTCGCAGAGCTCAAGCAAACACTATTATTTCACAATTTCCTGGAACTGTGTTTAAATATTATGCGAAAAACACACGCCGAACAGAGGTTGTCGCCTTCACGGCGTTGAAGAACCGTTAGCTATGGGGTCTAATTGACAGGTCACGTGGTAGGCTACTACTTGGTCACGGACTGCAACTTACAGGGTAGGAAAGTATTATGTTTGAAAAAGGGTAGGAAAGTATTAATGTGCAAATTATAACGCCGAAATTAGTTGCGAATGTTTTATATTGATTGGAAGTGGAATCTTTGTCGACGGATTTAGCGAGCGTTATATTTGAAGGTCTGACAAAATAATGGCATCGTATAAAAGAAAAGGGATTAAATTAAATATTATTTTAAGAATTTCTTTTTTCTTATAGTTGTCAATGCATTTGATGAGTCATAACACTTTTATAATACGCATAAAGAAAAGGGATTAAATTAAATATTATTGTAAGGATTTGTTTTTTTTTATTTTAATAGTTGTCTATGCATTTGATAAGTCAGAAACCTTTTATAATTGATATTGGAAAACTTTTACGTTTCTTAAATTAAATATATTATATTTAAATTAAAATATTACGTTGTTGGTTTTTTGGAATTTCATTATGTCGACACATGGTATATTATTAATGCTTCTGCAAAATGAGTAAATATATGGTAATAATAAAAATAAACGGAGTGTCTATATGGGAAAGTGTCTAGATCTTCACTCGATGACCCTCTCCAAGCCTTTTGAGTATGGGGTTGGAATATATGGGAAAGTGTTTGCATCTTGGTCATACTCGATGACCCTCTCCAAGCCTTTTGAGTATGGGGTTGGAATATTAAAAACCTTGATTGGTTTGGAATGGTTCTTCGACCCTAGAGCTTTTGGATGGTATTAAGAGGATTAGGTATTTGGTTGGTCCTATGTGATTAAGACTAAATATCTCAAAAATCTTTTTTGGAAGATTGGTTGAAGAAGAACTTCACTATTAAAGGTACTTTTATTTTTTGGAACAGTTTCATGAGAACCCTCTTTTGGCTTGGCATGAAATTGGGGTGGAAAGTTGGGAATTGTTTAAGCATCAAGCTCGGCATTGATCCAATTTATAGACAAAACTCTTCTCCTCTCCTATTGGTGGAACTATGTGAATATCTCCAAGATCTGGGGATCAGCTCTCTCTATCATGATGTCAACAGAGATGAAGGTGCTTTGAGCAATTCATATTGGCTCTCAGCGGATGATTTGTTTTTGGGGGGTAGCTAGAAGGATGAGTGGAATTCTTACATTGAAGGCCTGTCTCACGGAGGGATTATACTCTCAAATGTTAAAGACTCTATTCTCTGGTCTCATAATTATGTTAATGGTGAAGTCTTGGTGTGTAAGGCATATGATCTTATTGTCTTTGCAAATTCCACAAAAACTCATGATTGGCTCCATGCACATATCTAGGTCTAGCACATCCTGCTCACAATTAAATGTTTTATATGGCTCTGCCTGGGAAATTTCATATTGACCTGGGACAATTTGCTTAAAAAAGGATGGTGTGGGCCAAATATCTACTGCTTGTGCAGATCTGAGGAAGAGAGTGTTATCCACCTGTTTATTATTTGCCCATTTGCGAAGAAGGTTAGAGTCATCCTTGGACAACATTATAACATTGTTTTTCCATGGAATGCACAGAAGTTGGATGAGAACCTCACTTCCTGGTTCAATCATAAGCGGGATCTTTATTTCTTACCTATCTTTTATATTTGGAATTTATAGCTTTGTAGGAATGCATCTATTTTTTATGGGAAACAGCTAAGCACACATATGGTTTGTCTCATAACAATGGAACTTGTTGTATCTTTTTCGGGTCCCGACAACACAAAAAATGTCAGATTTATTGGACTTGCTGAGAATCTATGCTTCCCTCATGGTTACTTTGATGCGGCAGCTGCAAATAGCATGGTCAGAGCTGGTTTCACTTTGTATTTGAATCATGACCACTTTTTCTTTTGCAAATTGGATTGTGGTCCTAGTACTAATATGAGGGCTGAGTTGTTAGCTCTCTGGGCCCTCCTCCACACTACAACTTCCATGGGTATTCCAAAACTTCATGTTAGAGGAGACTCTGTTGTTATCATAAATTGGATGAATTCTAAAGCTTCCCTCACAGCTTTGAATTTGGAACACTGGTTTAACAGAATTTATGATATTAAGCAGGCTTTCTTATCCCTAGAGATCAAGCATATCTATAGGGAGTACAAGAAGAGTGCAAACGGCTTATCCAAGGAGGCACTTAAGATGATGGCAGGTCATCTCCATTTCTCAGAATTCTATGAGAGTGTCATCATTACGGAAGGCTTCTTAAGACTCTTCTAGGAGTTCTCTCTTTTGTCATTATGGACATTTTTTCCATATGGATTATGAACTGGAATATGTTTTTTTATTCTTTTTGTGCCTCTCCGGATTGTTTTAGTTGGGGATATTTCTACATATGATCCTCTCGAGGTGTGTTCTCCCCATCTTGGATAAGTGTGCCTGGACTCTTTATGTCCTCTCTGTTGGGTATGAGTCTTGATGTCTTTTCACGTGGATGGGGAGCCATCTAGTATATCTTATGGGGCTTTTGTCTCCACTTCATGTATCTTTCTGGTTTAGAATGACTCTTTGTCATGTATATGTAATCGTTACCTTTGATTCTATATGAATACCAAAGAACAACTATTTTTCTACTAAAAATAAAAATAAAAATAAACAGAGTATAAGGAGTATTCATTTAATTATGAAATAGTTCTTATATTTATATGGTTATATTTATAATCATATTTATTAGGGATTTAAATGTGGTCTCGGTGTTAATATAAGTTTGATCACATAATTGTTTACATAAACCATAATTATGTCGATAGACGTTTTTATTTGAGATTTGAGGTGGACTACCGCCTATGATTTTTCATCTACAGACGAGGATGAGACAAGTGTACTGTCCAGATTGATTCTATGACAGTGGTTCAAAATTCTAAATAAACAATTATAAAAAAAAGAATATAAAAAAACGGTAGCTAAACGATGAATAGATAACTAGTAATAATACATGGATAAATCATAACAAATAAATAGATAAATAAATATATAAATATCTAAATAAATACATGTATACTTAGTCATAAAAAAAAAAAAGTTAATATTTATAAAAAAATTGGACACTCTGATCTTAAAGTAGTTCTTTAAAAAAAAAACTCACTACTCACAACATATTTCCATTCAAGAATCAAAACGTGTAATCATAAAAACACACCATGCAAAGATCTTGTCACATCTTGAAGTGGTTCTTTCAAATAAACTTAATACTCATAACACATTTCCATTCAAGAATCAAAACCTCTCATCATAAAAACACACCATGCAAAGATCTTGTCAATTTTCAAAGCACTCTTTAAAAAAAAAATTATAATACAAAGTTAGAATCTTACTCATAAAACCAATTTTTAATGTTAGAATATTAATATAGAAAATTTTTCATTAATCAACTATTATGGCTCCATTTACCAGCCACCCAAAACTGGTTCATCCATCTATATTTCTCCACGTGCATTTCGAAAAATAAATTACATATCCATCTCCATTTCTTAATTAAATAAATAATAATAATCAGTTGAAACAAATTTTCATTATTATATTTATTTATCAATCAAAATTTTAACCAAGTTTAAACTTAACCAGTTTTGGAAACATTTTAAAGAATTTTACGAAACAAATTTTTGAAACATTTTAAACAATTTTACGAAACATTTTATTAAAAAAATGTGAAAAATAAAATGGATTTTTCATTATATTTATGAATAAATCACTTAGCAACGAATAATTTGTTCATCCAATTTTATTTTTGAGTTGAAAGGTAGTTCCATCTCCGGATTGAAGTTTTGAGGTATTTATTAAGTAAGGTATGAGTTGTGTATGTAATTTTGATTTTCATACTAATATAATAAGAGCCACGAGGTGGTAGTTCTGTGCAATTGTTAATTAGATGTTTTTAAAATTTACAAAATCAACATACTAACTATAAATTAGTTAGAATATATCATTGTTTCTTTAAATTTTTAATTAGTTTAACTTCATAAAGCATGGTAATTAAAGGAATGAAAAATTCATCTACCAAATTATAATAAGATTTTGTTTTCTCAAAAAGTGATAGTATGAGATCAATTAAAACATTTTTATTAACAATTGTGCAATTGTTAATTAAATGTTTTTGAAATTTACAAAATCAACATGCTAACTATAAATTAGTTAGAATATATCGTTGTTTCTTTAAATTTTTAATTAGTTTAACTTCATAAAGCATGGCAATTAAAGGAATGAAAAATTCATCTACCAAATTATAATAGGATTTTGTTTTCTTAAAAAGTGATAGTATGAGATCAATTAAAACATTTTTATTAACAATTGTGTTTTCTATAAGTTTGAGTTGTGGAACATATGGTTTATAACCATAGGAAAGTTTCCTATTAATTAATATTTTCTTGATGCCCGACTTTTTGGAAATCTATAGACCTTGGTAAAGGGCTAGGATCTCTACTTGGTTATTGGTCATTTTGCTTTGATTATTTTACTTAGTTTTTCTATAAAAAATAATCCAAAAAACGTCATCTAATAAGATATTTAATATAATTATTTTACCTTTTTATAATATAAAAGAAGTAGCAAATGAAATTTGGAAATCTATAGACCTTCGTAAAGGACTAGGATCTATGCTTGATTATTGATCATTTTGATTGGTTATTGGTCTTTGATTATTTTACTTAGATATTAAACATTTTGCTTTGATTAACCAAGGGACTAGGATCATTTTGCTTTGATTATTTTACTTTGCTTGGTTATTGGTCATTTTGCTTTGATTATTTTAATTAGTTATTGGACATTTTGCTTTGATTATTTTACTTAGTTATTCTATAAAAAGTGATTCAAAATAAAGTCATGAAATAAAATATTTAATATAATTATTTTACCTGGAGTAGCAAATGAAATCAAAGAGGAAGACAAAGAATGAAACATTGATACATGAAAAGTTTTCATTTTCATATTGTGCTAGGAGCTATTCACTTTATTGTTGTTGTTTAATGCTTTCTCAATTTTTAATAATGTAATGGACATACATGATTTGTGTCATATATATATACACATGATTCCACAAAATTTGAATTCTTTTGGAATAAAATATCACCAATAGCAATGACTAAGTTTAAACATCATATATATACATACACAATTCCACAAAATTTGAATTCTTTTGGAATAAAATATCACCAATACTTATGACTAAGTTTAAATATCATATATATACACACACAATTGCTCAAAATTTGAATTTTTTCAAAACATAAAATCATGATTTTATGATTTGTGTCATATATATACACACGATTCCACAAAATTTGGAATAAAATATCACCAATAGAACTGACTAAGTTTAAACATTACACACACACACATATATATATACACAATTCCACAAAATTTGAATTTTTTTAAACAAAAAATCACCAGTGACTAAGTTTTAACACCATAAAATCTATTTGTGAGACACGTATATACTTATGTTGGTGGAGCCTTTTACAACAAGACTTAAATAATTAGTTTTTAATAGTTTCCATCAATTTAAAATATAATATACTTATGTTGGTGGAGCCTTTTACAACAAGGTACAAATAATTAATTTTTAATAGTTTCCATTAATTTAAAATATAATGTACATTTTCATCACTATCTTTTGAACACTTAACAAAATAAGATGTACCAAATATTAGTTAATATGATACAATACTAATATGATATAATACTAGTTAATCATACTAGTTAAGATGTACCATTTTTATTTTATTTTATCCTTTTTATGTAATTGCTTACTAAATACTAGTTAATATGATATAATACTAGTTAATCATACTAGTTAAAATGTACATTTTTAATTTTATTTTATCATTTTTATGTAATTGCCAAATACTAATTAATATGATATAATGTTAGTTAGAATGTACCTTTTTTATTTTATTTTATCATTTTTATGTAATTTTGTTAGTTTAGACATGTTAAAATCTAAATTTTGTTAAGAGTGGTTAAGATGTATCCTTTTAATTTTATTTAATTTATTTTGTCCTTAGTTTATATATGTGAAAGATCTAAATTTTATAAAAATGGTAGCCTTCCTATTTTTTTTATAAATTTAATTTTTAATTATAAATATAATATTAATGCAATAGTTAATAAAATAAAATTTCAAAATAGATATACTAACAATATATTTAAAAATAAATAAATACAATCATACTATATAATTTTTAATTATAAATATAATATTAATAACTATTTAATAAAATAATATTTCAAAATAAATATATTAACAACAATTTAAAAATAAATAAAAACAATCATATTATATAAAGTTGCATTAAACCAACAATATCTTATATATATTATTATTGATTAAAATAATTCTAACCTCGTGCCTTTCCTGCCAAGAGTTATTGAGTGACTCTGCATGTATAACTCAAAATCCTCCCCCTTCAACTTAGCAAACTCGGCGTCGGGCTGTTCCATGACTGACTCTTTCTTTTTCCTCCGTCAGCAGTGTAGAACTTCAGATCAAGATGTCAAAAAACCTGGCAAAATTTCTGTCCATATGGAGAGATCAACAATCTGTAGATGCAATCATGCATCTGAACGATAGAGCGGTTGGCATTTAATCGATAACGTCATGATTTACTATAAAAAGTTACCATTAGGGTTTGTGATCAATGAAATTCGATATCGCGACCGAATTGATCCGAAGCAGAATACCTCGGAATCTAGGGTACCATATTTTCTTTCTAGAAGTTGCGTGGGGTTGAAAATAAATGGAAAATTTATTAGCCTGGACGACGTGCTTTCCTCCATGGTTACAAACTTTGTAAAGTCGTAATGGGGGGATTTTTAATAGTTTTTAAGTTTTCAGCGTATGGATCTCAAAGATTTTCCTTCCCTCACTTACTAAAATAAATTATTGTAGCTCCCTGTAATCCTATAAACCAAAATAAATTTAAATTTAATTTAAATGTGTAGGCATGAGGAAGTTCTTGCTTAAATCTCACGCAAGAAATCTATATCAAAATACAAATAAATAATGTTCCACCGTTAATTTTAAAGAATATATCATGTGATTTATCATCCAATCGCATATATTGTTGCTTTAAAAAAATCCTGACATAACATAACTTTGAATAATTTGTTTTTGTTTAGCTGGATGTAGTTATACATCTATCACTTGAATTTATTGATTCAAGTTTTTTTGTATGAAAGCAAATTTGCTTATATTTTAAAGCATCGGTTCAAGTTGAGTAATGCTCTCATGCGTATTTAACCTTTCTCAATAAATAACTACCACTATAAACATAACATTTTATGGTAAAATCAGATCTTACTACTTGGTATTGGGATTCAGTGTCTTTATGATAAAAACGCTTATGGTAGTCTAAACTATCTGCGACAAGCATCCATACTTCATAATTTAAAGCATGGCTTCCAATTAAGAAATCCTCCCTTGAGCGTTTAACCTTTGTTAATAAATAACTCTAAGCATCTTATTGTGAAATTAGAATTCACTGCCTTCATGGAAAAAAAATGCGTATTGTAGTCTAAACTATCTGTGACAATAACTTTATACCAGCTATTGGAATTCACTCCCTTCATGGAAAAAAATGTGTATTGTAGTCTAAACTATCTGTGACAATGGCGTCACCATCCTTCACATTAGTGCTGCAACAAGCAAGGCTGGTCCTAAACTTATAGGAAACTTTAGGAGAAGTTACAATAACCATGATTTTTGAGTTACTGTGGAATTGGTAATTCTGTTGAATTAGCAATTCTCTGCATAACGCTACTTTGGGGAAATGACCCTCGATTATGCCTGGTTTGTGTCTTTCAACATAAGAGCCCTTTCCTGTACAATGTCAATTATTTAGCCGTTGGGTGGTAACTTTCCCAGGAAAACAGTTCAGTTCATGAATTGCCCAAACAAGTTTATTAAACCCTCTTCATCCCACTCCACCCCACCCCAGCCAAACCCCACCTCAAGTTTTGTTAAGAATCTTCAATGCCCAGAACAAGAAAATTATAAGCTCATTACCAAGGATGAGAGAGTAGTTAAGGCTCATAACCGTTTAAAAGTGTAATCCCAACCAAAAAAGGTAAAAACAAGTGTTATATTTTGTTTAACTTGAATAACATACATACACATTCTTTACATTTCGACTTCAAAGGTGGTTTCCAACTGAATTGGCATGAAAATGAGTTTTAACTGAGTTAAAATAGATTATTTGCCTCAAAATTGTTGTAAACAAGGACTCAATTGCCCATTATTCTTCTCTATTTCGTGCGTCCACTTACAAATCTGGACGATGCAAGTCCAAACTGGACGCCTGTCAAAGTCCCCTGTGGGAACCGCCCGACTTCTTCCATGGTGCCAGTAAACGAAGTGACTGAGTGCTTCACTCATTGGCCTTCCTTCCCTCTTCTTAGTCTGCAGGTAAAAGAGCAAGCAAGCAACTGGTCTTCCTCGTCGTTCTAAGTCTGTAGTTGAAAAGCAAGCAACCAAACAACGAAGCCAGCTGAACATAAGAAGAAAATGAAGATTGTGTGCTAGAAACATGAGATCTGGTAATAATAAGTACTTAATCCTTATACTTTATAGAGTAAGTGTGGTGGTTTGCAACACTCAATTGTGGGAAAAAAAGAATATCCAAACAACACCCAGAAAACACAAGAACCATATTTCACATGCAGTGACAATATTTAGGATTAATCACCTGGTGGGTGCTATCTCTTGCAGCCAAAGCAAGAATTTCTACACATGAGACCACATTCGGGCATTTGGCTTCCAATGTCGAATTTGCTTCGTTAATCACTTCGAACCCATGAAGGCTCGGATTTTTCTCTGCTTTATTTCCAGGCGTGGAGTCCATAAGTATTGATCCATCGCAACCCTGCAAGCATAGCATATCAAATATGATATGCAAATGATATATAGCACTGATTGTTTCAGAGTTGATATACTTATTGTGACAAAGCAGTCACAACTCCAACAGTGGGATGGAGGGAATACAAAACAAAATAACTTAATTTTCTCAAACTAAGCTCGATCTTCTATTGCTTAATGTATCATGGATGGATAGATCAATGAATATAATAAAAAGAGATTTCCAAGGAGTGCATGTGGGATCAGTCATGGAAATGGCAAGTGCATGGCCGTGTAGGTGTCAGTCTTGCATCACCATGGAGGTGGCAAGTACATGGTTGTGCATGTGTCCGACTGAAACTAGAGCGTAGTGTAGGTGTCCTTAATTCAGAGTAGGTGTGTGGCAGATATGGCAGATAGTCTGGGTAATTCTGAGAAGTCAGTCATGGCAGAGTTGTAAGGTAAACTTAAATATTATTTAAGGATTTATTTTTTTCAAAAATAATTTAACCTTGCAAACTTTGCAAAACACATTAATAACTACTTACGACATCGCGTCGCCGGCTCTTGGGGCACCAAATTCAAGACCTACGTCATTCTTTCAGAACCAATTACATTTCAAATAAATAGGTTTTAAAAAAACTAATTTAATAAATAAAAATTGAAACTATGTAAAACTTTATACATAAAAATATTAAAACTCACTCCTGCCTGGATTAATAGGGTCACATCGATTCATATATATCTTGCTACGCAGGACATAACAAGTAGATTAAACCTTTTAATAAATGATAAACTACTTCATAAACTTTTAATAAAAAAATAAAAACCTTCTAACTAACCATTTTAGGGAACATTATATTTTAAAACCATGCAGAGAAAGCATTGATGTCCTTAACCATTTTAAGGAACATTATATTTTAAATTTCTTTAGGAAAGAAATTTAAATCATGTTATAACTCATTGGAATGGCCGTAACCTTTAATTTAAATTCGTTCTGCTCATGAACTTTATCTAAAGTAAGTGGCTACCACCTGTATCTGTATATTTTCAGGTCAACGGTTCTTTACTTTATAATGGAATTAACAAAAGTTTAATAATTAAATTCTTATTCTAAAATATTATTTTGGGCCTACTTTCATTAATGTATACACCAACAAAAATAAAAAGTAAGGTTTACTTTTTATCACAATAAGTGAAAGTTTTATGGAGCATAATTCATTGAGACTTAATAGGTATATCATGTATAGGAAAAAGAGATGTTTAGAAGGAAAAAAGGTAATATAATTAATATTTCAAAGGTAATATTAATATTTAAAATGAATATTTAATAAGGTTTTTTTGGGATGATTTTGGGCAAGAGCTTTAATTCAAGACGAATAAGATGCTCTTCTCGTTCTTCGGCAGGACATTCTTCGATAGGGTTATTAAAACCGTGACACATTTTTTTTCAGGTAGAAAAAGCATGACCTTGATATTCTTATTAAGAATCAAAGGACATTGAAAACATTGCCCAAAGTGGAATACATCATAGAAGATAATACAGAGAAATTAATCTGTACCAATGAGAAAGAAACACCTAGTCGCTGCCAGGGGGAGTGGCATCCAATTAAAGTGGTCCCATCAGAAATTTTTTCACATCATATAGTGATCCAGGTCCGACAATCCAATCTATCGTGAACCAAGAGGAGCTGAACTGCAATCCAAAAATAGCTACTCAATAGGAGCTAGAAAAAGAAAATAGCATGCTCCATTTTGCAAAAATCTCAGAAAAGCTGAAAAGAGTCACTAGTGACCAATATGTCATCAAAGAATTCCGAAAAACAGCCACATCCCGGAGCAAGAGAGAGAGCTGTTTTTGAAAGACCGTCAGCGATCCGGTTGTGTTCACGATAGATGTGATTGAAAGCCAGATCGAAGAAGCTCGTGATTAGCTTCTGAGCTTCTCCACACCAGTGTGATAGGTCTGGTGGGGTGAGAGCAGTGATACCTTTGGCCCAGTTTATGATGACTTGTGAGTCACCATAAATATGAACCAGTGGAATACTCATCATTTGGGAAGTAAGCAGGAGGGCCCACAGCCCCATAAGCTCTGCTTTTGTATTGGTTCCTCGTCCGACCCCCAACGCGAAATCTAGATGATGATTCTCATTGATAAAAACACTAAAACCAGCACCAGCATCCGAAGAAGTAGAAGCACCATCAAAGAAACCACATGGGAAGTGCAAACAGGGTGCCGGTCCAATCTTTCTAATCTTTTTCCTTTTTTTTCCTTCCACACAGACCCTGGGGAAGAAGACAGCGTAGAAGGCAACTGTGCAGCATACAAAATCTGATGATATATACCCAATACAGTAACCTTATTTTCATCAAAAATTGCCCTGTTACGTGTTTTCCACATGGCCCAATAAATATGATGGGATATGTATCTAAAGACAGAGCCATCAGCGTGATGAGCAGCCCACGATTCTAGAAAATCTGCAATTGAATTATCAACAGGAGGAAATAGATACAATCTCAAAGAAGCTTAAAACCGTGACACATACAATCTCAAAGAAGCTTATTCCCTTTTGGGTGGTCACAATCATGCTCCTGGTGAACGACTATGGAAATAGATATGGACCTTGGACCTATGGCCAAAGGTTTGTTTTTCTTTGGTTGGTTGTTAGAGGCAAGATTCTTGCCTAGGATCATCTTGTCAAGAAAGGCTTTGAGGGACCCTCCAAGTGTGTGATTTGCATCTATTCAATGGAAGATATGGAACACTTGTTCAACTCTTGTTCCTTTATCAACTCTTTATGGGACAAGGGTGCCAACATATTTAGACAACAAGATCGTAATAGGGGAAGTATCAGAGAAACTATAGCTAACTGGTGAAAAAAAAAATTGAGCAACAATATTGTTAATCGTATTTGGCAATTCTTCCTCATATTCCTTCTTATGGAAACTTGGAAAGAGAGGAACAAACATATCTTTTAAGACTCCATTCTCCAATCTAATAAATTATGGAAGAAGATCCATTTTGACATCAGTGAAATTGTTCTACTCAAACCCTAGATTGCGGATGAATGGCAAAGAAAGCTTGGAGACATAGCCATTCTCTAGGCCAAGGGCCTTTTGTCTTCTGCGCTCTCATTCCTCCCTAAGCCCCCTCTGAGCTTGGTTATCAATCCCTTCGCTTGGTCCCCTTTGGAGCCTGACTTCATTGAATTCAATTTTGATGGGGAAAGCAAAGGGAACCCTGGCCTTGTAAGCTTTGGTGGTGTCTTCAAAGACCATTAGGGGAAAAATCTGTGCATTTTCATGGGTCCATTAAGCTATGACAGTAACAATGCGGTTGAACTATATGCTATGCTTTGTGGCATTCAAATTGTCAACCAAGAAGGATTCACTTGTCTCATTGTGGAAGGTGACTCAAAACTCATGGTTAACGTCCTTTCTCACATTCTCAATAGTTCAACCACCAACAAGGTTTCTCCTAAATAGAGATTGGCATCCAAGTTGGGAGTTCTCAAGGCGATCATAAACAAAGAAGATGTTATCATACCATAACATGTGAAGAGGGAAGCTAATAAGCTCATTGATAAGTTGGTTAATATGGGTTTGGACCTTCAACAGCAGGATCTTAATAACTTTCACGTCCCCTCCCCTCTCGTCGTCGGAGAGGACGCAACTACATTGTTGCTGCTATCTCCAACTAGGGATCTAGCCCCATGAACATAAACAGAAATGCATTGAAAATAAAATACATATGCAGATGCATAATGCAATAATATAATATACAACGGAAGCAAATACATTTCAACACATTCAATATGTTCATAATATTTCATAAAACAAATACATTGCATGATTAATTCAAGAGAGCACTTATCTTGAAAATGAGTTGTCCCACAACTAGCTATGTCGCTGCAATGTTCCACCCAACCATAGGTCACTTGTGCTCATCAATCTCTCAGCACAACTGCCACCGTCGAGCTGGGCATGATTTCCATAAGGAACCAAGAACAACAGTCTCACACATAGCCAAATACATATCAAAATTCAGCTAAGCCAATCTATAGTTGGGTTTATTAGGCTGCTAAGGTAGTGGAAAGGATGAATTGCTAAGCTAGTGAGCTCAACCACAGAGCTATGGACACCTACGCAAGATCTATCTAGCTTGGCCTCCACAATACCTACACACCCAACACAAGGAAGTATTCCCTTCATTGCTACACAATCCCTCGAGCCATACCTTCCCTTCCAGTGCTCTTTAGGGTGTGCATAGAAGAATAGCCAACCCCTCTTGATCCTCTATGAGGTTCCTCCCTTCACTAGGTTCATCAAGCCAATTCTGGGCCTCTTCCACTCCTAAGTCCTACAGACCAAAACAAGGATGCATGTCATAGTAGTAAAATACAAATGTTGGGCATTAGGAAATGTTTTGGCAACCAAAAACGAAAAATGAAGATGGGGAAATCAACCCTAGGTGAGCAATTCGATTTCAGAACACGATTATGGGAAAAAATGACCTCTATAAACTCCCAAATCATGAATTTGAATTCAGAATACATCTATGGGCATTATGGGAGCAAAACGACCTTTATAAACCCCCAATTCGTGAATATCTGCTTCTTAGATGCAGTGCAATACAAAAACGGATTTCCCAACATGGATAGATGAGGAAAACAACATAAAAGCGTGGAGGAAAACACCGAGCTTGCTCTAGCTACGTGAGGAAATGAAAAACTTGAATGAGGAATGGAATGGGCATGCATTTCTAGGTATTTACTTGCCCAATAAGCCAAAACACGATTTTCCAGATTGATGGCTTTCCCCAATACGAAATTGACTGCCATACTCTTCCATTCCCAATGCATTAACTACCTCAACCAAATTTTGGAAGAAATAAATGATTGGGTGCATAAGACAAAATGGGTAGTTGAGAGTTTTATGGGTTCTCTCAATGGCATTTGGCTTAACACTATTGGCTCAAGGGTTTGAATAATCCCCCCCTTCTAGTCCTTGTGAAATCATGCCCCCATCTCTTTGCTGCATTGCATAGCTAGCTGTGGGTATTTTATTAAATTGCATATTTACACGATGTCTCAATTTATAATGTATTTGGCTAGCACAAGAACTATAGGTATCATTTTTAATTGCCAATACATAAAACGCTAAATCGATTATGAGGCCTTGGCCTTCAGCTCCTCATCATGATTAAATAATGATATATATTTTAGTCCAATGGGGTCAAAATCGGGATATTATAATAACAACTAGTTAAACATTAATTCTTCCAGTCTTAAGAAAGAATGTTCAATAATCAATTAGGAAGATCTTATTCCCCACATTGGGTGTCGTTAAGTGCAAAACCACATGGATGGATCATGATCCACCCATTGGGAAGTGTGTAAGGACGACCACTGGGCATGTGATTTGTCAATATTACAATGAAGACAGATGGCTTTCTTTTGTTAGTCATCATGTTTTGGTTTGGAAAGACTACAGTTCTCTGTCCAATTTCCCACCAAGTGCGTTGGTCATTGCTTTAGCATTCGTGGCAATAAAGGCCCCTCACGAAATTTTGTACATGTCCAGATCAAGTGATGAAATAGCTAATGATCACGCTCAAGAAATGAGTGGGTCTTCAACACCTAAGTATTCTTTGTTGCCTCCATTCATTCTGTTATTGTTCCTTAATTTTGGTTAGGCATCCTTCAGGCCCTTGCCTTCTCAGTTCAATCGACCCCTGATACTACCTCCATCATGGTCCACTCCAAGCACACAAAGCACAAAGCCACTACTGGTCCTCGTCGTAGGCACATGCCTTGTGTTATTTGTGAGAAGGAAAATGTGAAAGCCTGCATCGATAAATTGGTGCCCCCTTTTGTTCAAGGTCGTATTCATGATATGGAGAATCATCTTCAAGGACGTCACCAAAAGTCTAAGCTCGTCAAACCGGTGGAAGAATTGGGGAAAATGGTGGAAGATTCAGGATTCACGAGAACTAGGGAGACCTATTATACAAAGACTCTGGAGTTACTATGGTAAACCAAAGCTTTATTGGGGCAAGGATTTGGATAATAAGGGGAGATGTTTTCAGGAATATTCTCAAGTCCTCATCATGCATGCGCACATGGACCATTTGGAGAACTGGTTTGTCATCTTACTCAAGCATCTGTGGACTCAGATGCCAAGATTACTATCAAACCCAACACCCTTGCACGTGAGTTAACTAGTAAATATTTATGTCGCATCTCGACAAATCATCACGCTGTTTCTTTTTTTACGGCTCCTCCAAAGGTTGAGCATAGCGAGACGTCGGGATCCAAACATGATTTCCCAAGTGAAGAGCATCTTACTCCTCTCATTTTCATTTCAAATGATGAATAGTTTTAGAATGAGCAGGCAACTCTCTTAGTCAAATTTTGTTGTTGTTGTTGTTTGGTCTATTATTTCTAAGCTTGGCTTGGTATCCATAACCTTCATCCCATGGGGGATCCTGGAAATTTCACCCAAAAATAAATCATGTTGTAGCATCTGATTAAAAGTATCTTGCCCTGATTTCGAGTGAACGACCAAATTAAGGAGCTTGGGAATCCATTTTCAGCATACCAAGGTTTAAACAAAAAATCCAAAGCAATATGGTATGTGGTGCCCATTTAGAATGTATTAAAGGTTATTGAGCGGCATTTTCGGTTTCTAAGCTCCACATAACGAATTGTCGTCGCTGCAGTTTGGCACACACATCGAAAGATTAGTGTCTTGAATTGAACGTCATGTGGTGTAATGTTGTGTTTGAAAGACAAAATGTCTACCATTTTATGACAGGTAGAATGTATTATGTATCCTAACATAAAAACAATGATTCAGTAGTTAGATGAACATTCCTAACTCATACACCATTATAATTGGAAATTGCCTACGAAAATCCAGTTGGAATGGAAATAACAAAAGACTTAAAATAACGCAGCATAAACAATAGCCTCCACCATGAGTACGCTATAGCCATCACCATCCAATTGATCGATCCTTCATAGTTTACTTCAAAACCCATGAAATCAGAATAACTCATTCCATAAAACTTTTACGGGCCACATAGCCTTCGAAAATTGCATCATAATCATTAGAGTTTCAATTGGTCATGCTACTTTATTTTTCCCAAAGCCCTATCTATTTGTCACTCAAGTGATATAAAGTCACTATAAAGTTGAACCCTTGTCGCGAGCATTGTCCAAATTGCACTCCTCTCAATGCATCGGTCAACGAGATTGGGTTCACAGTTGGAATCACTAGAGTGAGAGGCAAGATGATTCAAAATCTACTCTTAGTAATCCTACACCTTGAAAAGTCGTTTCGGTCTAAGATCGGAAAAGAAAAGCTCGACCCTGGGAAAAGATCAAACAAAACATTTCTATAAGATGCATGTGGTCAATCAACAACATGTAAGAGGATTAGACTCACTCTAGGCATCCTAGGTGATGTATCTTTGTTAGTAAAAATATACACACTAATAATTGAAAATTAAATTATCGACTGTGGAGTCGTAGACTTAGAGGTGCAAGCACTATATGTGCGTGGTCAAAGCCTAAAGTAGCCTAATCTAACCTAATTTAACTTAACCTAATGCCAACAAATACACAAAACAAACAAATTAACCCAATCATCTTGGGAGGAAACCCATCATAAGGTGACCATAATACCACATCTACCGAGTTAGGCCATTAATTCCTCTATTGGTGATTAAAACTACTAGGAAATCAAACCTATCAGATCTTTGAAATAACTAGGGTTGGTAAAAATGGTTATTTAAAATAAAATTGTGTGCAACTAATTAAGTTGGATCCTATTCCGAAATTTTAAAATTCTATGAATAAAATCAGATGAAAGCTTCTACTTACTCCAAATCTAGATAATTAAATTTTGTCAATTATACACAAACAACTACCATCTCAGAATGAAAGCAACCAAGGTTTGGAAAAATGAATAAGATTCTTTATGATCTGGTACTTGGATGGAAAAAACTTTTAGAACAAGCCCGAGTTAATAATACAGTAAATTGTGAAAAGTATGTAGATATCTAAGTGAGTTGTTTTCCAACCTATTTGAAGATTTCTTTCAAACCAGAGATCCACGGGTTATAAAAACTGCTATTGTGCTTTAGGATATATTTTCAATATTATGCTTACTCATAAAAAAAATTAAGAAAATCCTAAGCTTGCTTGTTCAAAGATAGATTTGCACATGTAAAGAGTGATTTCAAATGGTCTAAATGCTTCATAAAAATCTATATCATATCCAAAGTGAGGATTTGTAATTTTGTTTATGTACACTGAGCTAAATACATCGCATGCTAAGAACAACTATTTTTTGTCTTTTTAAATAAAAGCAATAGATTTCACCATTTGATTTCTATGTAACAAAGACTTAGCAATGTGCAGGATGGTTATACATTAGGTGTGACCTTTGAATTTATGTTCTAAAAATGAA
>LPNX010070465.1:30566-91439 GCA_001517045.1 Pseudotsuga menziesii | reverse complement strand
CCCCTGAGCCAATAGGGTGTGACCAGGTGCCAATGGTGAAACCCATGTACCTCAACTACCTTTTTATCCTCTTCCCTCAATCATTAATTCCTTCCAAAAATCGGATGAGGCAGTTGATTCCTGGTATTAATCTGTCACAGTGATCTAGGGACTAAAGCACAGTCTCATAAAAGATTAATAACAATTACACATGAAAATGGTGTAATTGTGCTACAAAATGAGTAGCCGCTCTATATAGTCAATAAAGAATGAGTAATACAATACAATGATCATGTTGTAAGCATGAATGACAAAGCAATTCAAATTCCCAAGGAGGTCATTCGAATTGAATGAGTGAGTCTAGCTTAACTAAATGTAAGCCACAGTCAACACTCAAGTTAACCACTGATCAAAACCCTAATTGACTCAACTGAGCCCTAACTGAAGTCAGAGTGCAATAAATGACTGATTCTAACTGAAAGTAGCTCAGACACATGTCACTGCAATCCAACCAACAAGTGCTAGCGCATCAATGACTCCAGTGAACCCCGATGAGGTTAACTGAAGTGTAACTGACCATCAGAAGTGGTTGGAGGTGTCCCTGTTGACTCCAGTTCATTAAATAATCAATAAATAATCAATTTAATGAAGGAAGGTACCTTCACTACTCCATTGAACTGATTGTAACAATCATTTAGCAATATGGGGCATTAATGACACTCAGATCACCCCCGGAGTGCTCCAGTTAGCCTCCCCAAATGTAGGAGAAGGCTAAGTTAGCCTCCTTGACTGAAGGTAGGTGTGGGTGTGATATTGCTGATGTCATATAGTGCTCCTCTGATGTCAATTAAGTCAATAAAACTTAGGATAATGGTTTAACTAGGCCAAATTGACCAAAATGAGTGTGTATGGTGGTAAATGTCTCCAAAACCCCACCTTAAGCTATACTCAAGAGGAGTAGAAAACATAAAATGCATAAAAATGCTAGGGCCTCGGAAACTAAGGCCATAGGTCACCCTATACAATACTGAAACTGAAACAATGCTAAAAAACAAACTAAGTGAGGAAAAGAGGGAAAAACCCCCCTCAAGATGAACACTGAAAGTAGTCTGATCACGCTGATGGACTCACCCCCAATAGTGAATGGAGATAAGTGAACTTCTTTTCTAAAAATTTCTTGGTGAATATTTTTTCAATCTGCTCATCAGTCGGCCAATATTGCAGAATGATGGTCCTGTCATGCACTAGCTCTCTAATATAGTGCATGTGTATCTCTACATGCTTGGTCCTCTTCCTGGTAACTAGATCTGTGGATATCTTAATAGAACTTTGATTTTCACAAAAGAGGATAGTGGAAAAAGTACTACCAAGATCAAACTTTGAAAGAATGCCTTGCAACCAAACTGCTTGGATGCAAGCATTCACCGCTCCTTGATACCATGCCTCTACTGAAGATAATGCTATGGCAGCCCGCTTTTTGCTAGACCAGCGAATGGGGCCACCACCAAACATGAATACATATCCATAAGTAGACTTTCGATCAATAGAACCACCCATCCAATCGAAATATGTGTATCCAACCAGCTCTAGCTCGGAGTCTGCAGCATAGTGAATGCCGTAGGTCATGATTCCCTGAATATACTAGAGGATCCTCTTGGCTGCCTTCCAATGAAGATCATGGGGCTGCTGCATGTATCTTTATACAACATTCACAGCATAACAGATATCAGGCCGAGAATGTGTCAAGTACAACAAGCTACCAATCAGCTGTCGATAAATAGTGCAGTCCATGGGAGGTGTGCATTTTCCTTCTTCAAGGCTGGTCCCTGAAAGGAAAGGGAATGGTGCAGGCCTACATTCAGCCATGTTAAACTTAACTAATAGGTATGATATGTATTTGGACTGAGTGACCATTATCCCATCAGAATTTTGCTCAATTTTGAGCCCCAAAAATTGTTTTAAGAGCCCCAAATCGCTCATTTCAAATGCATTGTGGAGAGCAGTTTTGATGTCTGAAATAGAAGCAACTATGCTACATGTGATCAGTAAGTCATAAAAATATAAAACAATAATAATCAAATGACCATCAGAATTCTCTATATACACATTTGTATCTGATCTACACCTTTGGAAGTTTTGCGAGAGAAGGAAGGCATCCATCTTGGAATACCACTCTCTTGGGGCCTATTTCAACCCATATAGTGACTTCTTTAGCTTGCAAACCAAAGATGCATTAGGGATGTAGCCCTTAGGATACTTCATGTATATCTCCTCATGAATATCTCCATGCATAAAGGCTTACTTAACATCCATATGATGCACTTCCTAGTGCTTAGATGCTGAAATTTCCAAAACTAGGCGGATGGAGTCCATTTTTGCAACCAGTGCAAAAGTCTCATGGTAGTCCACACCTTGGACCTGAGAGAAAACTTTTGCCACCAGCCTTGCCTTATATTTTTAGGTTCTTCCATCAACAACAACCTTGTTCTGAAAAACCCACTTGCATTGAACCAATTTCCTTCTCGAAGGAAGAGAAACTAGCTCCCAAGTAGTGTTTTTCTGAATAGAATTCATCTCTTCATCCATGGAAACTTGCCATATCGAATCCTTCCGAGCATGGTAGTAGGATTTTGGGTCTGATATAATCATCAAATAGCAAGTTTCGGACAGCAAATTATCATGACAAGAGAGTGAAATACCTGTTCTTTAGAAATCAGACCAAGTTCTCCTTGGATCATTCAGATTTCCAATGTTATTTCCTGCGGAGGAGAGTGTCTGTCGGGCCCATGTGGGAAGATGATTTTGTACTTTAAATTCTGATTCAACATATGATTTTTACTATACACTGATATCAGAAATCAAAGGATCCAAATCAGGGTCATCACCCCTAATTTCATCATCCAAATATTCAGTAGAATAGGAAGGAAATTCAACAGTTTTCTCCTTCACTAGTTCCACCTCCTGAAGAGGCTCATCGAACTTGACACTCCTTTTGATGATGATATGTTTTGTTTTGATATCCAGCAGCTTGAAACCTTTTGATTCATTAGGATTCCCAATAAATAGACATTCTATGCTTTGCGTTTGCAAAGCCCTTCTTTTATCAAGTGGAATTTGGGCCCATGCAGTGGACCCAAACACCCACAGGTTCGACACATCCGGCTTGTGTCCGAAGTATGCGTTGAAAGGGGTCTTCCCTTTCATGAATGAGTGTGGCACTCTATTATAAATGTATGCTGCAGAACACATGGCTTCAGCCCACAAATTTGCAGCCAAATTCTTTGATTCCAACATACAGGTGGTCATCTCCTTGAGAGACCGATTCTTCCTTTCTGCTACACCGTTCTGCTGGGGAGTGTAGGGAATTGAATGTTGGACCTGAATATCACTTTGGGATCATATGTGAAACAAATCATTACTGAAATACTCCTCACCATTATCATATCTCAATATCTTGATCTTAATCCCAGAGGCATTCTCGATCAAGGCCTTCAGTTCAGTGAATTTTTCACATACTTCAGACTTCTTTTTGAGAAAGAAGACCCATGTATACCTTGAAAAATAATCAATAAAAGTCAAAAGATACCTTGATATATTCATGGATGTGATAGGAATTGGACCTCTGATATCAGATTGTATCGACCCCAAGATGCATGTAGCTCGGTTTGCCTTCCCCCAATCAAACTTGTGCTCAGGGTGCTTTCCAACCACACAGCCTTTGCAAATTCCAGTGGTTTCCTTGATGACTGGGAGGCCTTCAACCATGGAGTTTTTTTGTAATTTCTGCAAGTATTTGAAATTGAGATGGCCAAACCTCTCATGCCACATCCTACTAATTTCATTTCCATGAGTTAGCAGTGCGGTGGGATTTGCACCCACCACAAAGTGGGAAAAATCATAGGATTTTGCATGATGGTTTGCAAGGCCTTTAGAAAAAAGTTTCCCAGATGCAAGTTCCATTATATCAACATCATTCGAGCTGAAAGATACTCTCTTAGGCACTCTTGTAAGTGTCATCTGATAAACACTAAGGAGATTTGATGCCAGAGATGGTACATACAAAACATTTGAAAAATAGCCATTATCAAGATCAACCGTACCTTGTCCTTCTGAAATGATGGTGGAGTCATCTCCCATGCAGATGGGGAAGGATTTTATGGTATCCAAAGATGAGAAGGAGTCTCTTTCAGCCATCATGTGGTTCAAAGCTCCAGAATCAATCAAGAGTGCTTTGGACTTTGAAGTGCTTGCCATGAGGGCATGACCTCTTTCATGCTGTGGTTCCCGATCCTGTTGATCTCTCCTCCGAAAACTTTCTGGAAGATTGATTTGATTTCTCTCAAGGAGAGAGGTAGATTCATCAAGCTTCTTCTCATTGTAGGCATGTTGAGGGTGGAAGCCCTTCCTGCAGTATGAACACTTGACTTTTTCCTTTCCATGATGCCCTTTTCCTTTGTTCTTCTTTGAGCCAGAAGACTCATCATGCTGCTAGTTTTCAACTTTAGGCTTAGGAGCTTCGAATTTAGTTTTTGGGCTCTTCTGTTGCTTTCCTTTACCCTTCAGATCTTTGGGCCCCAAGGCATGGAGGGATTCATCATGGGAGGATCTGATGATCCCCATCTAGACAAGCATATCATGTTCACTTGTTAGGGACTCAATGAAGGCATTAAGTGTAGGAATATTCCATCCAGGGGTTGTGAGCTTCTTTGCACGGAATGTAGAGACAAAAACTAAATAATCAGCTCCAAGTTTGGAGAGTATGGCGAGGATGAGCTGATCATCCTCCTTCTCCACTTTGCATTGCTTCAACAGTAAGACAATGTGCTTGAACTTTGTGAAAAAATCATTCAAGGTCTTGAAATTGGAAGGCTGGAGAGACATCAATTCATTTTCGAGCTGGTAAACTCTCAAATTATCTTGCTTTCCATACACGGTTTCCAATTTGTCCCAAATTTCCTTTGGAGTATTCAATCTCGAAAGATGGAAAAGAAGATCCCGATAAACAGAGAGGCATAAGAATCCGAATGCTTCATCCTTCTTGTTCAAGAATCTAGCTTTGTCTATCACAGAAGCAAGCTCTTCTTCAATGTCCATAGTGACCCTATAGAGTCCTTTGGCATGTAGCTGGACCTCTATATCTCCTTTCCATGAGTGGAAACTGAACAGAGTCAAAAGATCTACGGAAGAAGCCATTTGAATCTGCTGGAGCAAATGCTTTAACCTGTTAAAACCTGAAAATCACAACAAAAGGGGAAATGTAAGGTCGGACAGCCTGCACATTTTATTCTTTCATCACACCCAGCATAGTCAATCAAGCAAGCTTGATCAACAAGTTACTTACTTGGGGTATTAAGTGGTAAGCCTTGGCTTCTGGTGCAATGCTGGATTTTTGAGCTATTGCTCAATTTTCATGCAATATCTGTCAAAAACCTTGTTTTTGAGAGATTTGAGCTTTGTCCCGCCATGAGCTCTGATACCATATTAATCTGTCACAGTGATCTAGGCACTAAAGCACAGTCTCATAAAATTTTAATAACAATAAGGCATGAAAATGGTGTAATTGTGATACAAAATGAGTAGCCACTCTGTATAGTCAATAAAGAATGAGTAATACAATACAATGATCATGCTGCAAGCATGAATGGAAAAGTAATTCCAATTCCCAAGGGGGTCATTCAAATTGAATGAGTGAGTCTAGCTTAACTAAATGTAAGCCACAGTCAACACTCAAGTTAACCACTGATCAAAACCCTAATTGACTCAACTAAGCCCTAACTGAAGTCGGAGTGCAATAAATGACTGAGTCTAACTGAAAGTAGCTCAGACACATGTCACTGCAAGCTAACCAACAAGTGGTAGTGCATCAATGACTCCAATGAACCCCGATGAGGTTAACTGAAGTGTAACTAACCATCAGAAGTGGTTGGAGGCGCCCCTGTTGACTCCAGTTCATTAAATAATCAATAAATAATCAATTTAATGAAGGAAGGTGCCTTCACTGCTCTGTTTAACTGATTGTAACCATCAGTTAGCAATATGGGGCATTGATCACCCCCGGAGTGCTCCAGTTAGCCTCCCCGAATGTAGGAGAAGTCTAAGTTAGCCTCCTTAACTGAAGGTAGGCATGGGTGTCATCTTGCTGATGTCATCTAGTGCTCCTTTGATGTCAATTAAGTCAATAAAACTTAGGATAATGGTTTAACTAGGCCAAATTGACCAAATTGAGTGTGTATGGTGGTAAATTTATCCAACACCTAGGGCAATGCAAGGCATGGAATATTGTAGTCTATGCAGGCATGCAACCTTGGGGAAGCCACACTTTTTCTTCTGCAGTAATCGAGCACGTGATGCATGCCCAGTCTGTCAAAGGAGGTCACGTTTGGGTTTTGATCACTCCTCATTTGTTCAAACCATTCCATTCCATTTCATCATTTTTCACAAGATTCTACCATGGGAGATCTCCAGACTGATCTTGCACACTGTGTGTTCACCTATGATGTAGAACCGTGGTTTTTTCTTTGTGATTGTCCATCCCTGAACCTGCCATTGTATTGATTCACTGTCTGGGACCGCAGAACTAGTTATTTGCAAGTATTTTCCTTTGTCGATCAAGGGATCAGGGGTTCGTGATTTGGACGGTTTGATTTCACTCTCTTGAGTCGCATAAGGTGTTTCCGCAATGGGTTCCTATGTCACAAAGTGAAGCCTGTGTGGTTTTGTTTCCATGTGGTTTGTTGTGTACTGGACCTTGGTTTGGTTCTGAATGGTACACAAGAATTAGGAGTGGAAGAGATGAGGAAGGGGCTTGATAAATCTAGTTCAGAGGGAAACTCAAAAAAATATAAGAGTGGCTAGTCAATCAGATCTACACATCCTAAAGAGAATTGGAAGGGAAGGAATAGCCCAAGGGACTGTGTAGCAGAGAAGGGGATGCTTCCTTGTGTTGGGTGTATAGGTTTCATGGTTTCCAGGCCAGATGGATCTTGTTGAGGTGTCCTTATCTCTTGAATGAGCCACTATATTAGCCATTCTACCTTTCCACTACCTTGGAATCTTGATAAACCCAAATTGAAGGATGGCTTGCTTGGTAACCTGATAAACCCATCTGTTGGCTTGGTTGCATCTTGTTGTGTTTGGCCTTGTGGGAAATACTTGGTTGGACAACCTGATAAACCCAAATTGAATGATGCCTTGGATGGTAATCGGATAAACCCATTTGTTGTATTGGTTGGTCCTTAAAATGATTGTTGGCTTGACTGTGAACAATTTGATAAACCCAACAGTGTGTGCTTGTAATCGTGTAACTTGATAAACCCAACTTGTGTTGGCTTGGCTGGATAGTATGATAAAACCAACTGAAGGTTGGTTTGACTATGTACGTGCTTTGGTCTGGCTATGTGTAAGTTTTTTGTTCCCTAGTTCCTTGTGGAAATCATGCCCAACTCGGGGGTGGAAGTGTGTTGAGAGATTAATGAACACACTGGCCTATGGTTGGGTGGAACGTTTCAGTGACATAGCTAGTTGCAGGACAACTTAATCATCAAGATAATTATTTCTATTATACTTGTTTACACCATGAATTATCTATGAATTGCTATGTTCATGTTGAATTATTAATGATGATCAAGTAAAGGTTACTTGTGTATGAATGTCCCTATATTTTCTTATTATGCCTTGTATGTTTTATGCATTTTACTTATGTACATGCATGGTATCTCTGTGATAATTTTTCTCCAATTTCATAGAGGCTAGAAGCCTATTACAGGGCAAAAAATGAAGCTAAGGTAAGAATCATTGAGTTTCTACCCCTTGGAATCAACCCTCGAAAGGAAGAAGGTGGAAACCAAAAGAGGAAAAGTTGAACAAGGAAAATTCGTTGTGTTTCTACACCCTGGGATTTTCCTGCAGAAGGTGGAAGGTGGGAGTCGAAAAGGGGAGTTGAAAAAAAGGTAGGAAGTGTTTTTCTGATTTCTAAAGCCCGAGGTCGAAAGGTGGAAGTTGGAAGCACAAAAGAATTCCAAGGAAAAAAGATAATTTTTTTATTTATGGGGTGTGGAAGGCGGAAAGCAGAAGTGCGAAAGGCGAAAGTCGGAAGGATGATAATCCATTTCGTTGAGCCTTTGAATTTTCTGATTTTCGAGTTCTGAGGTGCGAAAGGAGGAAAGCAAAAGTGCAGAAGGCGGAAGGAGGAAGGTTGATAATCCACTTCATCAAGCCTTTGAATTTTCTGATTTCTGAGTTTCGAGGTGCGAAAGGAGAAAATTGAAAGTGTGGAAGGAGGAAGGTGGAAGGTTGATAATTCACTTTGTTGAACCCTTGAGTTCCCAGCTTCCAACTTTGGAGTTCAGAAGGGCGGAAGGCAGAGGGTGAAGTGTAGAAGGAATAGGTATTATGCGGAAATGATGTTTCTAGTCGCAGAAGGGATCTGTGAAGGGCGGAAGGGTTGTTATAGTGCTTTCTAAGCCTGAGAAAGAAGGTTGAAGTGTGTGTTAATGTCCATGCCCAGTTTTTCAAATGAGAACATGTGTTCTTGCGGAAATTTTTTTAATTAATCTACATTATGGGTTATGGGGACGTTACATTGTGGTATCAGAGATGTGGGTTGCAACATTGGGCCTGGATGGGCCCTTAAGAGATAAGAGTACCCTCTGATACCAACATTGTAGTACACTACATTGTGGTATCAGAGTTGTTTGTTGCAGCGCTGGGACTAAATGGGCCAAAATGAGTAGTTGAACAATTAACAGAGATGTTGGTAAATGGTTTCAACATATTGTTAGTTGCATAACAAATAAAAATACCATGGGTAGTGGGTAAGTGGTTTTGATTCTGAGATTAGCTAACAAATTATGTTGTTAACACATTTTGTAGAGTCATAGTGCAGATTGAAAAAGTGGGTTGTGGCTCAGCCATGAGAACCTATGACATGTATGATGCACAGAATCCCTATGGGCACGAGGAAGATGCTATGGGGGAAATGTGAAATGATGATACAGAGTCTAATGGTAGAATATTGCAAGAGACATTGCTAGACATTGTAGCCACCATGAGAAGCCTGACTAAAGCTTAGGAAGAGCAGCATCAGCTGAATTTTTCCATGCTACAAATCTTAACAGAAAATTAAAGATGGATGGGCTCTGGGCATCGTATAGAGAATCCAAAAGGTAGAGCAGTGCCAGAAGAAGGAGAAATAGGTTTCCTTATGGGTCCTCTGACTCTGAAAGATCCACTGGGGGATCGAGATCTTCATCTCACTAAGAAACGAGAAAGAGGCGTTATAGAAAAATCTCATGCGATGAGCTTAAAAAGGAAAGGCCACCTACCTTCAATGGCGAGGTAAAGCTGAAGATTGGTTTCTTGGGATGAGGAAATATTTCCAAGTCCAATACTATTCAGAAAATATGAAAGCTAGGATTTCCATATTCAACCTGAATGGTAGAGAATCCATTTGGTGGGAGCACCTTAGGCAGGTAAAGACGATCAGTGAAAGGAAGATCACTTGGAAACAGTTCAAGAAATACTTCAAGCAGAAATACCTCTCTGAGAGGTATTATGATGATAAGATCAAATAATTCTATGAGATGAAATTGGGACAGCAAACCATGGAAGTGTATGCCAGCAAGTTCTTGGAATTTCTAAGGTATGTCGGGTACATTAAAGAGGAAAAGCTAAAAATTCATTGTTTTCTAAGTGGATTACCTCGATCCTACAAGGATAGAATTGAATTTTATGAACCTAGAAATCTGGAATAAACAATAAGGAAAGCTAAGTATTGCTATGAACAAAGCGAGAGTAAACCCGATATCCATAAGGCTTGGAAGGACAAGAGAAATGAAAAGTATGATTAGAGGAAGAAAGGTTTCATACCTTCTAACTTCAGGAATCAGCAGAAGCAACCATCCCCAGCTGTGAGTAAGCCAACTAGAGAAATGGTGGAACAACCAAGAGATCCACAACATAACATAGAGCCTCTTCAATGTTGGAAATGTGGAGGACCCCATATGCACAGGAATTTCCCACTTGACGATGGGTATGTAAGGAAGGCTCATAACATTCAAGAAGAAGAAAGTGTGGGTCAGGTTGCAAGGATTGTTCCTAGGATCTATGTAGCACTGGAGGACCTCCAGGAAGACCATCAGTCAACGGTGACTGAAGTTGCGAGTAAGATTACTAATCAATCTGTTTCTGTTTAACTGACCCTGGATCTACTCATAGTTACATTACTCCTAGAGTAGTTGAGATTTGTGCTTTTAAGAAGTTAAAGCATGTCAAGTCATGGTTAGTCTAGCTAGCCACTGGAAGTAAGAGAAAGATCAGTGAAGTGGTAGAAAAGTTTCCATTAGTTATGGATGGATGGTCACTTATGCAGATCTTAATGTTCTACCATTTGGTTCCTATGATATCCTCATTGGAATGGATTGGTTGGAAGCACACAGGGTAAAGCTTGATTGTTACAACAAGACTTTTGAGTGCTTAGATGAGGAAGGAAACTTAATGGTTGTAAGAGGCATTCCAAAGGTGATTTCTGTTAGACATATTTCAGCAATGCAATTGAAGAAGTTTTGTAGGAAAGGTTGTAGAGTGTACACATCCCATGTGTTGGAGGAAGTAGAGAATGAAACTCCTAGGTTGGAGGAATTTCAGGTGTTGCAGGAATTCAGGGATGTGTTTCCTAATGAGATTCTAGGGATTCCTCCAAAGAGGGACGTTGATTTCATAATTGAACTTGTGCCAAGAGTAGCATCGGTGTCCAAGACATCTTACAGGATGAGTACACCCAAAACGCTAGAGCTGAAGATGCAGCTGCGAGACTTGTTGGAAAAGAAGTATATCAAGCCGAGTGTGTCTCCTTGGGGAGCACCAATTCTGTTTGTGAAGAATAAATATGGTACACTCAGGATTTATATTGATTAAGGATAGTTGAACAAAGTCATGGTGAAGAATAAATACCCCTTACTTCGAATTGATGACCTCTTTGATCAAATGAGAGGAGAAAAGGTATTTCCCAAGATTAACTTAATGTCTGGTTACCATTAGGTAAGAATCAAGGATGAAGATATTCATAAGACAACCTTCAGAACAAGGTATGGACATTATGAGTTTGTAGTGGTACCATTTGGTCTCACAAATGCACCCACTACATTTATGTGCCTTATGAATAGTGTTTTCAACAGGTATCTAGACAAATTTGTTCTTGTATTCCTTGATGATGTCCTCATTTATTATAAGAATGAGGAAGAGCATGAAGAACATCTAAGACTGACATTGCAATTGCTCAGGGAGCATAAGTTGTATGCAAAGTTGAGCAAGTGTGACTTCTATAAAGATAGGATCATTATTTGGTTCACATCATCTCAGATGAGGGTATATCGGTATATCCTGAGAAGATTGAAGCCATTATGAATTGGCCTACTCCGAGGAATGTGACATATGTAATATATTTTATGGGCCTTACAGGTTATTATAGGAGATTCATTGAGGTATTCTCTAAGGTTTCACATTCAATCACTTCTTTGAAAAAGAAGGGGATGAAGTTTGAATGGACACAAATCTGTGAGGAAAGCTTCTAGTGGTTGAATAATATTCTCACAAGTACACTCATTCTAAAGATTGTAGACCCAGAAAAGTATTTTATGGTGTGTGCATGTGGTCGAGGACTTGGAGGAGTTCTCATGCAAGACAACCACGTGGTATGCTATGAGTCAAGAAAGTTGAAGGATCATGAGAAGAACTATGCCACTCATGATTTGGAACTTGCAGCCATAGTACATTCTCTCAATATGTGGAGGCATTACTTAATGGGAAGAAAGTTTGAGTTGAGGACAGACCACTGTGGTCTGAAATATTTGTTTGATCAGCCTACTCTAAATGCCAAGCAAGCTAGATTGTTGGAGTTTTTATGTGAGTTTGACTTTGAGATCAAACACATAAAAGGAAAGGAAAACAAAGTGGTTGGTGCACTCACCAAGAAAGTGCATGAAATTCACTAGGCATCTCTTCGCATTTTCCAGTCAGACTTGAGACAACAAATTATTAATCATGTTGTTGAAGATGAATTGTATGTGCAGGTAAAATGTAATGTCCCGGTTTTGACCCCGTTGCATTAGATGTATATGATGATGTATATATTGTAATGATCATGGTGCAGAGCCAAAGGCCAAGGCCCCACCATTGATTGGTTATGCTATGTTTTGGATTTAAATTTGTCACCGATGGTATATCGGGGCATGTGGCATATATTATGTTGGTCATCATGTAAATATGCATCTATAATTAATTAAACGAACCCGACCAACTACGATCGCGGCAACTAAAATGAGAAAGGGGCATGATTTTCACAAGGATAAGGGTGGGGAAATTGTCAAACCTTGGGCCAATGGGGGAAAATATCCATGTGTCACCTTCCTTTGTTGACCCAACCACTTTCATTAAAGAATGGCTGCTGGTGGTTAAGGTAGTTATGGTCTTTGGGAGTGGGGTGGCAGGACTATCAGTCCTCACCCACATGCACACTCCACCATGGTTGACTTCACTCATGCAGGAAATACCAATCCACCCACGACATTGCTATTACTCACGCACATCCAATTTCACGTCCTCCTGTAGTTTGTTTTTCCTCTGCGGATTTGTGGATGGGCGGCTATATCCTCTCCTCGCAGGCTGATTTTGGGTTGTTGCGGTCTTCCTTCCATGTGAATGTTGCGGTATTCTCTGTGATAGAGGTCCGGTGCAAGCTTTCATCCACACACCGACTGAGAGTATGTATTTTTCCTCCCCAGTGCAGCTAGTGTAAGTTTTTCCACGTCTTTAGTTGTCCAGGCGGAATGTCGATTTCCCCATGTTGTGAATGCGTTGGTTTTTACATTTAAGAACTGTTGTAATCCACTTGGGAGTATCTTTCCCATGTACTTGTGTTTGCTGTTACGCTGTGGGGGCTGCTGTAGATCGTTGGGAGTCATTTTGGCCACGAAAGGGCCAAGAACGACCCAGAAATCATTCCCCCTATTCAACTGAAATTCTGATTGATTGCATACATGCAATGGTTGGTCTTCGGACTGTGTAGGGAGCAGGGATGGGGGCTTAGTTTTTCTTGACAAACCTGGTGGCTGGAAACCACACAGACAGAGCTAGAGGGCTGGATTTCTTCTCCACAACCCCTGAATAGCACTGGAAGGGAATGCAGGGCCTGAGGGACTGTGTAGCAGAGAAGGGACTGATTCCTTGTGTTGGGTGTGTGTGGGTGTCTTAGAAGTCAGGCTAGTTCTGGTGTAGGTGTTCTTGGATCTGTAATGAGCTCACTAGCTTAGCATTGAGCCGTTCCCAACTCTTGGATGACCTGATAAACCCAACTGTGTTGGATTGGCTATGTTTTGTGTATCCTTGGCTATGTGTTATCCTGCTAGTTCCCTTATTCCTTGGAGAATCATGCCCAGCTCGGGGTGGCAGCGCTGCTGAGAGATTAAGGAGCACGCTGGCCTATGGTTGGGTGGAACGTTGCAGCGACGTAGCTGGTTGCGGAACGAGTTCATCGTAAGATAAGTGATCTTATCCATTTTTACTTCTACAACCATAATTTATGTTCATGAAAATGATGAACATGTTAAGTGAATGTTGTGTGAATGCATGTTGAATTCCGCTGTGCATGATAAATAACTATAGCTGTGTATGATAAACAATTGCATTTGTGCATGTTTTACTTCAATGCATTTTCTTTCAGCATTCAGTTTCAGCAATTTTATGCATGTACATGTTCATGGGGCTCTTAGCCCAGATGGTTAACGCCATGGTGGTCGCATCCTCTTCGCCGGTCCCAGGCTTGGGGACGTGACATAAAAGATAAATTGCAACAACAAAGTATTGAGAAGAGGTATGAGGGATATAAATTGGAAGAATATGGGCATCTTACTTATAAAAATAAAATTTATATTCCAAATGTAGAATATTTGAGGAGAGTTGTTATGGATGAGATCCATCAAGCTCCATATTTTGGTCACCTGGGATATCAGAAGACGATTTCTACGACCAGAAAGAAGTACTTTTTTCCAGGAATGAAGAAGGACATTGTTGAGTATATTTCAAGGTGCATGAAATGTCAGCAGGTGAAGGTTGAGCATCAACACCCAGCAGGTTTGTTGTAGCCTTTGCCAATTCCAAAATGGAAATGGGAAGTTGCTTCCATGGATTTTATTACAGGATTTCCAATGACTTGGAGACAACATGATTCTATCATGGTTGTGGTGGACAAGTTGACAAAGGAAGCACATTTTATACCTGTTAAGTCCACACATAAGATTGATGACATTGCAAAAATATTCATGAAGGAGATTTTCAAGTTGCATGGATTACCTAAGGCAATAGTTTCTGACAGGGATGCCAAGTTCACTTCTAATTTTTGGAAGGGGTTGTTTTCATATTTGGGTACAAAGCTCAATTTCAGTGCTACTTACCATCCTCAAACTGATGGTCAGACAGAGAGGGTGAATCAAGTGTTGGAAGACATGCTTCGCATGTATGTGATGGACAAGCCATCCAAGTGGGACGATTATCTACACTTGGTAGAGTCTGCTTATAATAATGGACAACAAGCATCCTTGGGGATGAGTCCTTATGAATATTTGTATGAAAGAAGGTGTAGGACATCTGTGACCTGGGATAATCCTGTGAACAGCTTTGTGCTTGGGCCAGAATTGCTCAAGGAAATTGAGTAGGAGTTTGCGAAGACCATGCATGAATCTGAAGGAATCCCAAGACAAACAAAAAATCTATGCAGATAAGCATAATGTTGATAGAGGTTTTAGTGTTGGGGATCCTATTTACCTCAGAGTGAGGGAAAAGAAGAGTTCTTTGAAGCTTGGAAATTGTGCCAATATGTCACCTAGCTATTGTGGGTTGTTTAAAGTGATTGAAGGAATAGGGATGGTTGCATATAGACTTGCATTGCTTGCTAACACTAGAGATAATAATATTTTTCATGTTTATTTTCTTAAGAAATCTATACATGACCCTAACCATGTGATTTATTGGGATGTGATTCAGGTGGAACCCGAGTGAGAGTTCCGAACCAAGGCATTGTGCATCCTCGATAGGAAGGTCACCATGCTCCGGAATTGAGCCATATGAGAAGTAAAGGTGAAATGGAAGCACTACGGTCCTAAGGAGGATACTTGGGAGATAGAGTATGCCATGCCATGTGATTGGCACATCCATTTTTGTTCAATTTTGCAGAGCACTGAGGTGGTGCCAGTGTAGAATTTTTGTTCAATTTTGTTAAGCACTGAGGACAGTGCTGTTGAAGGGGGAGGGGATTGTAATAACTCGATTTTGACCCCATGGTATTAATATTGTATGTGATGTATATATTGTATTGAGATCATGGCATGGAGCTCAAGGCCAAGGCCTTGTCACTGATCTGGTTTTCTATATAGGTGATCAAGGTAGATACCTATGGTGATAGTGCTAAGTCAAGCATAGTGTATATATTGTGATATATCATGTAATTATGCAAATTAATAAAATACCACATCTAGCTATGGGACTGCAAACGTTAAAGAGATGGGGGCATGATTCCACAAGGGATAGGGTGGGGAGTTAGTCAAACCCCTTGATCCAATAGGGTGTGATCAGGTGCCAATGGGGAAACCCATGTACCTCGATTACCTTTTTGTCCTCTACCCTCAATCATTAATTCCTTCCAAAAATTAGATGAGCTAATTAATGTCTGGGGTAGTGCAAGGCATGGTAGAATACAGTCTATGCAAGCCTGCAGCTTGGGGGAAGCTGCACTTTTGCTTATGTGGGAAGAAAGCACATGATGCGTTCCCAGTCCATCAGAGGAGGTCACATTTGGGTTTTTATCACTCCTAATTCATTCGAACCATTCCATTCCATTTCATTGTTATCCAGGGGATTCTACCATGGGATATCTCCATACTACTCTTTCATGTTGTGCGTTCACCTATGATACAGAACCATGGTTTTTTGTCTTTGATTTTCCATCCCTGACCCCGTCATCGTGTTGGTTCACTTATTGGGACTGTAGAACCAGTTATTTGCAAGTATTTTCCTTTGTCGAGCAAAGGGAGCAAGGGTTTGTGGTTTGGACGGTTCAATTTCACTCTCTTGAGTCATGGAAAATGTTTCCACAATGGGTTCCTATGTCAAAGAGTGAAGCCTGTGTGGCTGTGTTTCCTTGTGGTTTGTTCTGTAGTGCAACCTGGTTTGGGTATGAACGATACGAAAGACTTAGGAGTGGAAGAGACGAGGAAGGGGATTGATAAACCTGGTGTAGAAGGAACCTCAGGAAAAGATAAGAGTGGCTGGTGAAAAATCTCTACACATCTTGAAGAGCACCAGAAGGGAAGGCATAGCCCAAGGGACTGTGTGGCAAAGAAGGGGATGCTTCCTTCTATTGGGTGTGTAGGTGTCATGGTTCTAGGCCAGATAAATCTTGTGGAGGTGTCCTTAGCTCTTGAACGAACCGCTATCTTAGCCATTCTACCGTTCCACTGCCTTAGAATCCTAATAAACCCAAATTGAAGGATCGCTTGGTCGGTAGTGTGATAAACTCATCTATTGGCTTCGATGCGTCTTGTTGTGTTTGGCCTTACGAGAAATCCTTGGTTGGACAAACTAATAAACCCAACTTGAATGATGGCTCGGTTGGTAGCTTAATAAACCCATCTATTGGATTGCATGGTCCTTAAACTGATTGCTGACTTGACTATGAACAATATGATAAACCCAACAGTGTTGGCTTATAAGCCTGCAGCCTGATAAACCCAATTGGTGTTGTCTTGGCTAGACAGTCTGATAAACCTAACTGAAGGTTGGTTTGACTTTGTGCATGCTTTGGTCTGGTTGTGTGTAAGTTGGTTGTACCCTAGTTCCTTGTGGGAATCATGCCCATCTCGAGGGTGGTAGTGTGTTGAAAGATTAATGAAAACACTGGCATATGGTTGGGTGGAATGTTGTAGCGACATAGCCAGTTGTGGGACAACTTAATCATCAAGATAAGTATTTCTGTTATACGTGTTTATGCCATGAATTATGTATGAATTTATATGTTCATGTTGAATTCTTGTTGATGATCAAGTAGAGGTTACTTATGTATGAATGTCCCTGTATTTCCTTATTATGCATTGTATGTTTTATACATTTTACTTCCGTGCATGCTTGGTATCTCTGTGATGCTTTTGCCCAAGTTCATAGAGGCTAAAATCCAGTTACAGGGCCAAAAATGAAGCTAAGGTAAGAGTCATTGAATTTTCTCCCCTTGGAATCCACCTGCGGAAGGTGGAAGGAGAAAAATGGAAGAGGAAAAGTTGAACAGGGAAGATTCGTTGAGTTTACACACCCTGGGATCTACTTACAAAAGGTGGAAGGAGGGAGGTGGAAAGGGAAGTTGAAAACAAGGCAGGAAGTGTGTTTTCTAATTTCTGAAGTCCGAGGTCTGAAGGCGAAAGTCAGAAGCGTAGAAGAATTCCAAGGAAAAAAGATAATTTTCTAATTTCCTCCTTCCGAGGTGCGGAAGGAGGAAAGAGGAAGTGTGGAAGGTGTACGGAGGAAGGTTGATAATGCACTTCAACGAGACTTTGAGTTTTCCTATTTCCGAGTTCCGAGGTGCAGAAGGTGGAAGGTTGATAATCCAATTCGTCAAGCCTATAAATTTTCCAATTTCTGAGTTCTGAGGAGTGGAAGGTGGAAAGTGGAAGTGTGGAAGGAAGAAGGTGAAAGGTTGATAATTCAGTTCGTTGAATCCTTGACTTCCTGGATTCCGAGTTCCGAGGTCAGAAGGGCGAAAGGTGAAAGGCAGAGGGAGAAGTGCGAAAGGAACATGTCTAATGCAGAAATGGTGTTTCTGGTCATAGAAGGGATCCATGAAGGGAAAAAAGGTTGTTACAGTGCTTTCTAAGTTTGAGAAAGAATATTGAAGTGTGTGTTAATGTCCATGCTCGATGTTTCTAAGGAGAACATGTGTTCTTGAGGAATTTTTTTAATTAATCCGCATTATGGGGTATGGAGATGTTACAGGAATCTATTGTTTTCTTCCCACAGAAATGGTAACTCAATTTCCATTTATAATACAGGAAGCTATGTTGCTCGTTTTTTCTTAGAAAGTTTCATTTTCAATAACAAGTTGATCCAGTGAATCATTCATTGTGTTCTATTATCTTTTTGTTCAACATTTCATACTCTGAGAAATGCTAATGCACCTCTATCATCGAAAACTTGGCTCTTTAGATTCCTTCCCTTTGACACTCCTCATTATCTGCAGCTAATGCAACTTAGAGATGCCATTCAGACCCAATTGGAATCTAAGGAAGTGATTTTATGTGACATCAGATTTGGGGATAAACATTTCTGTAAACCAACAGAAGTTCATACAATAATCCTGGATTTTAAATGCATTTTGGAAAAAGCAAGAGGACACGAGTAGCAAAGTGACCATAGTCATCTTTTTTTTTGTAATGTCCATGTAGTCCATCCGTACCTTCATAAACATGAGTTTTATAACACCTTGAATTTTATGGGCATGGTTCACTAGACAATATCCCCTCGAACAACACCTTTAAGGTTCATTGGAGCTCCTCTCCTCGAGAGCTCATAAAAAAGTAGATGTCCTCTATTGTGATTTCCAAAATTTCCCCTTTGAGCATGAACGCACCATGGCCAGGGTCCCAATAATGAATGAATGTCTGAAGAAAGCCCCCTAAACCCCAAATACCGTACCTTCAAGGTGACAAAACAAGCACAAGTATTCTCCATATTTTCTTTGTTTCCCTCTTCCTGAAAAATACGAAATTCAACCCATGTGGCATCTCCACCCTCCATGATTTTTTTTTGTTTAAAAACAAAATAACAGACGTTGTTAAGAACTCTTCAAATTTTCTAAAAAGAAAATAGAAATGGGTAGTAATGTAAATACTTCTCCAACATAAGCAAAATTAGCAATGCAAATTGTTATCAAAGAGAAGCCAAATTACCTTAGTCTTCACTTCAATAGTAACGTCTTCATGGATTCCAGATATCGTCAATCTAGGGCTTCAAGGGGATAAGTATTAGGCAATAACCAACCATTTCGTTGTATATAATACTGGATTCAGATTCTTCTTTCAAACTCTCTGATTCAACTTCATAAATGGACTAGAGATCGATCAACCTTTTGTGACCTTCCCACTTTAAATTTTTACCCATCAAAATTAATAATAATTTAATTAGATTTTTGAGATTCCTTTATATATAAAATAAGAAATTATTTTCACATAAAATTATTTAACTTATTGAAATATTTATTTTTCCCAATATTTCTAGTCACTTTATCCTTCCTAATAATAATAATAAAATTTATTTAATTCATAAAAATATTTTTATTGATATATATTATTAAAAATACTCAATTACCGTAAAAAATAGTTGATTTGTGAAAACAAAGTTAAATGGCCAATCATCTTAAACATAAAATAAAAAATTACAAAATAAATATATTAATGATTACAAAATAAAATTAAATGTAGATAAGTATTTGATTGTATCATATTAATTAACTCATTAATTTTAATGATTAATTCATAATAAACTTTAATGGTATCCAAAATTTGGGCATCCATTACACTCACCCCATCTATGTAAACTCTTGTGTAACTATGTGTTTGAATTTTTGCTCACACAATTGATCAAAATATGTTGTATGAAGATTTTATTTTTCTTATTAATTCACTTACATTGATTCTAGATAAAACTCCATTTAATGAGATAAACTCCATTTAATGAGATAAATGTCATCTACTTTTGTATTATAAAAATCAACTACTTTTTGCTTTAGTATCTATCTTATTTAAACCAATAATATTTAAATAATATTGTGTCACTATCTTTTAGGAAGCCATTACCTTTCACAACATTTGTTTAAAAACTATCAGATAAAAACTATTAAAAAGATAAATACAAATACTTATCCCATTATAAGGTTAAAAACCAATTCATATCGTATATATCAATTAAATAAATTTTAGTATTGTAGTTTCACATACATTTTCAAAAATTTAATAACTCTAAAAACAAACTCGTGATGCTAACATCACCTACAAGGCAAAAGCTCAAAAGCCCTGTGTCGTTGTTCCAATAACACCATCACGGTAGACACATAACTATAAAGGAACAACTCAATGCTCAAACGCGGGGAAGAATGATTATCTATATCTTTATTTGTTGAATTCCCATCTCTATATATAAGAGGGGAATGGTAATTATATATCTTTATTTAATGAATTTTAATATTAATATATATAAAGAGAGATTTTTATACTTTGATGGCATAGTGTTTTATAATATTTATGTCGAAGGCGTTTTCTCTATGGAGACGTAGTCTCGCAAGATTCTTCGTCTCCCTGGCCATTAACATTCCGACACGCTTAGGCTTTATTCTTTATGGAGTTAAAACGCCCAGGCTTTATTCTGTACCACGTCTCCAATTGAATTACCAAAGCGTGCTTGGTCTTCCTTCTTCTAGACGTGTTCACCAAGTTTCCTTTGAGCACTTCCGAGGAAGTCTACCAAATCTTCTGCTACCATTGCTGGCCTTAATGTCATCGCAATCATTAATGAACCCACCGGTGCAGCTATAGCTTATGGGTATCATTAGTTTATTACTTTACCTTTTAGAATGCAGAAAGCAGAAAGGTAAATTGATAAATTGATTATCAATTACCTTTCCACTTTCTGTAGCATATACTGAAATACTCCTATACTGAACATGTTAAGTTGTTCAAATGTTGTATAAGTTGCGGTTTTTAATATGATTTTTATGGAGAAAAGATTTGAAACTGTCACATTGGATAACTGGTTGTTGAAGTTCAGAATTTGTGAATGAACTATCACATAAAAGACATAAAAACTCAAAAATGAATGTTGGCTTATGCAAAAAAAAAAATATTGAACACAAAACTGCCATACCCTAATGTCCAAAATAGCAAATGAAAGTCCAAGAGCCATAAAATTCATTTTAAAGGTGGAGATTATACACATGTTTGTTGAACACTTTATTCTTAAAAACGAGCATTTTTTAATTTTTTAAGTAAATTCAAGATGCGTATTACAACATTATGAAGGTACATAGGCAATATAAGTCACAACCCTTTTTTCATAGTTTTGCGACAAATACAGAAACACTATGTGTTCAAATACAAACATGTGGATGTTCCTTTTTCAATTTTCAACAATTTGGTACTTGGAAATCTATGTTGTATGTTTTGCAATAAGGAACATGTTATATTCCAATATCAAATTTTGCAACATAAGTAGAAATAATATGTGTTCAAATAGAAACATGCCAATGTTTCTATTTCCAAAATTTTGAAATTCGAAATCTCGATTTTCATGATTTATTTTCACTGTTTATACTTAAATAAAATATTTTAATGCATATTTAAATAATGAAATAGATGATAACAATTTAAAATATGTACAATGTCGTTGTTTGCAAAGTGAAAAAAAGAAGAAATTACAAAGAACAATATTAGCGAATGTTGTAAATAGCTAATTGTTAAATGTGAATATGTTTTGGAATGTCAAAACTCAGAAATGAAAATCTATTAAATAAGAGGAAGGTCATCTTATTTTTATAAATGAACACTCAATTTATACACAATTATAATGTTGAACCAGATAAAACATGGAAACTTTTCGATAGGTTTCGGTAGGTAAATTTGCAATCGTTGTAAAGGTGAAAAGCTTGCAAGTCTGAAGAATGCTTTAGTAGTGTAAAATACTTGATGCTGAAAAGAGCTGGAATGGAAAGATGCCAAGTTGGAGAATTTCGGTGTAGAGAAATATCCATCTGTGAGAAAGAACAAAGCATTTAATATCCTACTTAAAAATATATAGCATAGTAGCATATTAGGAAAGCCTGAAAAATAGCTTTGTTTCACTTTCATTATTCATGATGATGGAAAACAATTGGGAAGAAGGGTAAACAAATAATGATACCCTTTATGTAAGTTGCAACAGTAGAGAAATAAGAGGTGTAATCTTCACCAATCCCTTGTCTCTCCAGAAACATAGGCCTTTAGTTGGAAATAGTAGTGGAAACTTATCTTCCCATCTCTTCCCATTCCGCGCTTTGATATCATCATGATCTGAGTTTTTTCCTTACCAGCCATGAGAGCGGAAGTAATGAAGTTGACGAGTGTAGTTTTTGTGAATATACAAAATCATAAATGAGGTTCAAATGATTTTTTCCTCAATAGGAGGGTCTATTCACTGAATCTTACAAATGTTATCATGAGTTCGGGAATTTCATGATGTAATATATATCTATAACTTCGTATTAATGTGATCTTTATATAATTCCCTTATCTCCTACAGCACATGAAAGGTCACTTAAACGGTGATATGAAAGCTCGAAATGCAAGCAGAATCCGAGATGTCAAATATATTAGATTTGAAAGACTCGGTGTTTTGAGTGGGTGATACTAACAATGATTTAATGATCAAGAAAGATAGTTCATATATATTACGTCATCATATTAATCGCAGAAGTGATTGTTACCCTCATTCTTTGGAATTTTGCTCATTGAACTTAGACAAAAGTGTTTTATACACAATAACAATGTTCAAGCTTAAAAAGAACAAAATGCGTCAATAATCATTATTTTCATAATACAAAAAAGGTAGTAAACACCAAATCGTAATGCTACAAATTGATGTGTTGGACACTCATTTGCGCTACAATCCTCAGCCATTTCCATACGTTTTGCTAGCTAAATTTCCATATGTTTTCCTAACTAAAGTGCCACCATTTCCATATGTTTTTGCAGTTCCTTTCTTGTATAGCCCCTTCTTCGAAAGTTGAACTCCCAAGTTATCTTTCCATCTCTTCCCATTCTGGCCTTTGGTATCACCATGTTGGAAATTTTTTCTTCGGCAGCCATGTGAGGGGAAATAATGACGCTCAAGAGTCCAGTTTTTGTGCATAGAAAAAACCATAAATGAGGTCCAAATGATATTTGGCTCGGTAGGAGGCTCAAGTTTATTCACTAAATCTTACAAATGCTATCATGACTTCGGAATTTTCATGGTGTAGTATATATCTATAACTTAGGATTAATGTGATCTGTATATAATTCCTTTATCTCTTGGAGACCGCGAAATGTCACTTAAACTGTGATATGAAAGACCGTAATGGGAGGAGAATCCAAGATGTGAAATATGTTGCAGTTGAAAGATTTGGTCTTTGGAGCTTGTGATATTGACGATGATTTAATGATTAAGCAAGATATTTCATATATATAATGATTAAGCAACAAGGATATATTTATACCATCATAAGAAGGCATCGATAAAGTGACAAATTTCAGGTTTACGCACTATGGGATAACTTAAGGATGACAACAGGTGAGGGTAACAGTCACTTCTACGATTACTATGATGACGTGATAATATTTTAGTATGTTTAAGTGACCTTTCGAGTTGTTGAAGAGATAAGGAAATTATATATTCAAGTCATAAGCGAGTTTATTTGGCCATAGGTATTTATACATTCAGTCTATTTCCACATTCAAACCTGAATGTTCTGTACAAATTATGAGGGTTTGTTGATCCTAAATCATTATTCAGAGGGATTGCTCATTCTTGTTACCAATGAATATAGTTTTGGAGGATCTGATTTGAACCCAAAAAGCTGCCCACAATTTATTCAGATCTGTACCCAAATCCTCCAAATGGCCAAAAACAACTGAATTAAAATTTCTCTTTTTGGTTTGCGGAACACGGAAATCGAAATTTACAAGTTACTAATAAAACTTTGTGTATTTTGGGTAAACTTTCCCGAAACCCGCATCCCGCAAATTCCGGGTTGCGCATTGTAGGAACTTCAACTGTATTAATATTATTTGCAACTTTCAACATAATCATTGTACGTGTTAATTTTAGGTCACTGTCAGTTATTTTTTATTATTTCTTGCACACTTTATAATCTAAAATCGAAACCCCCAAAAAAAATATTATAAATGTCTTAACCTTAAACTTAAAAACTCGGTATTAATATGCACTCTCCTAAGGTAAAAAACAAAGGTTGGCTTGCGAAAAGACAGAATATTTTTACCCTCTCGACATTTTTTTGCATTACCGTCTCCATATTTTTTATCTTATTTCCGGATTTTCGCTTTCCGCATTGCAAAATGCGAAAATGTAAACTTTACATTTTTTTTCTTCATAATATAGTTTTTGTTCATATAAAAAACCATAAATGAGGGCGAAATGATATTTGGCTCCGTAGGAGGCTCTATTTATTCACTAAATCTTACAAATGCTATCATGAGTTCGGGATTTTCATGATGAAGTATATATCTATAACTTGGGATTAATGTGATCTGTATATAATTCCCTTATCTCTTGGATACTGCGGAATGTCACTTAAATGGTGATTTGAAAGACTGAAATGGGAGGAAAACCCAAGATGTGAAATATGTTGCAGTTGAAATATTTGGTCTTTGGAGTGCGTGATATTGATGATGATTTAATGATTAAGCAACATATTTCATATATATAATGATTAAGCAACAAGGATATATTTATACCATCATAAGAAGGCATCGATAAGTGACAAATGCCAAGTTTACACACTATGAGATAACTTAAGGCTGACAATAGGTGAGGGTAACAATCACTTGTGCGATTACTATGATGATGTGATAATATTTCAGTACGTTCAAGTGACCTTTCGATTTCTCGAAGAGATAAGGGAATTATATATTCAAGTCATAAGCGAGTTTGTTTGGCCATAGGTATCTATACATTCAGTCTACTGCCGCATTCAAACCTAAATGTTCTATACAAATTATGAGGTTTTGCTCATCCTAAATCATTATTTAGAGGAATTGCTAGCAATTTACAACAGTAAAAATGGTAAATAAATCTCAAAAGATGAAAATATATATAGATTTTCCCAACTCCATTAGGCCCGTAGGATTAAGATAAATGAATGATCGAGATTAGGCCTGCGGGATCTAGGATCTTATTATGATTTCAAAATTTATTTAATTGTTCCACACGCTACATCCTGCACTTGGAAATTGTGGGATGCGGGATCATAAAATCATTAATAGTTTATTCAAATATTCCCGTAACCTGCATACCGCATATGCGGGATGAGCGATGTGGGATGAGGGATGCGGGATCACAAAACCATTACCAGTTTATTCAATTATTCCTGTACCCGCATACCGCATGTGTAGCATGCGGGATGTGAGGTGACCAAATGACACACACTCTAAAATTTTTAATTAGCTAAGTGTAGAACCTGGGAAAGTAAAGAATTGCATGTTTCAAAAGCCCAGAAGGAAACTTCTGTATCCCAAACCAGAAAATATTAAAAGTGCAAGAACCCTGTTTTGGAAGTGGAGAAGCTGACTTCGACATCCCGAATCGAAAAATATTGAAAGTGCAGGAACCCTTTTTCGTAAGTAGAGGAGCCGACTTCCACAATCCGCAACAAATATTAGAAATCGGTAAGGTTGCGATACACATTGCAGGTTGGGAGATGCCCGATGTAGGATGTCCCATATATATGTATCCTGTAACAAACACTTCGTTGCTTTTCTCATACCACATCGTGCGCAAATTGTGGGATAGTTAATAAAATTTATATCTCACGATAAGATCCCACATCTCGCAAGTTTTAATCTCAACTGTTCCTTTCTCTTAATCCCATGGTCCTAACTGACCCCGAAAAATCTATATATAGGTCGACCTTTTATGATTCCCATTGGCGAGATCTCTAAGCCTTTCCCCTTCCGTTTTGAGCTCTATAAACGAACGGTGCCAACATGAAAATTCTATTACAGAGAATTTGTTATGGTAAAGATTTAATATTTTTACCCTCTGAATGACTATTTTTTAACTCCTCATGGAAGTAAATGATTAACTATTAGTATAATTACATAAGGAAAGGATTTTCTATCACTTTAGAAACTATTGTCATTAGGGTAGTTGTAGAACTATTACACACTGATATGTTTTAAAGTTATAAAACCCCTACTTGTAACATATTTAATGAACAAACACCTCCCTAATAACTATCCACCTAATCATAATCTTAAAAATAAATGACAACAAATGCCAAGGGTTGTAATCATTGTTAAATGTTTCATACAACATTAAAAGCTAAATGGACAAATAAAACTTGAAAGAATGGATTAAATGAAACAAATAAAAGTTGAAATAATTACATTTTTTCTCTTAAGTACTAAGAAAATTTCTAATTATACAAACAGAGCTTGAAATAATTTCTTAAACAAATTAATTGAGAGTCAATAAGGTTTGGTTCAGAGAATTGCTTTAAAATTTGCTTTCATAGCTTTGGGTCAAGAGTCCAAATAATCCTGAAATGTAATTGAAATATTAACAATGTAAGAGGTCTTGTAGTTTAACCATAGACTATTAAGATTGGTGTTATAAGCAAGCACTATTTTCAAATAGATAAACCATAAATTAAGCACAGCTATTGAAAAAAAAAACCTTAACCAACTAACATTGTTACTAAAATTTTAAATATTAAGCACTCAAAATCTTGTGAAATGTAATAATTATAATGAATTTGTATCTATATTAGCATAAAATTACATAAAGTTATAGCATTGGATTCAATAATCATGTTGGCCTCCACCACTCCTCTCTCTATTGAATTAGCCACATCTGCTTCCTTGTCTGTGTGCAAATGAAAGTGGAAAAGCCATAAATGAAACAGATAAAACTTGAAATAATTACCATTCTTCTCTTAAGAACTAAAAAAACACGCTAATTAAACAAATAGACCTTGAAATAATTTCTTAAACGAACTATTTGAGAGTCACTAACATTTGGTTCAGACAATTGCTTTAAAAAATGATTTCATAGTTTGGGTTTTTATTTGAATCGGTTACATAAAGTAAATTATATTGCTTTAAGTAAGTAAATTACATAGATCTTTACCATTTCCCATTATTGACTACACAATATTAGTCTGAGTCTCTTGTTGAGAGTCCAAATGATTCTCAAAAGTAATTGAATTATTAACAATCTAAGAGGACCCCAAGTTTAACCATAGACTATTAAGATTGCTCTTATAAGCATGCACTGTTTTGTAATAGATTGACCATAAACAAACCTTAAACAACTATTATTATGATATGACTATGGTCTGAAACCCCAAAACACTGAAACTCTTATGAAATGTATTATTTATAATGAATTTGCATCTCTCTCAACATAAAATTACAGAAAGGTATAAGGTTGGTGCAATAAACACACTGGGCTCAACCACTCGTTTGTCTATTGAATTAGCGATGTGTCCTTCCCTGCCTGTGTGTTTCATGTTGAAGGATTCCTTTCTACAAGGTTTCCACAGTGGCAAAGCACTTTATGTACTTTCTATGCTCAACTTTTTCCACAATTCCCCTATGTCTTGATAACATTGTTGTATGAGGGGACTTTGAGAGGGTAATTCTTGTTCTCTCACCTCCCATGAAGTAGGATTTCCAACAGACAATACAGTGGGGTGTTTTCTCAACCTCATCACCACCTCAAAGAAAATTAGCAAGTTGGAATTACAAACAAGGTGATGAATACTTTGACCACCCACCACCCCAATATGAGCATTCGCTCTGACTGGCTGTCACTGAACATGGACCCCATATAGTGGGACTTTGGAAGCCATAACCTCTTCAAGTATTTTTGGGGAGACACTCCAGGGACAAGAAAACCATTGTATTGTGTAGCTGGAGGTATCAATATTCGGAAATATTCAATTTGCATCAAATCCAGGCCCTGATGGTTGGCAATTTCCTGGTGCAAACAGCTAGGATGATAAAGGAACATAATTTCATATTTTCCAACCACCAGTACCCCTTGAAAAATCAAATTCTCAAACCATACAACCATTACTGTCTGCAAGACAACTAAAGACCTCATGTAATTGAGCACTTTTGGCCTTTCTCTCAGTGTTCATTCATCCCCATTTCTCACCACCTTCGAAGGGTGGTGCTATATAGGGAGAGCTAGACAGACCCAAAAATAACTTACCAGCATAGCTGTATACTTAACAAATGACCATGATAGCAATAGTATAGGTGACAGGTGAGCGAAAATCTTCATTCCTTGCAGAAAATCCAATCAAGTAATCTCGTCTCATATTAAATTATCATACTACCCATGGAAAAGACCTTAGGTGTTGTCCCACATTGTTTCCCAGGTGGGTTAAGGCATTTGGACTTGATCTTCCTTTCCCTTTTGCCTATGTTGGAGGTGGGATGAGAGAAAATTCGGTTGACCGCGTATCATTACTTCGTGCACAGGCCAAATTTACTATTTCAAATATCTAAATTTCATGATGGATCCTTGAAGTTTGGATAGCAGCCGATACTGGGGACATGGTCTTAACCTATAGGATGTTCGAAATGGTGTTTGGGGACTCAATTACTACTAAAAAAAAACAGATCATATGTGCAAATGCCCTTTCTGTACCAGGTTGATCAGGAGATTTTGTCCACGCTGTAATATTTGGTTCATTTGCTGATCTCGAAACTTAGAATAATGAATCCTTTAGCTCCACGTAGATTTCATTTATAATCCCTTACAACCTTTAAGCGTTAAGCTTGTTATCAAGATATTAGTATTTTATGCGCGCGATTTCAACATCAAGACAAAAGCTAACACTTGCACAATCTATTTGGATCACCCAATCGTGGAAACATTTGATATTTCAACAAACAGGTCCCATTCAATCCATTCACATAGATTTTATTACTAGCTTGTAACTTTCTATTTTCGAGGTGCAAAGAAACACTAAGAGGGTAAAATATTGAGTCTTTACTGCAACAAACTTTGCAATAGACTTTTCCTGATGGCATTGTTCATTTACAGAACTCAAAACCGAGATTCAAAAATCTAACATGCCTTCTTTCCTCACTTCCGCACTTTCGCCCTTCCACATTTCCTCACTTCTGTTATTCTGCACTCTCCAATTTGAACATTTGGGTATAGGTTGAAAAGATGGGTAAAATAAAAATGAATATATCTCAATGAAAAACAGGTCTTCTGCACTCTCAGACCTTCATGATTTGCGGTTCAGATTGACAAAGTCGTCTCCTTGACTTACGAAATAGGTTCCCACAGTTTTCCATTTTCAGTTCCCGCAATTTTCGATTTCCGGTTTTTAGTATACTTTAGATCTTATTGTGAGATCTAAATTTTATTAACTATGGCGCAATCTGCATCCTACAATTGTAAGATGCAGGATCACAAAAGTACAAAGTTTATGTTGCGTGTTACAACAACAAATTCAAAAAATAAAACACTTCCCACAACCCACAACCCACATCCCAGAGAATTGCAAAATAAATCACTTCCCGCAACCCGCAATCTGCAACCACTTCTATGCGCGAGTCAAACATTCCGCAACCTGCAACCTAGAATGTGGATTGCAGGATCTTGAAGTTTATATATTGTCAAATTTTCATCCCACAATCCGCCATTTGCAGCATGTGGATTGCGGGATGTCTAAGTCGTGCACACAAATTATCTCCTCATCCCGCATTTTGCGGGATGTGGAATAATAAACTTTTTGAAGTTTTATGTTGCTGCCAGCTAATTTTTATTATTTCTTGCACAATTTATAAGCGAAAATCGAAAATAAAAAACACAACAATTATAAATGTGTTAACCTAAAATTTCAAGACTCAATAGTAATATGTAGTCTCCAAGGTAAGTCATAAAGATTAGCTTGCAAAAAGACAGAATATTTTTACCCTCTCAGTGTTTTTTTGCACCTCTTGGTGCAAATGCTAGTATTGTTATTAGTGATACACTATATCTCCCTTGGATTTGTCTTTGAAACGAGATATAGTATATGAATTATAACAACAATATTGTCAAAAACAATGCTACACACACACACACACACACACACATATATACTTTCTATTGAACATTTCATGGCATACTTTTTTGTGAAGCATTTCATGATTAGTTTATTTGTTGTCTCTTTTGGTGTTTTGTGGTCTTGTTTGGGAGATAAATCCAATCATATATTTTCAAAAATGTATATGTACAAAAATCTTATGTTTTATGTTTTAAATAATTATAATTTTTTGTTAGCTTATATAGTTTGGAGGTTTCTTACAAAATGTATTAGAGATTAAATAATAATTTGAAAACTAAATGGGATATTATAACTAGTACAAAATTAGAGATAAGTGACTAGGTGACTAAAAACGCTGGTCATCACAAATTTTTCAAGGGATAAACGACCAAAATTGAGCAATTTTAAGTGATCCAACTAAAAATGACTAAGATAAACGACTAATTTAGTCACTGGAAAAAATATACGATTAGATAACAAGTGGCTAAAATAAAAATGACTAATGTAAACGAGTAATTTAATCATAGGAATACAAATATGACTAATTAACAATAAATAAGAATATGAATTAGTCATTTATGTTAGTCATTTTTAGCTGTGCAACCCCAACAATGGAAAATTACAAATATGGCAATGAATTTGTATAGTTTACTAAATTTTAGCACTGCAAATGGATTTAGAGACCCGGGTAACGTCAATTGTCTTTGAATCCATCTAAAGTGTTAAATTTTAGTAAATTGTAATATTGTAGATAGTTTTAGAGACCCAGGTGATGTTAATTGTAACATTCAACAATGGAAATTTGCAATTTTGACAAGCAATATAAAGACCCCATTCTATAGTGTTAACTTATTTATTAAATTGTAACACTCTATATGGATTCAGAGACCCCCTATGTCACTCAACAATGTAAAATTGTAATTTTTGGCAAAGGAGTCTAAATATAATAAATAGATATTTACTTTAGTGCCAATGATCACAATGTGCTCGTGACACACCAAATTGAGTTCAAAGCATTTTAGTGGGTTAATTATTTTAGCATTCATAATAGATATTTACAATTATTACAAATAAATGCGTCTAACATGAAATATAGCTTTAGTTATGAAATAAAATATTAAATTACCTGTGATTGGTTAAGAGTTTTTTTCTTTGGACATAAGGAAATATGTTTTTTTGACATGAAAAAATAATATAGCGTAGATAAACTTTATTGTTTTGATCGTATAAATAATCTCTATCCTTTTTTTTATTAAAAAATTTCAATAATATATTTTTAGTTTTGTAGTGGCTAAAAATAAATAAATACTTATGGAAAATGTTTCAATAAACCAGTATCTTCATGAGACACTTGATGTTTTGAGTAGTGAGATTCGTACACTTATTTTATTTTATTTTTTTGCTGAAAAGGGAATAGAGGCATTGAATCATTTTAATGAACCATACAATATAGGCTTACAAATTTCATTTTAAAAGAAAAAAAAAATATATACTAGGTAGAGGCGCTTTGGTCCTTCTCGGACAGACTAAACAATGTAGCTGCCATTTGTGGGGTAAGCCAGTTGAGGGGCAGCAGAGGTAAAATACGGTTTGGAGGAGCTAGATTCTTTTTCACCTCCAAAAAGAGATAATGGTAGAAACTAATTCACCCATATCCAAAGAGACAATGGTAGAAACTAATTCACCCATATCCATTCTTCTCAAGCCAACGATAAATTTTCTCTTTCCCAATTGGATTAAAAGAAAAAGAGTTCTTCATAGTCCGCAAGGGTAGAACCACCAATAATATTTATATATGATGGGAGTAATGTCTCGCTATTTTTTCCTATAAACTCGGTGATATACAGAATCCAATTCTGTAACTATTGTCATATGTCCTTAGAAAAAAATTATTTTTGTTCTCTTTGTGTGGAAGCATTCAAAGATGGACAAATAAAAGAATAAACTTAGGTTGAGGGTCCAAGGGACTAAATGCAGGAAATGTATATCCATATATTCCATCAAAGGCTAGCTTGAACATATCACTTATTCACTTGTATAGTTGTGAGTGTATAAATTATGATGATTGAAAATTTTTAAGTGGGTAGTGGCAGATTTCCCAAGCCACTGAAGAACGTGTGTGTCTAATAAATAGATTTATGTTTGTGTCCAACTCAAAAGCAAAGTTAAAAGTAGTTCAATTCAAGGAAACTTTCTGGGGAGAAATTGTAGGGATCACAAAATAATTGTGCGTGGATTTTTAATATGGAAAAGTTTTTTTTAATTTAATACATTAGTCCAATCATTATTAAACCCATAATGGTGAGAAACCGAATGGCTAACCCCTTCGGAGAGGGAAAAAATATTGGGTTCAACCCCATATTTACAGTAATTAAGGCCAAGATCAATTGGTTCGTCTTGATTTTTCAGTAATGGATTAAAATTAAAGTTAATTCACCCTGACTTTTGCACCACAGGGCGAAGAATAGTTAGTTCTCCCTCGATTTGAGGTCGTGGAACAATTATTTCCCTAGAATATGGAAACATTTTCCCTAAAATTCACATTTATACTTTCTTGGCCGAATCAACCTGTTGAGGCCTGGAAATTCGCAGGCGGCAACAGTAAAGGATTCTCCCCAATCAACGTTCCCAACTAGCCCGTTGACTGTTTGGTATAGGGAATCCATCCGGTTTATGGTCCGTCTACCGTAGGTCAAAGTAACAAAAAGGTTTTACCAGTTGCGGCCCGGTCCACCGGAATTCGTATTTTGACTTAAAATGCAATGCATATGCCTATCTAAACCATGCAGGGTGATAAGGATGCTGGGAACCACACAATGTGCTGCGCAGGTTCTTACCTCTCGTCTTATGTTCACAACATCTAAACCACATGTGCAACTAGGAAACAAACAACTAACTATCTAAACAACTAACTACCTATCCCCGGGGAGCCAGAAAATGATTATTATTTAGTAATGCATTAACTCCATGTATGATAAACACAATTACAGGTAGCTGATACTTGTATTTACAACACATGAAAGAGAAATTATTCCAACAATCAGATAGCTAACTGTTATGTGAATCACCAGCATTACTAAAAGTGAATTTTCCACAAAATAAACCAGAAATCATTCAACAAGACATAAGTCACAGAGTTAGAACGATCTCACAATTCATGGACATAAGCTGAAAAACAAAATAGTTCATCTTCCTGCCATCCATTGCACACCATTTGGAAAATTCCACAGCTCTTTCTCCAACAGGCAAACTAAAATATTTATTGCAAAAGGAAATAGTTCTTCTTACAATAGGTCATCCAGTGTAACTGGGAAAAAGCCCTTTTCTAGTCTACCTTCCCTAGTTTTATACAAGAAGCAAAATTGGTTGGGTTTCCCAAAGTGACCTTTGGGCTCCCCAACGTTTTAATTTCCTACAACCTTTTACAATTTATTTGAATATACAAAAGTTTGACCGGTCCTTCTCATGAGGGGGGTGCCGCTTGGTCTTCCAAGAAATTTCTCCATGCTCCTGCTTCAGCAGCGAGACTCTCAAACGAGCTAGGTTCCAGGAACTGAATGCTCAGCTCGAATTTGTCAGCTTGCTTCCGAATGGCCTCAATTCTGGCCGTGTTCAACCGTATCTGTTCCTCCAAGAGCTGTACGCTAATGGCCGAGTGGCCTATTTCATTTCTGAGGATTTGTTCATCAATAGCACTGATGCATTGCACTTTGGCTTCCTCATCTTGTTGCCTTTTCAGCAACATTTCTGCAAATGCATCATGAGTTGGGAACTCCTGTAATCTCTGCCCAGCTTCTGCCTGACAACGATTGTAGGCGACCAGGGCTCTTCTAAAGAATTCGGCGCATGCTCCCTTTGTTTTCTTGACATTCTTCTGAAAATCTTCTGCAGCGTTGATGGCAAATTCTATCAGGTCATGGTCCCGTTTCAAAGCTTGTTTATCTTTGACTACTAGCTCAGCTGGGACTTCTTTGTCATCCTCCATCCAGGTCATCCTTGAAGTCATTACTTCAAGTATGTCTTGTGATCTGTCCACAAAATACGAAGATGTGTCTAAAATTTCATCCAGCCTGCCATCGATCTGGAGGACCTGACACCTTTCCTCCTCTAGAGCATTCTACAGGTGCAGCACCTTAGCTTTCTGAGCCAAGATGTGATCTTTAACTGGCTGCAGATTTACCTACTGTGCCTTTGCTTCTTCCAGCTCCTTAATGCTCAAGGTATTGGATTCATATATGATCTTTTGTTGCTCCATCAGGTCTTCCATCTTTGCCCTCAGCTGCTCCTTTTCATCCTTTAAAAATTGAATCTCCTGCTGGGCTTTTCCCAGGGCTTCTTGTGTTGTTTCCTTCACCTATACTTCTTGTTGAATGGAATGGATTTCGCTCTTTGTGGCTTCCATTTCTTTAAGCACATGCTCATACTTTCTTTTCAGCCTATTTCCATCTTCTCTTTCCTTCCTGAGGGTGTCCTTCAGCTGGGCGGAGGTTTTCTTGGTTGAATCTATCTCCTTCATCATTCGATCTACATTATCCTCCGTAGCGTCTATTGCTGCCCTGCCAGCCCTTATGACAAACCTTGGATATTTATCCGTCCCGACCATTACGGATTTATCAGTTATCATGGTACTGGTCATTCCTTCGGCCCCTATCTTTTGCTCAGTTCTCCTCATAATCCTTTTGGTAGCCCTGTCATAGTATACTGTGATAAAATCAGGGACTTCCTCCCCCTTTTTCTGCTCGAAGGGCACTAGCTGTAGCATAGGGGTTAAAGGAATGATGGTAGTGGACATTTGTAAGGTCTGTATCTCAGGGTTTTCCTCACCCTGACTTTGTTTTGGTGGTACTTCAGAAGCTGACTGTTGTATCAATTCTATCTTCTCAGCTTCCTGTTTGCGAAGCTCTTCATTCAGCCTTCTCTGGGCTTCCTCAGCTGCTTGTTTAGCAGCTTCCTCTGCTTCTCTAGCTATTTGCTTTGCTCTTTCAGCTGCATCCTGGGCAGCTTTCCTCTTTTCCTCTTCTCCTTTCTGGAGCCATTCCGTAGCTTCCTCTTCTAGCCTTTGGGCCTCTTCTCTTATTCTTCGGGCTGTTTCTTCAGCCTTAGCCTGCTCAGCCCTTTCTTGTTCAGATCCTTTCCCACCTTTGGTGGAGGGCTTTGGTTTGAACCTTTTCTTGAGTGCTGTCATGTTCGGGGATCTTCTGAACACTGATTCATCATTGTCAAAATGATGGGTGTACTCGTAAAACACCTTGTGCTTTCTGCAATGCTCGGCCATTCTTTCATGGGTGTCATTTCTCCTGAAGGTCATCTCCCCAAAATGGAACTTTTCTAGTTCCTCTATAAATTCAGGAGCTTGTTTTACATTGGAGAAACTATGGCTGCCTAACTTAAATGGTAAGGGAGGATAGACAGCCTTCTTCTTTGAAAATAAGAAATGACCAAATCCGTCAATAAATATCTGCCTAACAGCCTCCTTATGAATGATATAATTTGTCGCGTACTTGGGCAGTAGATAAGGTGTCCTTGACCCACTGAACATTCTCAGATACATTCCATTCTCTGTCAAGAAATAATCACCGTATTCCTCTATTACCTGCATGGCTTCTTCAGACATGCAGTCACATTCCTTTTGGAAGACAAGAGTGTGTAGAGGCATGATAAACTGCTCACAGATTTCTCGGTAGTGACTATGGTATTGATGAGCCCCCAGTAGCTTAAAGGCTGCATATACGGGCATTCTGTTCCTGTCCCAAACACATTTGAGCCCGGGGAAGGGCTGGTGACATATTATACAGTCAATCAAGATCGAGCTCATGTAAAACTCGTATTTTTTCTGTTGTACTCCTCCTTTTGCTGCAGCTATACAAGAAGATAGGCTGCTGGATACCAAGCCGGACCAGTTAAAAATGGTCCCTTCAGTGGCCACATAGAACATCAGGGGTATCCATTCGAATTTGAATAATTTACCATTGGCCCTCCCGAAGATCCTATTCAACATGAGAGCTATGAATCTGTACGGGGGTCTAAGGGTGGATGTGTCATAATCTTCAGTAGCTCTATGTCTATAGAGCTTCCCTGGTAATAGCATTTTCCTCATGGTCTCTATCAGATCCATCCTGAGATTTTCCAACCACTCATTGGACAAGAAAACTTGAGGCTCAGGCAAGTGGTAGGCTAAGGCCACATATCCAGGGCTAAAGGAAGCATAGCCCTGACCTTCAACATTGCATATCAGCATTGAACCATGGTTTGTGTGTGGAAGGATCCACCTCATCAAGTCAGCACATGGAAACATTTCGGGCCTGGTGGAAACCTTCATGATTACAGACTTCTCTATGTTTGCGTAGATATGTTCCTCCTCCAGGCCCATATCTGGGAATTCCCTACGAGAAATCATTCTGTGTATGTCTCCCCACTTATACTCAGGGTCCAACCCTGTGACACACTGTGTATCCTCATATATGTATTCAGTTGGTAGATCAGCCTCTATTGCTGTTTGTTCCTCTACCACAGGGGCCTTCTTTTTCTGTCTCCTGGACATCTTGAAATCTTCCTGCAATGTACACCATCATGATATTAAGAAATACAAATTTGTGAACATTGTGCAGCAGTTTATTCTTTTCCAGGTGTATCATAATTATATCAGTGCATGAAATCAAACCTTAAGCTTCTATACTGACAATTTACTAGCATGAAGTGCGGTGCAATGTGTTTGTTAGCATGGTAATGTTTACTGTAGCATATCTTCACCAGGTCTTATGGACGAATTGCCTTATGATTTATTTCACATGCATCAATTTATCAGTCATATTAGTGTTGGCATGCAACCTATGCTCTTATGAGGCTTGTCATTTCTTATGAAGGTAATACATCGAAGCAAATATGTGCACACTACATGTAGACGCAATATGCCATTAACATTCCACTTCCTATCACACGCAAAGAGAAAAATTAACAGCCTTAGGCTTAATCAGTCGACACTTCAACCCTACGGCCCAGCAGGCCCATTGCGACAGAAACGCAAGCGACCAGCATCGAAGAAAAACAATATGTCGCTAACATTCTTCACCCACCTCGACGGGAAACGACCACATCTCTGGACAAGGTATCTTCATTAAAACTGACTCGTGCTACCCTCAATAGGCGTGGCGTTACCAACGACCATTCTTTTTACCCTAACAATAGCTCAAAGAACAATCCTTTCAACCCTATTCATCTCGGTCGATCCAGTCCCAGGCTCTACTAATAATCCCCACCGAGACGACGCACAAACCCCAGACTGTAAAAGAGAACCAGAAAAACCGCGGCCACTGCGGCCAGTGCAGACCCGACCCCTAGACAAACCTCAATAGTGTAGCCTCTACTCATTTCGACCGCCCAATGAAACCTGGCACAGACGGCGTAATGGCCGTCTGCGCCTCAAAACCCCCATCATAACCACCGACGGATCTCATCAAAACCAGGTGCAGGTGGCTCGACGGCCGCCTGCACCCTGCTTCCCCTCATCGTGCTCAAGGCGGGGCAGAGACGAAAATAAATGCGGGCCCTAGAAAAAAAACAAAAGCAAAGATTCCCCCCCCTAACCGTTCAAGCTATTCAGCCGGGAACCCTAACAAACGGGCGCGAACCGCCAGGTAGACAACCATAAAAAACCTAGCTAAGGGAGAAAAATCCCCGTGCTAGCGCAACGGGACGACGGGTTCATAACCTTGAAAAACCCTCCACAGCTTAAAAATCTACTCAAAACCTTGAAAATATGGTGTTAAGGTGTCAAGATCCTACCTAGCAATCAACGCAGTGATCAAGCTAATGACAGTTGGAGATCCGCCCTCGCCACCTGGAAACCGGTACAGTGACAGCTAACCCTTCGATTCTTTCGAAACGCGACAGCTCAACTCCTCGTGACAGCGATCGAAAACAATACAAAAAACCCCATTTGTCGTCATACATATATGAACAATGCCACACGTGCGAGGAGTCACATCAATCGGGGCGCCTCCAAAAGTTATGTCGGGCGGCACAAGCTTCATACCATCTGCAACGGCGGACCACCTCCAGTCCTAACTCGCCCGATCAATTACAAATAACCCGCGAACGAGAATCCCATATCGGGCGTCGGCGGAAACCTTGGTCGGACGACCAAGAGTCTGGCCTCCCCGGCAATGACGTAACATCCTCCACACCTCACTGTCCGCAACGAGGAAAAGACACTCCAAAAGCACGGTTCGGCGGGAGATGAGGATTTAAGAGTCTATGCTGATCCGCAATGGCGGGGACAGCAGTGTTCCTCCCCCTTCGATACGGTAGAGAGACAACGCCCGCAACATACCGCGATGAAAACGAAACTCAAGAGTTGAAACCCCCCCGCAACGGCGGTCGCGAAACGAAAACATGCGGACTTGAAGACCACCCGCAATGGCGGCACGACCAAGCCAAACAAGATTCGATAGGCACCCGCTACAGCGACGCGGCAAAAGATTTGGAGAATCTGGAGAACACCCGCAACGGCGGGCTCGGGATAGAAACAATCAAGAGTTCAAAAGCACCCGAAACGTCGACCCGACAACCAATTATGACGACCCAGAAGCCACCCGCAACGACGGGATGGGAAAGAGAAACTAGAAGCCGGAGGACGCCTGCAACGGTCGGGCAGTCAAATGAAAAATCTCCCGATACAAGAAACTTTGAGCGGAGATTTCAAAAGGTTTTTGCAAAACAACAGAGGGCTTGATTTTAGATGGAAAAACCTCAAGCTTTTAACGATGAGAAACCATTCAACTTACAGCATTCAAGACTCGAGAAAGCACTTCAACCTTCATAAGCTAAAATCAAAAGATGAAACCAAGAAAAGAACTCACTAACTTGAAGAAAAGGAGGGCCCCAAAATTTTTAAAATTTTGGGAACTTGTTGCAGGTGCAACAATTGGTGACTACCTGGTGAACCCCAGATCTCTGAATTAACTTTTCTTTCTAAGCGTAAGACTGTATGAATAAGAATGAACTCATCTAGTTGTTAGCACCCCTAAACCAGTCAGCTCATGCATTAGATGAAGTCTATCTTTTTGGGAAAAGGTAACACCAGCAGTGTTTCAGGTCTGAATAACTCTTCGGAGGCCAAATAAATGAGGTTCGTTTTACCTGCCCTTTAGGGTTTACAGCTTTGACACCACAGGATTGTGACAGAAAGTGAACAGTGTTATCCTTTTGTTCTTCATCCCCATGACACTTTGTACTTTGTGTTTTCTGAACTTTAGTTCCTTTGATCTGAGTCCTTCTGCGGGCCTTTCTTACTGAATTTTAATTCAGGATCCTCTATCCCATAGTGTCCTTTTGTGTGAATGATATATTTCACGTTTCAATTCACGGACGGAGAGGATCTTGTGGCCATTTGGTACTTTCATGCTTTGAGATTATGTTTTTGGAGCTTTGCTCTAATAGGTCTTATTTCTTTCGGAAGAAGTGATTCTTAAGAGCTTTTAGCCCTTTTCTTAATTTATGGCATGGGGTCATTTATATATGATAAACTGGCTCACTCTGCTTGCTTTCTTTGGGTCTAGTGCTGTTACCCCCTTGGGTATTTAGGATGTGAGATGGATGGAGCCTCTAAATAGTACTTCAGACCCTTTTACTTCTGAGTTAATTACAGGGATTACGTAAGACTTCGAATGGATGCACTGCCTGTTGGGAATACATCTGCTAGAAGACATTCTGCACTTTAAAACATAGCCCTTTTGCTCATGATTTTAGTCAAGACAGAACCCTGATGTTTCCATTGCATCCAAAAGCTTGCCTCTTATTCAAAACCAAAGAAAACTAGCAAAATCATAAACAAATAGCAGCATCACAAGTAACTAATAGAAAGAAAACATTAAATCATTGAAAACAGAAAATAAAATCAGCAACCAAACAATTTATTTATGTACAAAAGAAAACAAAAACAAAATTCGCCCATTCCTAAAATTTCAGATTCAAAGAACTAGGAATGAGCGGGATTTGAGACCTGAATTGTCTAACCATGGTCCAGCTGTGCAGTTATTGAGATGGAACCCATATCTATAACTCTGCAATCATTTCTTTCAGCCTGAGGGAGTTGAAGGAGCTCACACTGAGTGTCCATCATAGGGTTGGCCCTTTTTGAGGAATGGTGTTCTAGCTTAAGCTCAGTAAGGTAGTTTCCCAAAACAGAATCAGCATATTCGTTTCCTTCCCCCAACTCAGTAACATTGTTTTTCATAAAAGGCTCTCTTAGAATCTTAATCAAGTTTGGGCTGCCCTTCTGGGGTAACCACAAATGAGACCAATCCGAAGCAAAGTACCCATTTAGCCTCGCTGTCCAATCTCTGTTTAGAATCATCCCATAACCATCAGGAATGTCTTCTACTATGATGTCAATATAATGGCATATCCTTTTGTTTGCAGACAATTGAATCATCACATTCTCCATTTCTCCTACCACCTTGACACTAGTTTTGTCAAGTTGCGTGACATCCCAAAGAGTAGGCTTTATCTGACCATTGAGTTTTTTGCAAACTATCAGAGGCATAACATTCATGGATGATCCAGAATCTACCAAACAATTATGGACATTATGATTTAGCATTTCCAGAGTCACAAGGAAAGGTGGAGCGCTGGTTTTCATGGTCTTGATGAGCTCGCCCTTTTCTTTGACTGGTTGGTTTGTTGTGGGCAACTCCTCCTTTAGCTTACCAGCTGTACTTTCTTTGTCATTTTCTACCAGTTTGGTAAGTCTAATGGGTAGCTCTGTTTCTGGTTTGCCCTGAATACCTTTAGGTGAGTCATCTTTAGCCCTTATATCCTCCTGCCCCTTTATCTCCTCTTGTACATCCTGAACCTTTGACATTATTGCATGGTTCTCAATGGCCAGGTTCTCATTCTTTGTGGTTGTAAGTGTATGTTGAGATTGGAGAGCATTTTCTTCCATGTTAAACAGTGAAACTCCATTCCATGAAAACATAGTATCATCTTCTTTCTTTTCTACGGTTTGTTGCCTATTTTCTCCCTCACCACTATGCCTGGTCAATTCTGGATCTAAAAATTTATTCATCACCCGTGTCATTGAATGTATCCATTGAGGACATCTCTTCTCAGAGTGGGGTTGTTGATGAAAAGTACAGAAATTATCTCCTCCTATTTTTGTTATGTTTATTGATGCTACGTTTGGTGGTGGGACCTGCCATTGATTATCACTCTCTTTTCTGGGATGGGGAGGCTTATTGGTTATTTGAATGTCCCTTTCTTTCTCCAACTCTACAACTCGTTTGGACAGCTTCTGAAGCACTTTCATCATCTCATGATAATAATATGGCTGATCTTCTCTAGGTTTGGACAGCAATGAGCTTCTTTCTAGGATGGTTTTCCTTTCATCTGAGTCAGGATAGTCCTCTATACTCTCACTTTCAGCCTCTACTCTTTCAGCCTCTTGATAAGTTTCCACCAATGTAGGCTTGACTTTCATCTTGGTGAACATAGCCAGCTCAGGTCCTAGGGCTGAGGTATAATACTCACTTAACACTTTATCTGAAGGTCTGTCCACAACAGAAATTTTTTTTAAGTACAGTGAAAATATTTGAGTGAAACTTTGTACCTTCTCATTCTTCTCTTTTCTCAACACACCAAGCCCTTTCATCAACGAGGCATGAGTCTTCTGGATTGTGTATTTATTTCTAAAAATTCTTTCAAAAGTATCCCAATCAGGAATGGAATTTACAGGTAGTCCAAAATACCATGACGCTGCTGATCCTTTCAGAGTATGAGGAAAGAGCCTGCACACTACGTCTTCATGCTCTCCATCCTTTAGCCCTTCTATCGCTAGGTAAAAGCTTTGAAGGTGGTCATCTACAGCAATGTTGTCCGCAGGGTCAAAATTAGGTAAAAGCTTGTCGAAGGCTTGAGGCAAATTATTTTGAGGAGGATTCAAGTTTAGAGGCGACTTAGCTCTCCAAGCTGGCAAGGGGTTGGGTTGATTACCGGCCATGAGCACGAGCAAACAAAACCGCTCGGAAAACAGGGTTTCAAGGACAGGAAACCTCAAACTTGGGTGAGATTGAAAGCTTCAAAACATCTGCTGGTAGGGTAATCTCGGGAAAATTAAGTTCCACGGCCAGCATTTTCTGGCGGCCCTCCTTCTAGCGCCAAAACTGTTGAGGCCTGGAAATTCGCAGGCGGCAACAGTAAAGGATTCTCCCCAATCAACGTTCCCAACTAGCCCGTTGACTGTTTGGTATAGGGAATCCGTCCGGTTTACGGTCCGGCTACCGTAGGTCAAAGTAACAAAAAGGTTTTACCGGTTGCAGCCCGGTCCACCGGAATTTGTATTTTGACTTAAAATGCAATGCATATGCCTATCTAAACCATGCAGGGTGATAAGGATGCTGGGAACCACACAATGTGCTGCGCAAGTTCTTACCTCTCGTCTTATGTTCACAACATCTAAATCACATGTGCAACCAGGAAACAAACAACTAACTATCTAAACAACTAACTACCTATCCCCGGGGAGCCATAAAATGATTATTATTTAGTAATGCATTAACTCCATGTATGATAAACACAATTACAAGTAGCTGATACTTGTATTTACAGCACATGAAAGAGAAATTATTCCAACAATCAGATAGCTAACTGTTATGTGAAGCACCAGCATTACTAAAAGTGAATTTTCCACAAAATAAACCAGAAATCATTCAACAAGACATAAGTCACAGATTTAGAACGATCTCACAATTCATGGACATAAGCTGAAAAACAAAATAGTTCATATTCCTGCCATCCATTGCACACCATTTGGAAAATTCCACAGCTCTTTCTCCAACAGGCAAACTAAAATATTTATTGCAAAAGGAAATAGTTCTTCTTACAATAGGTCATCCAGTGTAACTGGGAAAAATCCCTTTTCTAGTCTACCTTCCCTAGTTTTATACAAGAATCAAAATTGGTTGGGTTGCCCAAAGTGACCTTTGGGATCCCCAACGTTTTAATTTCCTACAACCTTTTACAATTTATTTGAATATACAAAAGTTTGACCGGTCCTTCTCATGAGGGGGGTGCCGCTTGGTCTTCCAAGAACTTTCTCCATGCTCCTGCTTCAGCAGCGAGACTCTCAAACGAGCTAGGTTCCAGGAACTGAATGCTCAGCTCGAATTTGTCAGCTTGCTTCCGAATGGCCTCAATTCTGGCCGTGTTCAACCGTATCTGTTCCTCCAAGAGCTGTACGCTAATGGCCGAGTGGCCTATTTCATTTCTGAGGATTTGTTCATTAATAGCACTGATGCATTGCACTTTGGCTTCCTCATCTTGTTTCCTTTTCAGCAACATTTCTGCAAATGCATCGTGAGTTGGGAACTCCTGTAATCTCTGCCCAGCTTCTGCTTGACAATGATTGTAGGCGACCAGGGCTCTTCTAAAGAATTCGTCGCATGCTCCCTTTGTTTTCTTGACATTCTTCTGAAAATCTTCTGCAGCGTTGACGGCAAATTCTATCAGGTCATGGTCCCGTTTCAAAGCTTGTTTATCTTTGACTACTAGCTCAGCTAGGACTTCTTTGTCATCCTCCATCCAGGTCATCCTTGAAGTCATTACTTCAAGTATGTCTTGTGATCTGTCCACAAAATACGAAGCTGTGTCTAAAATTTCATCCAGCCTGCCATCGATCTGGAGGACCTGACACCTTTCCTCCTCTAGAGAATTCTGCAGGTGCAGCACCTTAGCTTTCTGAGCCAAGATGTGATCTTTAACTGGCTGCAGATTTACCTGCTGTGCCTTTGCTTCTTCCAGATGCTTTTCCAGCTCCTTAATGCTCAAGGTATTGGATTCATATATGATCTTTTGTTGCTCCATCAGGTCTTCCATCTTTGCCCTCAGCTGCTCCTTTTCATCCTTTAAAACTTGAATCTCCTGCTGGGCTTTTCCCAGGGCTTCTTGTGTTGTTTCCTTCACCTGTACTTCTTGTTGAATGGCATGGATTTCGCTCTTCATGGCTTCCATTTCTTTAAGCACATGCTCATACTTTCTTTTCAGCCTATTTCCATCTTCTCTTTCCTTCCTGAGGGTGTCCTTCAGCTGGGCGGAGGCTTTCTTGGTTGAATCTATCTCCTTCATCATTCGATCTACATTATCCTCCGTAGCGTCTATTGCTGCCCTGCCAGCCCTTATGACAAACCTTGGATCTTTATCCGTCTCGACCATTACGTCTTTATCAGTTATCATGGTACTGGTCATTCCTTCAGCCCCTATCTTTTGCTCAGTTCTCCTCATAATCCTTTTGGTAGCCCTGTCATAGTATACTGTGCTAAAATCAGGGACTTCCTCCCCCTTTTTCTGCTCGAAGGGCACTAGCTGTAGCATAGGGGTTAAAGGAATGATGGTAGTGGATAGTTGTAAGGTCTGTATCTCAGGGTTTTCCTCACCCTGACTTTGTTCTGGTGGTACTTCAGAAGCTGACTGTTGTATCAATTCTGTCTTCTCAGCTTCCTGTTTGCGAAGCTCTTCATTCAGCCTTCTTTGGGATTCCTCAGCTGCTTGTTTAGCAGCTTCCTCTGCTTCTCTAGCTGTTTCCTTTTCTCTTTCAGCTGCATCCTGGGCAGCTTTCCTCTTTTCCTCTTCTCCTTTCTGGAGCCATTCCGTAGCTTCCTCTTCTAGCCTTTGGGCCTCTTCTCTTATTCTTCGGGCTGTTTCTTCAGCCTTAGCCTGCTCAACCCTTTCTTGTTCAGATCCTTTCCCACCTTTGGTGGAGGGCTTTGGTTTGAACCTTTTCTTGAGTGCTGTCATGTTTGGGGCTCTTCTGAACACTGATTCATCATTGTCAAAATGATGGGTGTACTCGTAAAACACCTTGTGCTTTCTGCAATGCTCGGCCATTCTTTCATGGGTGTCATTTCTCCTGAAGGTCATCTCCCCAAAATGGAACTTTTCTAGTTCCTCTATAAATTTAGGAGCTTGTTTTACATTGGCGAAACTATGGCTGCCTAACTTAAATGGTAAGGGAGGATAGACAGCCTTCTTCTTTGAAAATAAGAAATGACCAACTCCGTCAATAAATATCTGCCTAACAGCCTCCTTATGAATGATATAATCTGTCGCGTACTTGGGCAGCAGATAAGGTGTCCTTGACCCACCGAACATTCTCAGATACATTCTGTTCTCTGTCAAGAAATAATCATCGTATTCCTCTATTACCTGCATGGCTTCTTCAGACATGCAGTCACATTCCTTTTGGAAGACAAGAGTGTGTAGAGGCATGATAAACGGCTCACAGATTTCTCGGTAGTGACTATGGTATTGATGAGCCCCCAGTAGCTTAAAGGCTGCATATACGGGCATTCTGTTCCTGTCCCAAACACATTTGAGCTCGGGGAAGGGCTGGTGACATATTATACAGTCAATCAAGATCGAGCTCATGTAAAACTCGTATTTTTTCTATTGTACTCCTCCTTTTGCTGCAGCTATACAAGAAGATAGGCTGCTGGATACCAAGCCGGACCAGTTAAAAATGGTCCCTTCAGTGGCCACATAGAACATCAGGGGTATCCATTCGAATTTGAATAATTTACCATTGGCCCTCCCGAAGATCCTATTCAACATGAGAGCTATGAATCTGTACGGGGGTCTAAGGGTGGCTGTGTCATAATCTTCAGTAGCTCTATGTCTATAGAGCTTCCCTGGTAATAGCATTTTCCTCATGGTCTCTATCAGATCCATCCTGAGATTGTCCAACCACTCATTGGACAGGAAAACTTGAGGCTCAGGCAAGTGGTAGGCTAAGGCCACATATCCAGGGCTAAAGGAAGCATAGCCATGACCTTCAACATTGCATATCAGCATTGAACCATGGTTTGTGTGTGGAAGGATCCACCTCATCAACTCAGCACATGGAAACATTTCGGGCCTGGTGGCAACCTTCATGATTGCAGACTTCTCTATGTTTGCGTAGATATGTTCCTCCTCTAGGCCCATATCTGGGACTTCCCTACGGGAAATCATTCTGTGTATGTCTCCCCACTTATACTCATGGTCCAACCCTGTGACACACTGTGTATCCTCATATATGTATTCAGTTGGTAGATCAGCCTCTATTGCTGTTTGTTCCTCTACCACAGGGGCCTTCTTTTTCTGTCTCCTGGACATCTTGAAATCTTCCTGCAATGTACACCATCATGATATTAAGAAATACAAATTTGTGAACATTGTGCAGCAGTTTATTCTTTTCCAGGTGTATCATAATTATATCAGTGCATGAAATCAAACCTTAAGCTTCTATACTGACAATTTACTAGCATGAAGTGCGGTGCAATGTGTTTGTTAGCATGGTAATGTTTACTGTAGCATATCTTCACCAGGTCTTATGGACGAATTGCCTTATGATTTATTTCACATGCATCAATTTATCAGTCATATTAGTGTTGGCATGCAACCTATGCTCTTATGAGGCTTGTCATTTCTTATGAAGGTAATACATCGAAGCAAATATGTGCACGCTACATGTAGACACAATATGCCATTAACATTCCACTGCCTATCACACGCAAAGAGAAAAATTAACAGCCTTAGGCTTAATCAGTCGACACTTCAACCCTACGGCCCAGCAGGCCCATTGCGACAGAAACGCAAGCGACCAGCATCGAAGAAAAACAATATGTCGCTAACATTCTTCACCCACCTCGATGGAAAACGACCACATCTCTGGACAAGGTATCTTCATTAAAATCGACTCGTGCTACCCTCAATAGGCGTGGCGTTACCAACGACCATTCTTTTTACCCTAACAATAGCTCAAAGAACAATCCTTTCAACCCTATTCATCCCGGTTGATCCAGTCCCAGGCTCTACTAATAATCCCCACCGAGACGACGCACAAACCCCGGACTGTAAAAGAGAACCAGAAAAACCGCGGTGACTGCGGCCAGTGCAGACCCGACCCCTAGACAAACCCCAATAGTGTAGCCTCTACTCATTTCGACGGCCCAATGAAACCTGGCGCAGACGGCGTAACGGTCGTCTGCGCCTCAAGACCCCCATCATAACCACCGACGGATCTCATCAAAACCAGGTGCAGGCGGCTCGACGGCCGCCTGCACCCTGCTTCCCCTCATCGTGCTCAAGGCGGGGCAGAGACGAAAATAAACGCAGGCCCTAAAAAAAAAAAAAAACAAAGATTCCCCCCCCTAACCGTTCAAGCTATTCAGCCGGGAACCCTAACAAACGGGCGCGAACCGCAAGGTAGACAACCATAAAAAACCTAGCTAAGGGAGAAAACTCCCCGTGCTAGCGCAACGGGACGACGGGTTCATAACCTTGAAAAACCCTCCACAGCTTAAAAATCTACTCGAAACCTTGAAAATACGGTGTTAAGGTGTCAAGATCCTACCTGGAAATCAACGCAGTGATCAAGCTAATGACAGTTGGAGATCCGCCCTCGCCACCTGGAAACCGGTACAGTGACAGCTAACTCTTCGATTCTTTCGAAACGCGACAGCTCGACTCCTCGCGACAGTGATCGAAAACAATACAAAAAACCCCATTTGTCGTCATACATATATGAACAACGCCACACGTGCGAGGAGTCACATCAATCGGGGCAGCTCCAAAAGTTATGTCGGGCAGCACAAGCTTCATACCATCCACAAAAGCGGACCACCTCCAGTCCCAACTCGCCCGATCAGTTACAAATAACCCGCGAACGAGAATCCCATATCGGGCGTCGGCGGAAACCTTGGTCGGACGACCAAGAGTCTGGCCTCCCCCGCAATGACGTAACATCCTCCACACCTCTCTGTCCGCAACGAGGAGAAGACACTCCAAAAGCACGGTTCGGAGGGAGACGAGGATTTAAGAGTCTATGCTGATCCGCAATGGCGGGGACAACAATGTTCCTCCCCCTCCGATACGGTAGAGAGACAACGCCCGCAACATACCGCGATGAAAACGAAACTCAAGAGTCGAAACCCCCCCGCAACGGCGGTCGTGAAACGAAAACATGCGGAATTGAAGACCACCCGCAACGGCGGCACGACCAATCCAAACAAGATTCGATAAGCACCCGCTATAGCGGCGCGGCAAAATATTTGGAGGATCTGGAGAACACCCGCAACGGCGGGCTCGGGCTAGAAACAATCAAGAGTTCAAAAGAACCCGAAACGTCGGCCCGACAACCAATTATGACGACCCAGAAGCCACCCGCAACGACGGGATGGGAAAGAGAAACTAGAAGCCGGAGGACGCCTGCAACGGTCGGGCAGTCAAATGAAAAATCTCCCGATACAAGAAACTTTGAGCGGAGATTTCAAAAGGTTTTTGCAAAACAACAGAGGGCTCGATTTTAGATGGAAAAACCTCAAGATTTTAACGATGAGAAACCATTCAACTTACAGCATTCAAGACTCGAGAAAGCACTTCAACCTTCATAAGCTAAAATCAAAAGATGAAACCAAGAAAAGAACTCACTAACTTGAAGAAAAGGAGGGCCCCAAAATTTTTAGAATTTTGGGAACTTGTTGCAAGTGCAACACAACCATTGATTTTCATTAATGGAGGTCTCATTAGTGATTTTGATCTCCATATTTTATGGTAAATTAAGAATTAGGTGGTTTTATCCCCCAAATTTGTTAGGTGAAGATTTGTTTTCTTCCAAAATGGTTCAAATATGGGAAAAAACATGGAACGATTTAGTAAAATAAAAAAATGGTGATGATTTTTCCCTTATTTAAATTCATCCTGTAAAGACCCACATGAAGAGTCATCAAATATTTGCATGAAGCTTGATTTATATTACAATTTCATAATGCCTGAGTGGAAAGCGATTTGATAGTGGCTAAGTGGAATATATTTTCTTTTGTTCAAGGTTCCATGGGGTCTGTAGTCTTTATAGAGGTTAGTTTCTCTCCATATCATGCTTCAGAATAGGTTTTTGGAAAGGTTCCTTAGGGTCTACAGTCTTTACAGAGGTTAGTTTCTCTCCCTATCATGCTTCAAAATAGGTTTTGGAAGCATGGGAGGCATCTAAGAAAGTGGCCACTACTATGATATGGTCATTGGAAATATACAATATAAAGAAGGACATCTCCAAATATGAATATGGCTCTCACCAATAGGAAGATTTGTGGATGGCCTATGTTGTGAGTTATTATGATAACATGGCATTAAATTAGCAATGATTTTGACATGATATCCAATGAGTTGTTTTATAATAGTAAAATGGGGAATTTGACAAATGAATGGCTTACCAAATTACTTCTAAATCATCAACCATATACATGATCAATAGATGGTATTTTATTACGCTGATGACAGTGGCATATAAGATCCTAGCTAATCAATGCCATTGCAAGTCTAGAAGATAGCATTGAAAATTGTTTAACCAGAGGATAATGGATATATACATAGGGGAGATCAAATCTAAACATAATGTTGACTACATGGGAAGGAACTGATTGGGACTTTATATCAAAGATGCTTATCTACTTGGGGGTTTGGGAGCTTGGTTGAAATTTAATGCAATGGTTAAAGCTTTATTTTTGACATACCTCGAAAATGGTTGTTAATGCTTTCTTGCCTAATAAAATTTCTTTCCTCAAGACTATTTTCCAAATATATCCTTAATGTTTTTACTTGTATGTATATGGTAATATATTCCATATAATGCTTTACTAGAGGCTGCTAATAAATGAAGGTAAAATTCAAGGTTTACTTATGCCTACAGGTTGTGAGATAAATCACAATATAATCATTTCACAAACAACTCCCTTCTTCTGGTCCATCTCACACTAATTAGTTGAGGAACCATGGAATGCCTCCATAGTTTTTGTGAATATTTAAGCATTTAACATAAACAAGATTTATGTATTATAGGAGATGAGTATAGTCCTGATTGGTTGGTGAGGTTTGAAAGGATTGATAGAGGCACATTATCAAATATTTGGGAATTCATTTTGGTGATGGTATTTCTCCTTATGAGGTGTGGGAATAGTACCTTAAAATATTGAATAACAAGTTCCAGAAGTTGTATAACAAGGATTAGCCAATAGCAAGAAGACCTACAACTTGGGTGAGTGCGATTAGTCAAGTTATTCATGTTCGCTATTGTTATTTTCAGCTTCCCTTTTTCACAAAGTTAGTGTCACGTCCCCACCCTTCTACTGGACGCGACTATAATGATAACATTCCGGGAAATCTAACCCCATGAACATAAAATAAAATCCATTGAACTTAAATATACACATATGTATAAATGATTATCAAACAACGGAAGCAATTTCATTCATTCACAACATTTAACATTTTCATATGGATTTATAAAACAAATAGTTGCAACGATTTAAACACAAGAATACTTATCTTAGAAGAAGCTTGTCCTGCAACTAGTTGGGTCACTGCAACGTTCCACCCAACCATAGGCCAGTGTGCTCATCAATCACTCAGCAACATTGCCACCCCCGAGATAGGCATGGTTCCACAAGGAATAAGGGGAAACTAGCAGGCTCACACGTAGCCAAGGATACACAAAACTCAGGCAATCCAACACAGTTGTGTTTATCAATCTAACAGGGAGATGGAAAGGTTGCATGCTAAGATAGTGAGCTCAATCCAAGAGCTATGGACACCTCCACAAGAACTAGACTAAATTCTAAGACATCCACACACACCCAACACAAGGAAGCATCCCCCTTTTTTCTATGCAGTCCCTTGGGCCATGCCTCCCCTTCCAGTGCTATTTAGGAGGTGCAGAGAAGAAATCCAACCCTCTATCTTTGTCTGTGAGGATCCTACACACACTAGGTTTATCAAGAAGGCTCAAACCCCATTTCCACTCCAAAAACAATTCAACCAAAACAGCAGAGGCATAGACAACAATTTCCAGATCTGGGATTGATAAAAATTGACTTGGGAGCCAAAAAATGAATTTGCAGATAGGTAAAAAAATCCCCTTAGAAGTAATTAAAATTCCATATTCATTTAGTTTATGGCCCTAACGATGCCAAAACGAACTCAATTGGCACCCAAAATTCATGGCTATGTTCCCACCATTGGTTGTGCAACTCTGAAACACGAAATTCCCCAACCGTGGAGAGGTGGAAACAACACAAAAAATGCCCAATAGTGATCACAACCACTGAACATTAACAAAAAACACTTCCCAGCTAGGAAAAATGAAGAACACAACAGAGAACATGAATGGTGAATGCCAAGAGCTCCAAAATCATGGGGAAGACCAAAAACATGAATGCACCTAGGAATGAGGCGCATTTTTGGGCAATAACTTGCCCCATAAGTGAAAATCGCATTTCTCAAAATTGATAGCTTCCCAAATTCGAATTTTGGGTTGTCATACCTTTCCCATCCCATGCAATAACCAACTCAACCAACTTCTGGCAGTAATAAATGATTAGGTGAATTAGACAAGAAAGGTAGTTGACATTTTTTATGGGTTCTCCCTTTGCCATTTGTATTTTCCCCATTGGCCCCAAAGGTTTGAATATTCCCCCCCATTATCCTTAGGAAATCATGCCCCCGTCTCATTATTTGTTGCATTGACATAGCTGGTTGTGGGTTTTTAATTAAATTGCATATTTACATGATGTCAAAAATCATAATGTGCCAGCTAGCACAAGATACCATCGGCACCGATTTAATCACCGAAACATAAAAACAATAATCCATGGTGGTCATTTTTTCCTTTAGCTCCAGGCTATGATTAATTACAATATATACACCATATGCATTTAATGTAAACGGGGTCAAAGCCAAGGTGTTACAGTTAGTTGAACTTTCAGCCATTAGTTGTGCTCTATGTTTGGAGGTAATGAAGGAATTCTCATCATGCAAGGTAATTTTGAAATTTTCCAAAGGAAGAAGGTGGGATAGGTCCAAAAATGTTTATAAGACGTCTTCAACAAAAATCCATGTGGAAACAATTGATTATTTACATTATCATGAATAGAACACACATAAATAACATACGAGGATCTTTTAGGTTGTGGGATATCATTTTATTATCACGATATTTCATAATTTTGAAGTCCCTAGTTTTGAAGTGAATTTGGGATTTGAAGGTAATTTCATCTTTGATAGTGTGGAAATTTCCATGTCTAACACATGGATGTGATCTTCCTTACACACCAATTTGGACTTGGAAGATTTTGAAATTTGGACATGACAATATTCATCAATCAAGACACCTAGCCAAGAAACTAAACCAAAATGGAGGGCGCATGAGGGAAATAATGGGATCTATTATCTATGCAATTTTGAACATTAAGTGTAGAAGTACTAGTGTATCTTGGGAAGATAAAAATGTTTCTTAAAATGGAATAAAGAAGGAATCTCTGATCTCAAAATATAATACTTGAGGATAATCTATTTAAAATGGATTGCCTAATAAGGAGGCCAATATGGAGGTACATGATTTGCAAATTTGATAAGCCTGTGAATAGTCATTTTTCTAAATTGAAAAAGTTGTGTTCAATCTGGATTCCTTACAAATTGAGGGAATTCTCCTAGTTAGTCATTTACTAAGGTTTCACAGTGAAGGATGGCTTGCAAAGTCCAATTTCACAGGCTTCTTTTGTATTCAATGTCAAATTTTGTTGAGTTAGAAGTAAGGTTGTCACCAAAATATGTTGCATGAAGATATAATTTGAAAGAAGGAATTCATGAATTGAGTGACTTTTAGTTGGTTCTCTTAGCCAAATGTTATCAAATGGAAATTCCTAAACGTTGGTGCTTTCTAAACAAATATGAAGAATTAGGTTTATGTACTTGGTAGGAATTGTATTATTGGTGATAGTCCCTTCAAGTTGACTGTTTAAGCTTCTACAAAACAAAAGTGGGACATTTGTATCCTATGTAGAGGCTCTTAATGTCAAAATAACAATATGAAGCACTTGTTGTTGGACCACTAAATAATGTAACAACTTGGACTGTTACAAGCTTCTATTGTTGGACCATTAAACAATGTTACACCTTAGACTCCTATGATATTCTATTGTTGTACCACTAAACAATGTACCAATATGTTTAGTACTCAATTATTAGTGAGTATGTGGTTACCTATTCATGTGGGAACTGGTAGAGAAATTATTAACAATTCCATGGCTTGGATCCCATCCTATATTAAAATCATCACTTGATATTTTTAACATTGAGGGTACCTAATGGGGCTCTTGAATAGGTGGTGAAATCCCCTCATAGTGTGCCACGTATGTCCTCATTTTAGTCAACAATATGGTGACCTTGGGTATCCATCACATTACGTTTTCTCAAGTCCCTTAGGGACAATTCCTTTGTGATAGTTGCATGTTGGTTCTTATTGATTACTTCCTTCAAAGAAATATCATATTGGGGGAACAAAAGGAGTACCCAATTGGTTGTGTTTTTATTTTTAATGATTCGCTAAGTAGAGTAGATATTTGTCTTATAATGATGTTTTCTAAGAGTATAAAATGGGAGTGGGAAAATGACCATGCTCACTTGTGGGTGGTTTTGGAATGATATAACAATAATAATTCATACTAAACACCATGTTATGCTCATAATGATCATTAAGGCATTTGAGGATGTGCACAACATCCAGAGTGGTGACTACGATATTGGTATGTTGCATTTGGAAAAAACCAACAACCATAGAGGGAGATATTGTCATAATCTTTGATGGAATTCTATGGTGAAAATTGTTAAAGAAATTTAACTGCGGAAGATAATCTATTTTGTATTATTATTTTTACTACCCATTTCGGAGATGTTCTTCCTTTGGTTAGGGATGTCATTGATGCAATTATTCATGTAAATTCTTGAGCTAAATCCTTTGCTGTAATTCGGGTTAGTAGTACCCACCAAAGTATTATTAAAATGTATTTTTGAGTCTTCCAAGGAAAGTTGGCTCTTAAAGAAAGGAGTTTTGATGTAATTGTAACTTCGGAATGTATTCACTTGTATATCTTATGTATTGTATCCCAATGTTTATTCTGGGAAGTGTTTTTAATGTAATTGAGTCATGTCATGCCCCGATGTTCCCATCGGGAGGTTCTGTAATGTAAACAAGTCATGTAAATTCATTGTGGGTAACCCTCCTATTGGTCAAGGGTTAAAGTCCCCACAGTTGTGGGGCCCTAGGGTTATTAGACTATCCTAGAGAAGTCAACCCTAGGTGAGTCATTGTAAGTTGGGGCAATAGTCCCCACCATTGTGTTAAGGATAACCCTCCTTGTTGATCGTAGGAGGAAAAGTCTGCAAAAGTTGTGGGGCACTAGGGTTATTAGACACTCCTAGAGATATCGGATCTAGTAAGTAATTGTTAAGTGAGGCCAACATGTTGGAGTGGGTTTCAAGTGAATCAAAGAATATAAATAGAGAGTGAGCCTCTCTATTTATCACACACACACTCACTCATTGGGGCACATGAGTGAGAGAGAAGTTGTTGGGATCAAAGAGAGAGACTATTGCTGTCGGGAGATCATCTTTATGTTTCCGGGTTTTACTTTTGGTGTTGATTCTATCTCTGAGGAAGTTGCTAGGTTTTCTCCTTTATGGTTTCCCCGAGGAAAATTCTTTGTGTCTCTTGTCTCTTGTGTTTTATTGTTGTGCATGTTATTCTCTTAGTTAAAGATCCTAAGATCATAATTCTAGCTTGAATGATAAAAATATAACAAGGAGAAGTCGACCCAGTTGGGTTATTAGGTGTCTTAGTTTACCTGTATAAATAGGATAGGTGCCTCCCTCATTTGGACAAGCAGAACACTCAAGCAGTTGCACTAGAGAGAGAAGAGACAGTCCATCTGGACGAGAGGAAGAAGTATAGTCTTGTTATTGAGTGTTACATTATTCTTGGGTGAATTCTATATAGAGGAAGTTTTGTTGGGTTTTTACCTACAGGGTTTCCCAAAATAAATATTTTTTTTCTCTTTTGTTCTATTTTTCTTTTATTCTTTCAAAGATCCTTTTGTTTTGGTACAACAACTTTTAAAATATTAACATGGTATCATAGCTAACCTGAAAGAAGACATTGTGCAACAACTCATCCGGAAATACGACAATATATGGTTTACTATCTGGATACATCCCTCCAAAGATCAACTAAAAAATAAAGTCCACTCAACGCTCCCTAGGAGGGCACATCTTTCTGTTGATGGAAATTTTCATTTCGAGGATTTTCACTTTTTGACCTAACACTGTGTCAAAAGAAACTAGGGCATCAGGTTTTTCAATATTCTATCCTCAGATTCCATAAAATCAAGATACAGTCTAGCTTGCCTTGGGAAGGCACATATTTTCCTCCTCTCAAATTCACAAGTGATCACAGTTGGAAAATTAGGGTTTCCTAGCCAAACCCTAAGTCATCCTGAAGCTAGTTCCAGAAAAAGGTCCTCAAACTGGTAAGCACTATCTCCTATATTTCCATTTGATGTTCTCTTTCTTTAAGGATGACAAATAGTACTAAGCTTGATGAAAATCTTGAGGGAGCAGAGAACTTTAGAGCATGGAAGTATAGAATCATGCTCATCCTTGAAGAAGATGACCTAGACGACTTTATCAAGGAAGATGTCAAGGAACCAGAAGGAGAAGAAACAAAGGAAAAACAAAAAAATGATATGATCAAAGTGAAAAGGATCATAGCTTTAACTCTATCAAGGATTGATTGATCTCCCGGCTACCTTCAAAGAACACTCCTAAATAAATGCTTGATGCACTAACTAATATGTTTGAAGGTAAGAACATCAATAGAATAATGACCTTGAGGAACCAACTCAAGGGTGTCAAGATACAGAAGTCAAAAACTATAATCATATTTCTCTAGAGTATCTCAGATCAAAGAAAAGTTGGAAGGCATTGGTGATATGGTTGAAGAAGAAGAAGTGGTGATGACCACTCTGAATGGTCTCCCTAGAGAATGGGATTCCTTCATTAGAAGAATATGTGCTAGAACAAAACTAATCAAATTCAGAAAAATATGGGAATACTGTGTACAAGAAGAAGGAAGGATAATCAATAGAGAAGAGAAGATAAATGACCATGAAGATCAGGATCTATCTACACTCACCAAGAATAGAAGATTCAAAATCCTAAGAGTCAAGTTTCATCTCCCAAAAGATCACCTAAATCCAAGAATAAATCCAGAAGGGATTACACATCTTTTGAATGTTACTCGTGTCATAATATGGGACACATTGCTAGATATTGTCCTCTTAACAAAGATCATTCTAAGAAGAAGAACCAGAAGTAACATGCCCATGAAACTGAAGAAAATGAATCAAACAAGGATAGGATCACATAGAATGAAGACTCTAGTGAAGAGTATGTCCTAATTTCATCTCTTGTAGGAGAAATCACTCATGGAAGTGACACTTGGCTTATAGATAGTGGTGCTTCGAAACATATGACAGGACATAAGGTTTCACTCTCTTGTCTTACCCAAAAAAAATATTCTCAAAAGGTACAACTTGGAGATGACTATCAATACCCCATCAAAGGAATGGGAGAAGCATATTACAAATTAAGAATTGGAAATATCGTGAAGATGAAAGAAGTCGTATGTGTTCCATGTTTAAAGAAGAATATTCATTCCATCTCAGCTCTAGATAACAAAGGGTTTAGAGTGTATTTTGTAGATGGTGACGTCCTTATGTGGTCGAAAGGGAAAACAATAGATAATTCTATTGTAATCAGTGTCGAAGAAGGAGGACTCTACAAATTGAAAGGACACACAGATTTAGCTCTTACAACTAGCACTATTAGTCCATGTGAACTATGGCATATAATACTTTCTCATGTAAACAACACAACATTACAAATTGTGATCAAGGTAGTCACAAGTCTACCAGAGATCCAGATTGACCATGAAGGAGTATGTAAAGGATGTGCTAAAGGAAAGAACAAAAAGAATCCATTTCCAAGCAGTAATAGCAAAGCAAAGGGGATCTTGGGCATTGTACACTCAGATGTGTGTGGACCGATGTTAGCCACTTACTTAAGAGGGAATGTATATTATGTCTCCTTTATTGATTATTATGCTTGTAAGACTTGGATATACTTCTTAAAAGGAAAATATGAAGTATTTGTAAAATTCAAGGAATTTAAGGTTCTTGTGGAAAATCTATCTGAAAAGAAGATCAAGATATTAAGATGAATTAATGGAGGAGAATTCACTTCAAGTGATTTCAAGAAATTCTGTAAATAAGTTGGGATTAAGAGGGAGGGGTGCATCCGTGGAGGTGGGTTACAATTTTTGGCAAGGAAATTTTGGAAAAATGAAAAAAAAGTACCCTTGATTGAGGTCTTAACACCTCGATCAAGGGTTTAACAAATGATCGATTGGGGTTTTATTAAACCCTCAATCGAGCTTTTGATAAACCTTCGATCGAGATCTTGACCTCAATCGAGCTCTTAACCTCAATCGAGCTATCGACCTTGATCAAGGTCCCTGTTAAAAAAAATTATAAAAAAGGTTGTAGGCAGCCGCGACCTAATTTCTTATTTTCTCCACAAAATGACCTCGATCGAGCTACAACACAACCACAGACCTCGACCGAGCTAGACTAAGCTACAACGCAAGACACGACCACCCCTACCTTTCACCACGATGTTGGAGTAGAGAAATAACACCCAAACCTTGTTTTTTTAAATTCAAATGGATTTATTTTTCAAGTTTTAAAATGTTAGGTTAAAACTGAAAAAAATCATTGTTATAGATGTTTTTAGGTTAGTTTTTTTTGTCTATTATGTTTGAAATGTGTCCCAGCAAGAAGAAATGCTGTTAGATTTTTATAAATTTGTTATTTATTTAAAATTTAATTTTTTTGTTTTATATATATTTTGTCAACTAGTAGTGTTTATGCTGTCAGTTTAACTTTTAAATGTGTGCCTGATAAGCAGAAATGGTGCCCAAATTTTTTCAATCCTCAGAGAATACACAGAGGATTGAAAAAATTCAAATTTGTTAAATTTAAAATTTAAATTTATAGTTTGTATACATATTTCTATCAATCGACAGCGTTTATGCTGTCGGTTTAATTTTGAAATGTGTGCCGGGAAAGTAGAAATGTTGCCTAGTTTTTTTAATCCTCCGAGAGAACATGGAGGATTGGAAAAAATCCAAACCCTAAACGCGAGACAATCATGAACCTTAAACCGACGAAAGCATTTATCTAAACAACCCATATATATTTTAATTTAAATATTTTGATATATATTAAAATTTAAATATTTTAAATATATATATATATATATATATATATATATGTGTGTGTGTGTGTGTGTGTGTGTATTAACTATTAACTATTTAATTAAAATAAATTATAATTATAATTAAAATATTATATTAATTCATATTTATATTTCTTATAAATATCTTTTTCATAATAAAATATTATATGTATGTCTTGACTAATTAGTTAACATGTTTTGATTTTAGTTTATTGAAAAGTGTATTTTTGTATTTTTGTATTTTTTTGAAGCTCGAACAAAAGTATTAAGAAAATGTGGATCATCCTTTTTTTTGAAGGAAAAAAATATTAATAAATAAGTGTGTAAATTTGAATTTGAATTTATAAAAGTGTAGTTATATATTTTTCAATTTATTAAGGAAAATCAAATGGAAATATTAATGAAGTATATAAGATTTCATTATTAATGAAGTATATAAGATTTCATTTTAGATTATGAAAATATAAAAGTATTTTTTAAATTAAAAAATAAAAATCAAATTAAAAAATTAATAGAAATTCATAATTTAAATTTTTTTAAAGAATATTAAATTAAATAAATTAATAGAAATCCATAATTTAAGATAAAAAATATTTTTTGATACTTTTTAGAAAAAAAATATAGATTTATATTCAACATTTTAAAAACTAAAAATTAAAAATTTAGAATATTTTAAAATAATAGTAAAACATATTACTAATAAAATATATAAATTTATACATTAAATTATGGAAAACTAGAATTTTAATTTAATTAAAAAAGGATTAAAGAATTAATTAAATACATAAGTTGTGACTTTAAATCAGAAAAAATTGAAATTATATTTAAAAATTTGAAATGAAATAATTAATCTATTCTATTAATTGGAGTATAAGTTTTCATTTGTAAAGATAAAGTTAATGATATAATTACAATTTTACAAATTAATTTAAAAGTATTTTTATATTTTTAAAATGTTTATAAATTAATTTACATAATTATAATCCTAAAAATGAGTTTATATATATATATATATATATATATATTAAATGTTTACGAAAGAGTTAATGAAATATATGAATTTAAATTTTAAATTTTAGAAAATGAAATAAAGATTTTAAAGATTTAAAAAAAAAAAGTGAAACTATTAATAAAATATATAAGTTTTGATTTGAACTTATAAAGAAGTGGAACTATATATTTTTGTTTTAAGGAAACTCAAATCTAAGTATTGTGTTTTTTTTGTTTTTCAACAGAAAAATAAATAAATAAAAACAAAAAAAAATAAAACATGAAGCTTGTTATTGAAGTGTGAATAAAAGTTACCTAGGACAATATCATAGAATATCTAGCCTCTTGTAACAAACATACATTCCACACACAACAATCCAAAAGCAACCAACTTTCCCTATGTAGGCCAAAACAAGACTAAAACACATGGCATGACTGACTTGTACCTAGTGGAAAAACTCGAGATAGGTAGACATGTTGAACATATAGTTGTATATTTTCAGGATATACTTGATGAAATGGTTGACTTGTACCTAGTGGAAAAAAATTATATGGACATAAATTATGTGTATAGGTAAAGTTTAAAAAAAATGAAATGAAAAGTTAGAGACTATTACTAGATTGGGATGAAAAGTTATAGCTTTGAACTAAGTGAAAACCATGAGTCCCAAGAACACTTTTGCATTCACACACATGACATGAATGATCAAGCCATTGCATGTGTCATTTTTTTATTGGTTGTGCTCACACTCATGATCCTTCTCCCATTATTAATGTGCACCATGTGATAATATATTAATCACCTCAAATATACATCTTTACTATTGAAATATTTATCATTTATTTTATAGTGTATGCTGACTGCATTTATTATCCCTTATTTCATGCAAATGCATCTCCATGGCGAGGTTCTTCAGGTCTCCAAAGGTAGAGCACTGGCGGATATGTGGCCATTCCTCTCCCTAGAGGTTGGTAGAGGACTCGTAAGTCTTTAGAGGATGATGTACTCTTTGTTGTTAGTTACATAAAATTAAATTGTTTCACATGTGTATATTTAATCATAAACTTGTGTCTCTATTTTTACAAGTTCTCCTAGGCATCCTACGCTAACACGTGCTCCTTATTGGGAGTCGAGCAGAAGCCACTCTGTGCATGTGAGCGGCAAGAAGGATATTGTTGGTGTCAATGGGGAGGTTCCCCACGAGACAGGTACATTAAATGCATATATATATATATATATATTTCTTTCAGTTATCAGTACATTTAATTTATATTGATTCCAAATTCACCTACAGTTGATGTATGTATTTTGACTGACATTTATTTTTTCATCTAATTCCCAGGTGTCATAGTTGCACAACAGGGTCCCGACCCTCTCGAGGAAGCACCATGGGAGGACGAGATCACACGTATCATGCTATAAGACATTACCAGTCAACATGATTATTTGCGGTTTAACGTCTGCTCCATTTCATAGCACTCTCCTGCATCACGTTTGATGTGGATGATGTTAGAGGTAGTAGACAATCTACTGAAGGTCTGCAGGTCCATCGAACCACTTAGTTCTGTTTGGGCCACTGCATGTGAGAGAAGAAGGGCCGCAGTGATGGGTCTTGATAACTGATCCACAGTGAGAGATGCAACAACTGGCCATGATGTGAAGGGAACATTATTTGATATCCCTCTTGATCGTGGCATTGGTCGACTGCTTAGATTCAAGGATTTTAAGCTAGAGGATGCAACGCCTTATGTATATGACATTTTTATTGGAGCAAGGGGCATGTTTCCCCACCACGACCAGG
>LPNX010070465.1:0-28805 GCA_001517045.1 Pseudotsuga menziesii | reverse complement strand
TTTAACAATCATTAATGTTTTACAATCTTACGAAATTGTACAATTTTGCAATTTAATAAATTACAAGTTTACAAAATTTACAATGTTTACAAAGTTTACAAGTTTAAATGTTTGTAAAATTGTCAATCGAACACAACTTACAATTTTTAACATAAATTACAATTAAAATGTTACAAAATTTACAACTTTACAATGTAAGATCTACTAGGTGCAAATTACAACTACAATATAAAATTTGATTTCATTTACAAAACAAATTACTACTACAATTTTAAATTTGGTTTGATTTGTAATAAAATTTACAAGTTTGCAAAATTTTCAATTAAACGAAACTTACAATTTAACATAACTTATAATTAATATCAATTGCAATTGGTAGATATAATGAAGACGCAGTAAATGTATGTGTTGTTCTTTGTATTTCATATCATTAACAATTTATAACTTGTCTACAATGTAACATGTAATTTAGACTTTGTACAAATAGAGTATGATATACATGTATTTGCACAAATACACCGAAGAATAGAGTGTGATATACATATAACTTTCATTCATCTAGCCAATGGGTTATAGGAATGCATGTCTCCATAATATGATCATGGTCAACTACTGACATATTCCATCTCTTTGGTTCACCCCTCTTCACTTTGATTTCAATGAGACGTATCTGAGTTGCCACCAGCAAATGATTGCCCTGACAAGATATATATTTAGGCAGGAAATCTTTGTATATAATATAATCACTTTGCCTTCTCACTTTTTCAAAAACGTGGCCCATCACAACTAGGTTACCAACCTGGTATGTGAAATATTCATCGACATAGGGCTACACCAACCTGCTTTTGATTTGTGTACACCACATAAAAAAGTATGCCACATGCACGTCATTTCCCGGTGGTTCAATTACAACAAATACATCGCCTGTATCAAGATTTTCAAATATTATACAAATCTTAAATATATATATATATATGCATGTGTACAAGACTAGAAGATTAAACATTCAATCAACTGTCGTGTACGTTGCTTAACCAAATCAGAAACCTCGTCCTAATCTAGTGAAACCATTGCCTCGTCATTGTACATCTATTGCCACGTCAGAATTGGATGTGGCCCCTTTGGATTAATAGAGACATATCTCCATTGTTTGACATATGCATCATTCACATAATTATCAACCCCCATTCCATTGGCTTCAATGTAGAACTCACAGAAACACGCATACTTCCTTGTTTCAATGGAAAATATGTCTCTCATGTATTTAATATGAACTGAATGTAGTTCTCTCGTACCAGGTATGGTCTCACAATACCATGGCATGGATTTATTCACATTTCCAAGGGAAACATCCCAAAAAAACCTGGATCAAATAAAAAACATCATATATATATATATATATATATTGTTCCTACCTACGTACCGACCTTCCTTGTTAATGACCTTGGTTACCCAAATTTTGTGTGCACCAATCAACTACTTCTGTTGAGAACTTGAGTCGAGATGCACTATGACTCATTTGGCACCTCCGAAGTGCTCGTTTCATGCATGCACCTGCGCCATCATGTTCACCCTTTTTGTGCCCTGTTTCAAAAAATATCCAGGTGTGTAGAATTCATGTCTCTTTGTGAAGGGGACTTAACCAATAAAAGGAGTGTGCCGATTTGAAATTACTTGCACACCCATCTGACCAAATCCAATGTTTTGTAAATGACACCCCATTCTTTTTGAATGAATCATAAATCAACCCAAAGAAATGTTGAACAAACATCGTGTCTTTCTCATGATCATTACTGACATAAAAACGGTATTCCTAGATCACATCGCGTGACTGAGGAGTGTTATCCCTACCATCAATGCTCGCTTCAGCATGTCTATACAATACATGTACAAAGATAGACACCTAGTCAGAGTGATAATACTCACTTTGTATCTCTCTCTGAGGAGATATTGTGTAATTCTCAGCAAATTCTACCACTGATAGGATTGTGCCTGGCTCAAAAACCTCACGAGAATTCTCAAAATATAAAGCTTCCCACCTAGAGTTGTGGGAGTGTTTAATGTATTTGTAAATATGACTTTGAAACTTATCCATGAAGTCTAAAATAGGAATATCATCCTTGAGAAATTTGATCCTCTTATATGGAACATGTGAAGAATATGATAGATTCATGGATACATACTCATATCTCTTCCACTTAACTATGATATCTGACAATCTAGGGTGTGTTGGATTGATAGGAAACTTCCTATGGAATAATGCAAAATCACCGCATTCATGGCACCTTGTCCCACCTACAAACATTTTAACGAAAACACATTTTCAGGATTCCTATTCCATAGTATCATAGAAATAAAATCCCACGTTGTGTGAAGAGCGGGTTCACCATCCCAATGTTTTTTGCAAAAATCCACAAATGTGTTGTAGTATAACTGGAATTCAACTTTGTATCGACAACAACAAGTTTCCTGAATCGTATTCGGTGTAATATACTATGGTTTTAACTTACTGAACATGTTAAATGAGGCCTGGACACCCGGATTTGATTCTTTGAATTCCTTGAGCAAAGAAACTCCTGTCATCTCCATAACATGCTTGCAATTCTCCTTATAAATGCCTCTTCTAGAACGTTGTCGCAAGACATGTTTTCAATTTGATATAGCACGAGAATGGTTGTCCCAATACTCTATCACCTTCTCTCTAATTCCCTCTTCCATCCCGTCTTTATATGTTTCTCTTCACATAATATCCCAACAAGTAGCTTCATCGATTCCATCTATCTTTACCCTGAATTTAGTGTATTTGTGTAGTGTTTTTTCTTGAAACATGGAGCATTGTAATGCCCCATATTAATGTTTATTAAAGTTTATTATTAAGTACTTTTATTAAATTAAACATATACTAATTATTTTACCATTTTTACCATTTGCGTAAAACATTAAATAAACAATATTGAACTATACTAATTATTTTACCATTTTACCATTTGTGTAAAACATTAAATAAATAATATTGGGTAATGTATGACAGTTGGGTAGGTTATAAATTTACACGAACAATTAAATAGGATAAGCACCTATTAAATTCCCACCATCTCATCTGAGGTGGAAAAATTGTACAATTCAAGAAAGAAATTAAATACATACAACGAATGTCTTGAAACTAGAACTAGTTGACTGCACGAGAAAAATAATTAAATAATAAATATTAATTTAAAAATGAAGGAGGCGGTGGATGAAGGAGGCAGTGGAAGAAAGGAGGGGAAGGAGGTATAAGGAGGGGGATCAAATGGTTTAGGGGGGATGATTTTTGGTGGATTTTTCTGGAGAGTAGTCGGGAAAATTTTCGAAGAAGAACAGAGAGTAAGAAGGGATGGAACAGGGAAGGAAGAAAGTTGGAGGAGGGGGTTAACTCCAAGGGGGCAGATTTACACTTAGAGAAGAGGAAAGTTGCTATCTGGTTTATCGGTACGTGGGCTCAGGGGCTAGGAAACCCGTCGGTTTCCTAGGGCCAGCAGGTTTGCTGGTCGACAAGGTGGAACATCCGAGTTGGCATTAAGGCTTCTACAGGCTCGGGCGAGGCAAAGGAAAGGCTAAAGGAGCAGGAATCAGGGACAACCTTCAGCGCTAAAGCTCAGGTATTTTTCAGTGAACCATCTCTCTATTTTCCAAATAAATGTAATCTGAATAAAAATTCATGTAATTTTGATGTCACATACTAGGACTGAAAAGGAAAAATCAAATTTAGAGTAAATGCCATATTGTTGTTAAAGATTAAAACTTAGTACTCTTCCCGGCAAGCAAAGCACTACAGAATGGTATCAAAGCCATGGTTCCAAATCTGGAACCAGAGGGCTTACTAAATTAGACTAAAACAAAATAAGAGCTCTAGAAAAAAAAAATTACAAAGAAATATTGATGAGGAAATTTGGAATGCACGTTGTTGAGGGCGCAGTTGATGAGGAAACTTTATTATGTATTTTGTTTTATTCGTTTTATATTACTTTATAGGCTATTTTCCAGGGGCCTTCCAGGGCCTGCAACCTATGGATGGAACAGCCATGAGGACCATCCTTCCTGGTGGTCAGAGTGCACTATAAGTGCTCCAGACCCTAAAATACCATCAATAATTTGAAATTTTATGATGACGGTGGTAGAAGATAACCCTAATCTGATCTGAAGTAAATAAAAGTTTATTTGCAAATTAAACTATATGTAATCTCTTTATTTCTGGCTGATGGTACTCTTGTATCTGCAATTTTCAGTCCTATTGGCATTCTTGACATCGTGGATGTTAATTTAGGCATTTCAATTTCATTTCAATCTACTAAAAACAAAATATTCAAAATTTGCATTTTAAACTGATATTTGTTTCAATATCAATCTCAAAGGTATTATTCTTTCATTTTGTGCTTTAAATTTTCTTTTTTTTCATTGATAAAGATCTCTTCAGGAATTAAAATCAACCTAATACCCAAGAGAATTATTTATGAAAAGAACACTTTTTCCAGATGAGGCACCCCTGTCAAATTTTGTTGAAGGGGAGGCATCCAAAATGCCACCATTTCTCCATAAATAAGGCTTGCAAGCCACACGCAGCAAAGAAACACCGTAAGCCTTCAGCTACTCTGCATTTTTTTTTTTTTTACTCTTACCTCCAACCAGGATAAATCCTTTAAGCCAAAAAAAGAACCCCTACAGTACGAGCTGATACAAATTTCCTCCCTCTAAACATACGAGGCATTCTGTAGTAGATATTAAAACGCAAATACACTAAATTTTACAGACAAAATCTAAATGAAAGATAACAACAGAATCCATTGCTCACCTTATTGCTCTGATCAATGAAATGCACTGGTGGGACCGTTCTTTCGAGTTCGTCGGGTTTGGTCAGGGGTTTTCTTGCTAAAGAGCCGAAAAGATACTCTAAAGGCCACCAAAAATAAAAAAAATAAAAAAAATAAAATATCTGAAACAACATAGAATATGGAAAATGCCTCACCGATGGGGTTCAGACAATAAATAAACGAAGAAATTGCACTATTGCATAGCTTCCGCGCTCGGGATTAATGCCTTGACTTAAGATACTGCGGACTTCGAATGGTTTTGAATAGAATATTGTTTTTGCAAGTCGTGGTCAAAACAAGATTCAAATGGTTTTATTTTAATGAGAATCCAGTCGAAAAGAGTATACCTTCGTATCGTGGCGTGTAGAGAAAGAAGAAAGGCCACACTCTCTCCAGTCTCTATTTCCACGCTATTCCCCTCCAGCACGTCCACCACATACGATTCAATCACCAATGCCCCATCTTTCTCCTCCACATCGCAAATTCGATGGAGTGAGGTGAAGGAACGATAGTTTTTTTAACGATTGTGAGCTCAGCAGCAACAATCTCAGTATAAATATCATTCTGAAGTCCAGAGGGAACATTGAACCTCCTTACGTGCTAAATCTCTTCATCGCTCACTAGTGGTCTTAGCAATAGCGTGGTCAGCGTCAATTTCCATCTGAGTGTGGGAGGGAACTTTGAACCTCCTTCAGTGCTCGTTGTCCTCACCACCCACGACTGTGAAGCTCAGAACGTGGCAAGTGTCATCCAGAAGCTCCAGCTGTTCGGTGTTGCGCTCCGCCGGAAGCCCTGACACCAAGCGAACCTCTCGTGTGCTCCCCATGGTGCCAACGCCCATCATGGAGAAACTGCGAATGAAATGCTTGTACATCTGCGGTTCGTCGAAATGAATTTCACCTTCGCAAAGGTACCCTCGCCAATGTTTAACCCTTGCCATGGAACTTAGCTCGAGTTGCAGGTTGTAGAGCTCCTCCATCCAGAAACGATTGGAAAAAAAATGGGATATTGGCACGCGGGCATGGAAGGAGTATCACCTTTTTAAAAGAGCCATCCTTGTTCACTGGCACGTGAGCTTCATGCAGGAGAGCCTCGTTCATGTGCCCCCGTGGCTTGCATGCACCTTCGCGTGAGTAAGGTAGGGCACCTGACTAGTACTAGCACTAGCACGATGACACACGCTTTTATCCCGTGATGCCATTCGTTATCGGAAAGGGGCCTTTTCGCCCGAAAAGATATAAAGTATTGGTACCCAGGGATTCGAACCCCAGTTTCACATACTGCTAAAGAGAGGAAATAATATTATTTACGAGGCATCACCATGCCTTAGGTCATTTCTTTAAATTTAATTAATGACAATTTTAGAGAATAAAAAAAAGAATAGCTAACTTCACCACATAATTAGCTAACTATTAGAATTAACTTGGTAATTGCAACTAAAACCTAATAATATCCAAAGCAAATACCATGTTAATTCCATAGGATTTGGATTGCCCTTATTATATTATAAAAGAAAGGAAATGGAATAATTACAGTGGATTTAAAATGTAGGAAAAGCCTCTAATTTACCTAGCTCAATCTTTTGAAAAACACAGATCAATTTAGTGGGTTTCCAAAATGAAAATCCTTCTGGAAGGTGGATGTAACTTTATATTTAAATTGTTTTAGTTAGGATACTTGTAAAACTTAGTATTTATTTATAGTTCAAGTTTATTTTATTTATTATTATTTTATTATTTTGGAGTAGGTTTAATAAAATTTTATTTTATTTTTTTATTATTTAACATTTAGTTGTGTTTAAGTTAACCAATTTTATTGCGTTATAATTCGTCTATTTTTATATGTTATGTTTAATTAAGCTAAGATAAGCTAAATGATTAATATAGAGGTTAGGGTAATAAAATATAATATTTAATGTTATTTTGCCTTAATGTAACATTAAATGTTTAGCTATAGCATTTAAATGTTAAGTGATTGAAGTTGAATGTTAATTCTAAACCTAACAATATAGATAACATTAAAATTTAGATAGGGTAACGTTAGTTAGTCTATGTTATTGGAAATTCAAAACATTAAACTTAAGGCATTACCAAAACTTTGACTGTGTTAAGGCCTGGAAATTTGCAGGCAACAACAGTAAGGGATTCTCCCCAATCAACGTTCCCAACTAGCCCGTTGACTGTTTGGAATAGGGAATCCGTCCGGTTTGCCGTCCAGCTACCGTAGGTCAAGTAACAACACAAAAGGCTTTACCGATTGCGGCCCGATCCACCGATTTTTTGTAATTTTGACTTAAAATATGAAATACAAGTGCCTAACTAAATGCAGGGTGATCAGAAATGAAAGGAGTTGTCACAATGTGATGCGCAGGTTCTTACCTCTCGTCTTAGGCTCACAAGCCTTTAAATCACATGCAGTAAACAAATAATCTAACTACCTAAATCTATCCCTAGGGAGCAAGGTTATCATTCATTAGTGAGTAATACAATCCGTACATGCATTGTGAAAAGTTATAGATAGTTGACACTTTCTTCAAAACACATGAGCACTTAAAATATGTTTCAACAACCAGATAACCGATTATTTATGAGCAGTACATATTACTCACCATGGAAAACATCATAAAATATACTAAAGAACATTCCAACAAGAACATAGGTTCAAGAAACTAGAACAATCTCACAGTCAATGAGACACAGCTGAAAATGAAACAGTTCCCCTTCAACATTGCTCATTTAATTACACTTGATGCCTTCCCTATTACACTTCTTCCAGCATGCAAAAAATTTGCAGTCTCTGATTGTAAAACGAAATAGTTCCTCTTACAATAGACCGTTTACAAAAAAAATTCCAGGGAAAAAGCCCCTTTCTACATCCTAACTCTACAATATTTAAACCATTTCACGGATCGTTTGGGCTGCCCCCAAACGTGTCACTTTCCAGTCTCTCGAGCGTTTCCTATTCTTCATCAGGCTGCTCCGTCTTCCCATCTTCCTCTTCTGCTAATGTTTCATTTTCCCTTCGTGCGTTTGTGATTATTTGAATAACCGTCGGTCCTTTCAAATCTGAGTCTTTTGTTGCCTTCTACCTTGTATTTTCCTTCTCTGTCTTCTCTGCAACCTGGCTGGATTTGACTTGATCATGCTGCGCTTCCACACCGTGGTCGCCACAAAAGTCCATCGAAATTTACCTACAATCAATTACCGGTATCATTTGTTGGAATGGTGTGTTTTAAACATTCAAATTATCATCTGAAACAGTGAATCCACAAGAAAATAGCCAGGTTGGTCCCTTAAGCGGGAAAGAGCTCTGATTAAGCCTAGGGCGGGAAAGTTATAATTCGGAAGTCGAAAGGCTTTCTGCTTCGGAAGTGAAAAGGACTCCCCTAGCCACAATGGCGGAAGGGAAAAGGTTAGACCCACGCAGGACGGATGAGCGAAAAACTTTGAATCGGACGTCGGCCAGCTTTGGACATCGGAAGCTAAAACACTTTACTATTTGCAACGGCGGAAGAGACATCGGTTTAAGACCCTCGAATCACGGGCAGGACAAGCCTGATCGGAGATCGAAAGACACGACATCGGAAGCCAAACTGCTTCTCGAGCCGCAACGACAGGCAGGAAAGGCTAAGACACGCGACCGTGAGGTGAGAAAGATACCAATTGGACGTCGGAGCACTTTGCGCTTCGGATGCAAAACTGTTTTGGGAGCCGCAACAGCGGACAAGAGAAAAATCATAGCTTCCGATTCAACATAAAAATGACGTCTGATCCAAGAAAACTTGAGTGTTTAAACAATCTTTTAAGGATCAGCTACTGACAGAAACCTGTTATCTCTCCACAACGGCAACCCATAGCGTAAACACACTTGGTTCAAACCACGAACTTAGGCAGTGCGACTCATCATAAACTCCAACATGGCAATTTCAAACAGATTGACAATCAAATTTCACAGCCACTGAAAAGATAGCATGCTCAAAAGGCTCAAGAGTTCAAAATAAAATGCTAAATCAGCGAGAGGGGCCCAAAATTTTAATAAATTTGGGGAGAACTGTTGCGGCCGCAACAATTGGCAATTACCTGGTGGACCTAGATCTCTAGGCGATTATCCTTTGAGTGACAAGATGTATAACAACAATTGCATCTGTTAAATTCTTCCAACCATCTGGATTTCTCAAATTACAGGAGTGTGTACCTTTAATCATTGATGATAGTCCAATTTGGGAAAGTAGAAACCAAGATCTTCAAGTCTAGATAACTCTGCTGAAGCCAAAAGATGAGTTCATTATTAATTTTGTCTTCAGGTAGCTGACAACCTCGGACACCATAGGATTGTAGCAGGTGGTGAACAGAAATGTTCGTTTGTTCCGTATTCCCATGCCATTCTGGCACTTTTTGTGCTTTTGGACTTTGTTTCTTTTCATGCGGGTCTTCCTGTGTGCCTTTCTTACTGAATTTTAATTCATGATCCTCTATCCAATAGTGCCCTTTTGTGTGAGCAGTGTGCTTAATGTTTCAGCTCACGGATGGAGAGGATCTTTTGGCAATTTGGTACTTATGATTCAGCCTTTGTTTTGATATATGATGCTTTCATAGGAGTTTCAACTCTTATCTGCCTTTTGGCATTTACTTCCTGGCACAGGATCATTTATATTTAACATACTGTTCACCTTGCTCTTTTCCATGGGTCCTATGTTAACGCCCCTTAGAACATTTTAAGTGTGAAGTGGATGGAGCCTTAACATAGTATCCTGGATTCTTTGAATCTAGTTTACTTTACAGGGATTATGCAGGACCTCAATGCACACAGAGATTTATTCAAGAAAACTGCTAGGCTAGAATAAGTTCAATTAGCAACACACAGCCTGATGCTCAACATATTTATCATACCCAAAAATTAGATGCTTCCCAAATAACCGTGAGTTCACTCCCTTTATTGAAACCAATAAACTTAACTTTAAACCAAATGAAAGCATGACTCAAAAGACAACCAAACAGCTTATTTATATACAAGACAGAAAAACTCAAAGAAAACTCAAGAAAAATAAGGCTTGAGAACCAAACCATTAACTGGAAAGTTCTCCTCCCAACCCTGTAAATATTGCAGCTTATAAGTAGAAGGACCAAGCTTTGCGGCAATCTGAAAAGGGCCTACCCACAACTGCTAGAACTTGGTATGCTTTCCTTTCTCATCATGGGGGTGTTCCCACTTGAGGACTAAGTCTCCTAATTCAAAGTCTTTTGTCCCAGCTTTATGCTTGTCAAACCATCTCTTAACTGACTCTTGTTGTTGTTTAAAGCATTCTTTGGATTTAGATCTGGCCTCCTCTACTTTCAGGAGATTATATATTCTTATTTGTAGATCTTCATCATCCAACCCCCTAGACTCTTGAGCTAGTATGGAACATGGTAGCATGATATTGGGAGGAAGGATGGCTTCTTTACCATAGACAAGGGTATAGGGTGACACTCCTATCGTAGACTTGGGGGTGACTCTGTCAGCCCACAGGGCGTTGGGTAATGCTGAGTGCCAACTTCTCTGGTTTTCTATTACAGTCTTCTTCAGAATTCTAATGAGGTTTTTATTAGAGGATTCAGCCAGGCCATTCCCTTGCGGATAGTAGTTAGCATAATAATGCAATTTTATCCCTTTATCATGAGAAAATGCAGTCAATTTAATTGATGAAAAGTATTCAGCATTATCAAATACTAACGAAACTGGAACTCCAAACCTGGTCATGATATGATCTTGTAGGAAGCTGATGACTTCGTCTTCATTTATGTTGCACAGTGGGATAGCTTCGACCCAGCGAGTGAATTAATCAGTCGCAGTAAGAATGTACTTGTGCTGCAGGGACGAATTTGGTTTTATTTCTCCAATAATGTCTAGCCCCCATTGCTCAAATGGTTCCATGATCATCACAGGCTTTAGGGGCGCTGCTGCTTTAGGCTGTCTTCCACCACACCTTTGGAAAATATCACATTTCCTGACATGTGCATGTGCATCCTTGAAGAGCGTAGGCCAATAATAACCAGCTCTAAGGATTTTGTGGGCTATAGTGTCACCTGAATAATGTCCCCCAGCCGGACCGTCATGTAATTCTGACATTACTTCCTTTGCATCTTCCTTTTCTAAACATCTGAGGAGAACCCCGTCATAATTCTTTCTGAATAATACTCCTTCAACAAGTTGATAGGAGGTCGATTTAAGACGCAAAGCTCTTCTTTGTTTGGAATTCCAATGTTCTGGAAATAGCCCTGACTGTAGGTAATGCACAAGGTCTCTATACCAAGACTCCGGAGCTGTAAACAAAGGACATACATCCATTGCATGCAATTCGGCCTCATCCTCCCATGCTTGTTCTTCGTTGTTCCCGCTTTCAGTCATCAATTTGCATAACCCTTGACCTCTTACTATAGAGGCTGGCTTGAATTCAAGGTCATACTCTTGAAGTGTTGTACCCAGTTGCCCCTTCTTTCTCCTAACTCTTTCTAAATGAGAAGGGATCTTACAGCTGGGTAGGGGACTATTACCTTGGTTCGATTTCTTAATATATAAGGCCTGGATTGCTTTACTGCCTTAAATACTGCGTAAGCTTGCTTATCAATGGCTGGGTAGTTTAATTCAGCCCCTTGCAGACCAGTGCTCATGAAGGATATTGGGAATTCATCCCCCCCCATCTTCCTTTTGCGTAAGCACAACTGCTAGCGAATCATCGGATGCAAAAGTATATAAAATAAAGTCTTTATCGAAATCTTGGCTTTTCAAAGAGGGCGTGTGTGCAACAGCCGCCTTGATTTTGCTGAAAGCATTCTTCTCAACTTCCGTCCACTTGAACTGTGCATTTTGTTTTACCATCTGCTGCAGTGGTTTAACAATCTGATCAAAATCAAGAACAAATCTGCACACAAAGTTTATAGTTCCCATAAAATACTGCATGCCCTTTTTATTGTGGGGCAAGGGGATTTGTTCAATGGCTTTGATTCTTTCTGGATCTATAGAAATTCCTTTCTTTGAGACTATGTGTCCCAGCAACTTGCCTTCCATGACCGCGAATATGCACTTCTTAGGATTGAGGGAGATGCCATATTTACGACAGCGTTCGAAAATTTGCTTTAGGTGAAACGCGTGCTCTCCTCTTTTCTTCGAGAATATTGTAATGTCATAAAGGTACACTACAGTACTTCGTCCAATCAGTCCGCGGAAAGCTATGTCCATAGCTCTCTGAAATGTCTCTCCAGCATTAATCATTCCAAAGGGAATCCTTCTATAGGCAAAAGTTCCCCATTTGGTCCTGAACGTTGTCTTTAATCTGTCTTCTTCGGCTACCAATACTTTATTGTAGCCAGAGAACCCGTCTAATAATGAAAACAGTTCAGAACCTGAAACCATTTGTAGCAGCTGCTCCATGGGTGGCACAGGATAGTTATCTTTATCCGATGCACAGTTTAAGTTTCTGAAGTCCACACACAGTCTGATTTCTCTCGATTTTTTTCTGACTGGTACCAAGTTTGATACCAAGTCAGAGTGTCTGACTTTAAAAATGATTCTAGCATCTAATAATTTCTTTACCTCACTCTGAATCAGCGGTTCCAGCTTTGGATGCATTTTCCTCAAGGGCTGCTGATATGGCTTGACTCTGGCCTTGATGGGGATGACATGTTTTATGATGCTGGTATCATACGTTTTTAGATCTTCGTACGTCCAGGCGAATACATCCTTATATTGTTTAAATAGACTGATGAATTTGTCTCTTTCTGCTGGTGAACAACATTTGCCGAGATTCACGAACTTGGGATTGTTCTCATTTCCTAAATTTATCAGCTCGAACTATAAAGACGAGCTGTGGGTCTTCACATCTACTGGTCTTCTGAACTTTTCATTTAAATCGAACATTTTTTCCAACGTTCTAACTCCTTTAGGAATGAAATTGTCAAATTTCATCTCGACCTGATGTTCTTCATCATCAATAATCGCTCCTTTGAATACCTCGTCATTTGTTAAACATTCTATAATTTGCTGGTCATCATCAAACACTCGTAGGTTGGTAATCATATCAGGGACTGAAGGCCTGAAAAGCAATTCAACAGTACATCGATTATTTGAGGGTACAAGCCTAGCAGCCGAAGTGGCTAACAAGTCAACTACTGCGTTTCTAATTCTTGGGATTGAAGTAATATTGAATGCATTAAAACATTTAAGCAAATCCCATACCTCATTTTGGTAAGATTTCAAGTGAGGAGAAACACAATGTATTTGATTTCTGGTTTTCTTTACAACTATTTCTGAATTTCCAAAGACTTTTAAATTACTTACCTTTAATTCAATTGCTTTCTTTAAGCCCTGCATCAGCGCTTCATACTCTGCTGTATTATTAGTACACTCAAATTCTAGTCTACATGAAAGGAAATGTTTATTCTTATGTGGGTCAATCAGGACATAGCCAGCCCCTGACCCTTCTAATGTCTTTGAGCCATCAAAAATTAAAGTCCAAAAGTCACTAACTACTGAATGTAAATCTATTCCTACTGCTAAGTCTACTATTTTACAATCAATCTCATCAGCCTGCAAGAATCGAAGGAGATCAGGCTGGGTGTCAGATGGGTTGCTGGCTTCTTCCGCTTGATAATTCCCAGGTTCCAACTCAAGAAAATAGTTTCCCAATATAGAATCCACTGGTATATTATTTTCATCCAGTTGAGTAACATTGTACTTCATGTGGGTTTCTCTTAGAATCTTAATCTTGTTTGGACTCCCTTTGTATGGCAACCACAGATGTGACCAATCTAAGGAGAAATATCCATTTAATTTGGCTGACTAATCTCTGCTCAGGACAAGACCGTAAGCGTCTAGTATATCAGCCACCACGATGTTAATAACTCGGCATACTTTGTCATTGGATGTCAGACGGATTAGGACTTCTTCCATCTCACCAATTACCTTAACGTCTGTCCTATCCAACTGAACCACCCTCCACGTGGTTGGCTTAGGCTGCCAATTTATCTTCTTACATACTAATATGGGCATGACATTAATGGATGCCCCTGAGTCTACCAGACAATTGTGCACGTTATGATTAAAAATTTCAAACGTCAGGAGGAAAGGTCGATGTTTAGCTTTAGACTTACCTCCAATGCTAGTTTCTCCAATTTCTTCTTCATCCTGAGGTTGATTGTTGGCGGGCAGCTTGTCATCTGATGCTTCAAGTGATTTTAGAAGTCTCTCCTTTTGATGCGACACCTTACACATCTCAAATAATGGAACATTCGCTTTTACCTTTTTTAAATCCTCCACAATGTCATAATTCATCGGCTGTCCAATGGGATGGGGTTTATCAGCATTTTCTTCACTTGGCTTGGCTGTTGTATCATTCTGTCTAGGATTTTGGCTGGTAATTGTGAATTCTGGAATCTTATCAGCCGAGGCTTTATTTTGAAACTTCTTCTTAACATTTCTCTGCAACCTTCTAATCTTTGGGAGAATAAGACTGTCTTCCTTGATAGTTCCTTTGCTTCTTGTGGCCACGTTGGTGTCCATAACGCCCTTGTATCCCTGAGTCTTTCCTTCTTCAGCATCAAATAATGAGACAGGATTCCATAAAGCCAGGGTTTCCTCTTCCTGCTCTTTATTAGACGTAGAGGCAAAATTCTCTTTTCTTTCTTCATTATCTTCTTCTGTTAATTTCGAATCCAACATCTGATTCATGACCAATGTCATTGAATTTATCCACTGTGGGCAATTCTTTTCAGAATGCAGCTGTTGGTGGAAGGTGCAGAAATTTTCCATCCCTATATATGTCAAATTCATGGATGCAGAATTATGTGGAGGCGGTTGAGACTGATTGTTGTCCTCTTTTTTCTTGTAATAGGGTCTGTAAAATTTTTGTGTTTCTTTTTCCTTTTCCATGTCTATGATCTTATTAGAAAGTTTCTGCATCATTTTGGACATACTTTCATAATCTGGTGTTTTCTCCTCTTTAGGCTTGGTAAACAATAAGGCCTTCCTTCCCCCACCTTTCTCTCCTGACTGTTTAGGGTAATCTTCAATGCTCTCTCTTTCAGCCTCTACTACTTCTGCCTCTTCATAAGTTTCTGCCAGAGTAGGCTTGGCCCTACCTTTGGAAAACATGGCCAAATCAGGGCCTAAGGCTGATGTATAGTACTCAATCAGGACCTTGTTCGAAGGTTTGTCAGTGTCAGAAAAATTCTTAATGTATGCCACAAATATTTGCGTGAAACTGTGCACCTTCTCCTTTTTTTCTTTATTTAAGGCGCATAATCCTTTCATAAGGGCTACGTGAGTCTTTTGGACTTCATACTTACTTCTGAACATTCTCTCGAAGGTATCCTAGTCAGGTATAGAATTAGCGGGCAACCCAAAATACCATGAGGCTGCAGTTCCTTTGAGGGTATGTGGGAATAGTCTACAAACCACATCTTCATGCTCCCCCACCTTCAATCCTTCTATTGCCAAATAAAAGCTCTGCAAATGATCATCTACTAATATCTTCTCATTGGGGTCAAATTTAGGCAACAACTTTTCAAAGGCTTGAGGTAGGTCATGCAAAGGCGGGGTCAGGTTTAGAGGTGATCTGGCTCTCCATGCGGGTGGTGGATTCGGTGGGTTGGGAGGAGGTATTTTGGCATTAACGCCTGCCATGAGTAGGGGTGGAGAGTGAGGAGGTGAGCCAACATGAGTGTGAGCAGGAGAACTGTAAGGGGTACCTGGGCCTTCTTGGTTAAAAGGTAATTCAACCTCCTGTAGAGCTGTCTCTACAAGTTCTTCCCAGTATCCAACCAACACTGAATCTTCTACTATAGGATGGTATTTCTTCTTGTATTCTCTTCTAGGAAATTCAGGGATAATAGGCAATCCTCCAATATTCTTTACATATTCCCAGGTGTGTCTTCTTAGGTTGTTAACCACTTCGTTACCAACAGCATATAGATATTCTCTATTTTCTTTAGGGGTTGGACTATGGAACCCACTTCTTTCGGAATTGTCACCAGTGGAAAAATCTCAAGAAAACGGGTTTCCTCGGTCAACCATGCACCAGAGGTTCAATCCCTCCTTCTAGCTCCAAAACTGTTGAGGCCTAGAAATTCGCAGGTAGCAACAGTAAGGGATTCTCCCCAATCAACGTTCCCAACTAGCTCGTTGACTGTTTGGAATAGGGAATCCGTTCGATTTGCGATCCGGCTACCATAGGTCAAGTAACAACACAAAAGGATTTACTGGTTGCGGCTCGGTCCACCGATTTTTTGTAATTTTGACTTAAAATATGAAACGCAAGTGCCTAACTAAATGCAGGGTGATCAGAAATGCAAGGAGCTGTCACAATGTGATGCGCAGGTTCTTACCTCTCGTCTTAGGCTCACAAGCATTTAAATCACATGCAGTAAACAAATAATCTAACTACCTAAATCTATCCCTAGGGAGCAAGGTTATCATTCGTTAGTAGTGAGTAATACAATCCATACATGCATTGTGAAAAGTTACAGATAGCTGACACTTTCTTCAAAACACATGAGCACTTAAAATATGTTTCAACAACTAGATAGTCGATTATTTATGAGCAGTACATATTACTCACCATGGAAAACATCATAAAATATAATAAAGAACATTCCAACAAGCCTCATAGGTTCAAGAAACTAGAACAAGCTCATAGTCAATGAGACACAGCTGAAAACGAAATAGTTCCCCTTCAACATTGCTCATTTAATTACACTTGATGCCTTCCCTATTACACTTCTTCCAGCATGCAAAAAATTTGCAATCTTTGATTGTAAAACGAAATAGTTCCTCTTACAATAGACGATTTACAAAAAAATTTCCAGGGAAAAAGCCCCTTTCTACGTCCTAACTCTACAATATTTAAACCATTTCGCAGATCGTTTGGGCTGCCCCCAAACGTGTCACTTTCCAGTATCTCGAGCGTTTCCTATTCTTCATCAGGCTGCTCCGTCTTCCCATCTTCCTCTTCTACTAACGTTTCATTTTCCCTTCATGCGTTCGTGATTAGTTGAATAACTACTGGTCCTTTTAGATCTGAGTCTTTTGTTGCCTTCTATATTGTCTTTTCCTTCTTTGTCTTCTCTACGACCTGGCTGGATTTGACTTCATCATGCTGCGCTTCCACACCGTGGCCGCCACAACAGTCCATTGAAATTTACCTGCAATCAATTACCGATATCATTGATTGGAATGGTGTGTTTTACACATAAAAATAATCATCTGAAACAGTGGATCCAGAAGAAAATAGCCAGGTTCGTCCCTTAAGCAGGAAAGAGCTCTGATTAAGCCTAGGGAGGGAAAGTTATAATTCGGCAGTCGAAAGGCTTTCTGCTTCGAAAGTGAAAAGGAATCCCCCAGCCGCAACGGTGGAAGGGAAAAGGTTAGACCCACACGGGACGGATGAGCGGGAAACTTTGAATCGGACGTCAACTAGCTTCGGACATCGGAAGCTAAAACACTTTACTATCCGCAATGGCGGAAGAGACAGTGGTTTAAGACCCTCAAATCACGGGCAGGACAAGCCTGATCGGAGATCGAAAGACACGACATCAGAAGCCAAACCGCTTCTCGAGCCACAACGGCGGGCGGGAAAGGCTAAGACACGTGACCGTCAGGAAGGAAAGATACCAATCGCACGTTAGAGAACTTTGCGCTTCGGATGCAAAACTGTTTTGGGAGCTGCAACAGCGGACAGGAGAAAAATCATAGCTTCTGATTCAACATAAAAATGACGTCCGATCCAAGAAAACTTGAGTGTTTAAACAATATTTTAAGGATCAGCTACTGACAGAAACCTGTTATCTCTCCACAACGACGACCCACAGTGTAAACACACTTGGTTCAAACCACGAACTTAGGCGGTGCGACTCATCGTAAATTCCAACATGGCAATTTCAAATAGATTGACAATCAAATTTCACAGCCACTGAAAAGATAGCATGCTCAAAAGGGTCAAGAGTTCAAAATAAAATGCTAAATCAGGGGGAGGGGCCCAAAATTTTAATAAATTTGGGGAGAACTGTTGCGGCTGCAACAAACTGATAGTCGAAGAGGTGAGATGGATGTAAAATAAGAAAAACAAGACACTGTTGAGACTAGCATTACGAGCTGAATGTTAAGGCATAGATTAAACCCCAAGATGAAATCGTTTAATGAAAGCGACTATGCAATTTTTACACAAATATTGACAATTTGTCTCTATGCATAAGATAAGCATTGCATAACTAAAATTTTATCTCTACAATTATTAGATTAAGGTAATAATGGCATAATGTTGTTAAATATGCCAGGAATTATCATGATTCAAACACGTAGAGGTCGCGATCGAGGTTGAGGGGGGTCGAGGTCAACCACCCTCGCCGCCACCACAGACCCCAGGTCAACCACCCTCACTGCTACCACAGATCCCACCATCGACACTGCCAAGGGTAACCTCCAGTACTGAGATGGGGGTGATACTAAGATCCTTGGAAACCATCATGGCCACTCTAAACAGGCAGTCGGAGAGGATCGCAGAGGTAGAAACCACATAGGTGAGTCGAGAAAACTCTGAGAGGGCGCAGGTCCCAAGGCAAGAACCGCTTAAGGATATTTCTAGAGAGCTGCAGAAGATCAAAATTCCTGAGTTCTCAGGAGGAAGACCGGGTAACCACGCTGAAGCGTGGCTCGAGGGTATGAAGAGGTGCTTCACACTAAATGAGTATACCTCAAGTTCCAAGGCTAGAATGACCATCTTCCAGCTAAAGGGAGATGCCCTAAATTGGTGGTCAGACCTTGAGAAACAATTGCACCTTACTCCTTTGTCTATTTCATGGGAATTATTCGAGGAGAGGTTCAACATGAAGTATCTTTCAGCTTATTACAGGGAACAATAGGTGGGTTCCTTTCATGCTTCGGTACAGGGAAACATGATGGTGGAAGAGTATGAAGCTAGATTTATGGAATTGGTAAAGTATGTTCCATACTTGGACTCGGATGATCGACAGGTGGAGCGATTTGTGTATGGACTCAAATACAAGATCAGGGCTGCGGTACGGATGTGGAAGCCATCTTCAGTTTCCATGGCAGTTGAGTATGCTCGCTATGCTAAGGATATGTCAGATGCAAAGGGAGGAAGCAAGTTGATAGGATCCAATCAGTATGTTACAGGGAATGCCCCACGACCATATTTCAGAGGAGGACAATCCAGATCTCCTCCTTATGGTAACAGGTTCACCCCGAGGGGTAACACTTCAGTTAACTCAGTATTGCAGGCTTCGTCAACAAACCATGGGAACCGAGGACGAACACAGGGAAATTCCTATAGAGGATCGGGAGGTTTCAGAGGATCTCAAGGAAGGAACACATCCTAGAGGACTCCTCCTAGGAACATGCAAGCACCACCTGATGTATCTTGTTGCGAATGTGGAGGTCCTCATTTTCAGCGAGATTATCCTAAAGGACAGACCAGCAGCAGGAAGAAGGAACGAAGAGCATCCATGAGCAATTCTGATAACACTCATCGGATTCATGCAGCTGTTCACAACCACCAAGCAGAACATCAATCCACCATAGTAGAATCCACTGGTAAGTAAACAATGTCAAACTTAAAATTTTATTTGATCCTGGTGCAACAGATAGTTTTATTTCACCATATGCATTAGATAGATGTGGGTTGGAAGCCTGCGAGCACGATGATTTTGAATCGGTCGAGATGGCTTCAGGGGTTAAACAGGCAGTAGGTCTTAAGGTAAGGGGGTGTCAAGTTGACTTAGGAGTATGCACCACTAAGTTAGATGCTTATGTCACCAATTTGGGCACCTATGACCTCATTATCGGCATGGATTGGTTAGAAGACCATAGAGCTTTCATGGATTGTTATGCAAAAGAAATTATTCTGCCTTGATGACGAGGGTCGATCAATTCAAATCCAGGGTCGAAAAAGGAATATATCCCTCCGTTTCATCTCCGCAGTGAAAGCTAAAAGGTGTTTAAGACAAGGATGTCAGTTGTTTGTAGTTGATACGGTGAGCAATAGTAAAGGACCTTCCTTGAATTTTGACCCAGTATTATTTGAGTTCAAGGATGTCTTTCCAGAAGAACTTCCACAACTACCTCCAGAGTGAGAGCTTGATTTCACAAATGAACTAAAACCCGGTGCGGAGCCGATCTCAAAGACTCCTTATAGAATGACAACCCCTGAGCTTCAAGAGTTACAGATCCAGCTAAAAGAGTTGCTAGACTTGGGACTAATTAGACCTAGTATCTCACCATGGGGAGCACCAGGTTTCTTTGTTAAGAAGAAGGATGGATCTTTGCGACTGTGCATATATTATAGGGATTTGAACAAAGCCACAGTGAAGAACAGGTATCCTATACCAAGAATTGATGACCTATTTGATCAGATGAAAGGCGCATCAGTCTTCTTTAAGATTGATTTGCGGTCGGGGTATCACCAGCTTAGGATTAAAGAAAATGACATTCCTAAGACTTCTTTTCGAACTTGATTTGGGCATTATGAGTTCGTAGTAGTACCATTTGGTTTGACCAATGCTCCAGCAGTATTCATGAGCCTCATGAATAGTGTCTTTCAGAATTACTTGGACCACTTTGTTCAGGTATTCTTAGAAGACATTCTTATATATTCTAAGAACGAGAAGGAGCACGAGGAGCACTTGCGGTTAGTCTTAACTTTCTTAAGGGAACATAAACTATTTGTTAAATTGTCGAAGTGTTCTTTCTTCCAAAAGCAGATTCACTACTTAGGGCATATCATCTCAGGAGAGGGGATCTCAGTGGACCTGGAAAAGGTGAAGGCCATCGAGGATTGGCCAATCCCAAAGAATGCGCATGGGGTGCGTAGCTTCATGGGACTAGCAGGGTACTACCGAAGATTTGTGGAAGGATTCTCCAAGATTGCAAAACCCATCACCACCTTGCAGCGAAAGGGAATCCGATATGAATGGACCAATGAATGTGATGCCGCTTTTGCTGAATTAAAGAGATTGCTGACGAGTGCACCAATCTTACAGGTACCAGACATGGATAAAGACTTCATGGTATGTACTAATGCCTCGAAGCAAGGGTTAGGAGAAGTTCTAATGCAGGAAGGTGGGGTAATAGCTTATGCATCTCGTAAGTTGAAGCCTCATGAAGAGCAATATGCCACACATGATCTAGAATTGGCAGCAGTTATGCTGGCACTAAAATTGTGGAGACACTACCTAGTTGGCATAATTTTCACACTTAAGACAGATCATCATAGTTTGCAGTATATTTTTACACAAAGGGATCTAAATGCTAGGCAACGATGGTGGAGTGAGTTCATGAGTGAGTATGACTTTGGTATCTCATATATCAAAGGAAAGTAGAATGTGGTGGCAGACGCTCTAAGCCGAAGGCCGAGAATTTTCTCCTTAATCCCCTTGAGAGTGGATTTGAAGGAGAAAGTGCTCGAACAACTCTTGGGAGATGGTTGGTATATCAAGGTAACCTCAGATATTTAGAGTGGGAAGAAGTGTGAGTCGAAGTATTATGGGTACCATATTGAGGAAGATGGGTTGCTGCGGTACCAAGGGAGGATGTATATCCATAAAGAAGGTAATCTTAGGGAAGCAATCCTTAGAGAGGCCCATAGGGCACATTATTGTGCACACCCTAGAGTGAAGAAGATGTATGCAAACATGAAGAAGCTCTTCTTCTGGGCCGGTATGAAAAGCGATGTATTTGATTTTGCTTTGAAATTCCTAGAATGTCAGCAAGTCAAGGCAGATCATCGACACCCAACCAGTCTCTTATAGCCTCATGATATTCCCGAGACTAAATGGGAAGTCATTTCCATGGACTTTGTTGTGGGATTTCCCCTCACATCCTCGAGACATAATGCTATACTTGTAGTGGTCGACAAACTGACCAAAAGTGCCCACTTCATTCCAGTAAGAGACACTTATGATGTGACGGATGTAGCAAGGGTATTCATAAATGAAATTGTACACCTTCATGGATTTCCAAAGAAGATAATTTCTGACCGAGACCCTAAGTTTACCTCTAGATTTTGGACAAGCATGCAGTTAGCATTAGGGACCCAGCTGAACTTAAGCTCAGCTTATCATCCCAAGACAGATGGGTAGACAGAGAGGGTGAATCAAGTAATGGAGGACATGCTTAGGATGTATGTTATGGATCGGCAGACACAGTGGGAGAAATATCTTCCTCTAGTAGAGTTTTCTTATAACAACAATCATCATAGCTCCATTAGTATGCCTCCATACCAGGCATTGTATGGGAGACCTTGCAGGACTCCACTCAGTTGGGACAGGTTGGAGGATCGTGTTTTAGTCGGGCCTAAGTTGCTTCAAGAGATGGAAGAGCAAGTGGTACAGATCAGGAAGTGTCTTAAGGAAGCACAGGATAGACAAAAGAGTTATGATGATGCACACAGAACTGATAGAAGTTATGAGGTAGGGGATTGCGTATTTATACGCATCCGACCGATTAAAAGTACCATTCGGTTTGGAAAGGGGACCAAGTTGTCATCTTGCTTTATAGGGCCATTCGAGATTCTTAAAAGAATCAGACCGGTAGCTTATCGTCTTGCACTGCCACCCCACTTGTATAGGACTCATAATGTATTTCATGTTTCAGTATTGCGACATTACATAGCCGATGAGTCTCACAAGATTCATTGGAAGGACTTGCAGGTCTCGGACGAGGGAACCTTTACAGCCGAACCATTATGTATACTGGATCATAGAGTTTGACAGCTCCGTAGTCGACACATGGACCAAGTCAAGGTCCAGTGGGACAAGTATAGCCTAGGTTCTACTACCTGGGAGGACACAAAGACTATGCATCAAAATTTTCCCTCACTATTTTGACCATAACTTCAGGACAAAGTTTCCTGAAGGGTGGGTGTATGTAATGCCCCATATTTTGACTCTGACATATTTATCCCTCAGACTTATTACAGTGTATTTACTTATTATCTGTAGACTCAGCTATAATTCATTTTGGCATGTTATATGTGATTATTTACTGATGTTATGATGTTATCAGGATTATGCTCTAATTATGATATTATGATGTTATTATGCTTATATTATGCTTTGATCATGAGGTTACGATAATTAACATGCCTATGTAGATGCTTTGATTATGATGTATGATGATTATCATTTATATGAAATTATTGTGCCTATGCGATTATCATGCAGTAGTCGTCATCAGATTCCTTTATTTCATAACAAAAATATATAGTTGATTGTCATCCTCGATATAATGTGAGATGTATGATGTGGTACATGGGCACCCGTCCATGATGCGATTTATTTTGTGATTTTATGTGATGAAAGGAGATAATGTTGATGATATGGACCAGCTATTGATTGAATATTGTTATGAATGCATGTTTGCATAGTACTAACCTACAAGGTATAGGGGCTATGTGATATCCAAGTGTGTGATGCCAAGTATGACTCAATACATATCTTGAAGAAGGGCCTTAATTGCCAAGTGATGATACGATGACACGTACCAATAAACTCGATAGCAACACAGTATGGTTTGATGAGTATGTACCCAGTATGTTGAGAGGGATGGATGCATTTCCCACCCTATGTCACTTTGATACCCGAGGTCGTGGGAGGGCAGTGCTGAGACACGCTCCCCAAGTTGTTTTGATGACGATGGTCGGATGCCTGCTAGGAGAGGCTAGGTCTGCTAGATATCCAATGCTACCGCTCTCGGGTTCTATGTGGAAAGGTCAGTACAGTTGGAATCCACTTTGTACTAGCAAAGGAAGGATAGGGAGGATGCGGACGTAGGTTAGGATGGGTGGACATATTAAGTTATTATTGTTGAAGGTTGGAAATTATGATACTAGATTTGTGATGGTAGGTACCAATCTTAACTGACTAAATACTAAGAACATAATTGTTAAATAAATCCGAATGTCACAAGAAATCATATTATATCTGTATATGGGTCATGTTGCGTGAAATATTATTTGTATCAGTTAGAATTTAGGGGTTTTTCCTATAGTACATGTGCAGCCTATGCATTTACTGGCCATGCATGCACACCTCACACATGCACGCTAGTATGAAATATTTAAATAGTTGGATAGGTTAACTAAGTAATTGTGAATTGCTTTAAACCTATAAATGTACCATCAATTGTTTTAAACCTATAAATGTACCTTGTATCACTATTTTGACCATAACTTCGGGACGAAGTTTCCTGAAGGGTGGGTGTATGTAAAGCCCCATATTAATGTTTATTAAAGTTTATTATTAAGTACTTTTATTAAATTAAACATATACTAATTATTTTACCATTTTTACCATTTGCTTAAAACATTAAATAAACAATATTGAACTATACTAATTATTTTACCATTTTACCATTTGTGTAAAACATTAAATAAATAATATTGGGTAATGTATGACAGTTGGGTAGGTTATAAATTTACACGAACAATTAAATAGGATAAGCACCTATTAAATTCCCACCATCTCATCCGAGGTGGAAAAATTGTACACTTCAAGAAAGAAATTAAATACATACAACGAATGTCTTGAAACCAAAACTAGTTGATTGCCCGAGAAAAAGAATTAAATAATAAATATTAATTTAAAAATGAAGGAGGCGGTGGATGAAAGAGGCGGTGGAAGAAGGAAGGAAGTGGAAGAAAGGAGGGGAAGGAGGTATAATGAGGGGGATCAAATGGTTCAAGGGGGATGATTTTTGGGGGATTTTTCTGGAGAGTAGTCGGGAAAATTTTTGGAGAAGAACAGAGAGTAAGAAGGGATGGAACAGGGAAGGAAGAAAGCTGGAGGAGGGGGTTAAATCCAAGGGGGAATATTTACACTCAGAGAAGAGGAAATTTGCTATCTGGTTTATCGGTACGTGGGCTCGGGGGCTAGGAAACCCGTCGGTTTCCTAGGGCCAGCAGGTTTGCTGGTCGGCAGGGTGGAACATGCAAGTTGGTATTAAGGATCCTACAGGCTCAGGCAAGGGAAAGGCAAGGATAAAGGAGCAGGAATCAGGGACAACCTTCAGCGCTAAAGCTCAGGTATTTTTCGGTGAACCATCTCTGTATTTTGCAAATAAATGTAATCTGAATAAAAATTCATGTAATTTTGATGTCACATACTAGGACTGAAAAGGAAAAATCAAATTTAGAGTAAATGCCAAATTGTTGTTAAAGATTAAAACTTAGTACTCTACCCGGCAAGCAGAGCACTACAAGCATCTTTGACATTGTTGTGACCATTCGATTTCTTGAGGTGCTTTGTGCCACAACAGTAGTTGTAATTACCTACAAGCAACACTGATATTATTTTTTCTTGACTTTCCAAATGCAGATAGTGCAGTTCTTACATTTTCAGCCACATTCTCACATGCATTTTTATTTTTAACATCCTTAAAATCCAACAACTTGGTGGCACATTTCAATTTCTTGTGTTTTATCAATCCATGTAGGATTTGAGCTTGTGTAATCAATGGTTTTTGTTCAAAGTACAACTTGATTATGTTACTAACATGCTCTCTGATGATTCGATTAGGGATCGGGTTCCAGAACTCCTCTTGAGTGGCATCATCCAACTCTCTTAAACAATTAGCAGCAATTCCAATGTCATTGAAGCTCCCAATTACTCTTGAGAAATCAGAGGGTGTGCGATGCTGTGATGGTTGGCTAGGATCTAGCAATAAATAAATAAAAGCTCAAAAATAAATACAAACTCAAGAATAAATACAAATAAATACAAACTCAAGGAAAACATTTTATTTTACTTATCATATTGTCATTGTTTGTTAAAATAATAGCACATATTTATACAAGCTTGAATATTCACTAAATGTATTGATTTTCATATCTTTACAATGATCTCTTACATATCATATTCAAGGGTAATGATTCTTGACGTGATGAATTGGGTAGCAAGGACATAGGTCCACCACCAATTTCCCCTCTGTGAAAGGGATCCAGATGTATGCCATCCACGGGGCTAGACATAGCAGTGAAAAGATTAAGTTTGAATTGGTAGGAATACGAATCAGATTCATACACCATGCGTCCCTATGAAGGTGAGGAGTGTTGTCGAAGAGGGCTTCAACGGTGACGGTCCAAAGAACCAAATTGAGGGGATCGGCCCCTAACACAAGAGGAAGAACATGGTGGAGCGATGATGGTTGTAGTAGTAACTGGAGATGAATATGGACCTTGGTTTAAACCGTATTTCTAATGGTTCAAAGGTATTCACTCAACCACCAAGGTTGTATCAGGCTTGATTATTGGGGCAGTTCCCCTCACTTCACAACGCATGTAAAACTGCTAACCGCTTGGCCACAAACGATGGCTCTTTGGTTTTCCTCACAGGTGGGAATCTAGTCAATCCAGTTGGAGTCGTTTCCCTTTTTGCTTGGTAGGTCCTTTCAATGGCTAGCTACTTTAGGGTTCCTGTGGTACTCCTCATACTGAGTTTTAGGGAAAATCCTAAGTACTTTCCACAATTGTTGCGAATGAGACTTATGTCCCAAACCAAATGTTATTAAGTAAATTAGGTTATTTTTAAGGTTTTGCTCGGGGTTATGAACCGAGCGTGTTGTTTTAATGGTGTGAGTGTGTGCACTGTGTATGAAACTTTCCTTCCAAAAAATAAGTAACAAGGGGTCCTATTTAGGGTTTTTAGCCTTTTATTTTTATTTTTTATCCCTTTTCTGGGTTTTTTGTGCCCATTGACGCAAGGCTGTTGTTTTGCACGTCAATGTGTTTGTAATTGTAATGTGATTGTAATTGTATTTGTGATTGCAATTGTAATTGTGATTGCAATTGTAATTGTTTATTTTCTTTGAGATCATCATTGTCATCAATGCTTGAATCCATATGATTCCTATTCATTTGTACATGATTGCAATGTAATGTAATTCTAATTGTAGTTGATGTGATTGTAATTGTAATTGTAATATAATTATCATCATTATAATAATGTAATGTAATTGTAATTTGAACACTATGAAAATGTTCATATATGAATATGAAATTAAAATCATATTAAAATCAATGAAATGAGAGATAAGGCTATAGAAAAGATGAAGAAAATAAGTGCAATGTTAAGAGGAGAAGATGCAAGTCAACCTATTATGGTGCAATCAACCCCCATTGAGAACAATATTTGTAATTTTTAACATAAAAATTATATATATATATGTGAGGTTATATTATCAAGTTATAATTCATTTACATGTGAGGCTATATCATCAAATTATAAAATTCATTTGTATGTGAGGTTATGTGAGGATAATAGACATATGCATATTAATTTAGAACTATATATTATGCTAGAATATTATGCACTATAATTATACATATTCATCAACCATTCTCTAATTTCATTGGGAAACTAGAACTACTCATACTATAATACACTTACTTTGTATATATGTAATTTAGTGTAGTGGTTAAACATTTTTTTCAATTATTTCACAACACATACCATTCTTTCACATGTACATAAGTTGTTTTAGAAGGTTGTATATATACATGCACATAAAATTTATATAAGTTTATGAATTAATTACAAAATTACAATTAAAAAATTATAATTAAATTCTAAACAATTTAACACACACACACACACACACATAATGAACTAGAACACTATGAAATTGAATATATGAATATGCAATATGAAATTATATGAATACGTGAATATGAAATTATACAATTTACATACAATTATGAATACATATATATGAATTCATACATGCACATACAATGTATTTAAGTTTATGAATTAATTACAAAATTATAATTAAATTCTAAACAATTTAACATGTATATATATAAAAATTATGAACTAGAACACTATGAAATTGAATATATGAATATGCAATATGAAATTACATGAATATGTGAATATGAAATTGTACAATTTATAAATGCATATATATGAATTCATATGAATGCATATATATGAAATTGTAAAATTTACATACAATTATGAATGCATATATATGAATGCAATCTTTCTCTATCTTTCTCTCTTATTTCTTCAGTGTTGCTTTGATTCCTAGTAGATATTTTACTCCAATGCTTCTTGCTTCCCATTGTGATCAAGATCAACAATCCAAATTCATACTTCCAACAATATGTAAACACAATAAACAATGTTGAAGTTGCATTAGAACACAAGCATTGTTTCAAATAGGTTAGTCAATTGTGAAGGATAAAATTAGTAACATGTTTATGTTTTATGTTTATATACAATTTATTTAGGAATTTGGGTGGAAAATGGGGTTAGGAAGGTAGTTGGAATGGCATTAATGCCATCAATGCTTAAGTTCATTCCGGGGCATTTTTGTATGATTTTTAACAAAAACAGGACCTCTATCAAGGTTAATGTAGCTCGATTGAGGTTTTCATAATGACCTCGATCAAGGTTTTAATGGTAGCTCTATCGAGGGATTTTAATACCTTGATCGAGATCCATAAGTCAATCGAGATCCTGAAAAATAGAGAATTATACCTTACAGGAAAATCAATGTTTCTTTGTGTCTTCTAGGGGTGTAAGCCCTGTCATTCATGGCACATAACTGCTCAGCAGAGTTCATATTGATAGATTAATCACCAAATCATCTATCTATTGAGGTATCATGCATGAATTTTGGCATTCATATGGTTTCTTTTAATTAGTTCTAAAACTTACACTTAGAAAACTTTACAACAACTTCAAAGAAGCTCAAAGAAAAATCCGCAAGGTAAAAAATACACATCCAAAAATTTCTTAAAAATGCACATCCCACATATCGACACATCCTCTTCAAAATGGTATCTTTGGTTTTTCAATTTTTGAAAACAATGAAAAAAAGATGGGATGGACACACATGTGTATAAAATGATGCTGAAATCAGATGTGGTCACTTTCGAAAAATAATAAATAATTGTATATTGTGAAATAA
>LPNX010070464.1:235380-246956 GCA_001517045.1 Pseudotsuga menziesii | reverse complement strand
AACATTCAACCAGTCTAAGAACCCTTTTAGAGACAGCTATAATAAGGAATGATGATGCGTTACTTATGATGCACCTTAGGTTCATCGCACAGAAACATGGTTGGTTTCAAGCTAGGAAGGGAGTGAATTCAGGGAACCAATGGGGATAACGTTTTTACCCAAGTGATTTGTAGAATAGTTATTCACGGCCAGTTTCGAAGCAGGCACTATGTTTTGGTGGACCAGATCTTTGAAAACCTACTCATTCCATATTTGTTATTTAATAAAATATCGATTTTAGAGGGGGGGATGAGGCAAGACACCAGACGGAATACACCATTGTTCTGATTGGACCCCACTGATCCATGTTGTAAGTACCTGATCTCCCGCCGACTGTGTCTGTTCGGGGATATGAACCCCAGTAGTCTGCATCTCATGTTCAATTGGGTAATATCTTCAATATGCTCATGGGGTCGTCTTCGATCTGAACCAGCGTAATAGCAGGCTCTTTCTATCCCTGCAAGTCTCTTCCACTGATTGAAAACCCCTTTTATTTCGCAAAAGCAACTAGCTTAGTATATAAAGCATCACTTGTAAGTCCATGCAATTGACTGGACCGTCGAACGGTAGTAAAAATAGGGGAGGATAAATAGGTACAGGATCAATGCTCGTCGAGGGTGCAGGAGCTGAGGGCCATGGGTTAATTTATGGAACTTCTTGACTAACTGGCTTCACGATATTAGGTTTATTCCTTGGGCTATCATGACCCTACAATAAGCTCTACACCACATAGAAAAACAGCTTAAAATCGCACCGGTGGTATCATCCAAGTATTCAGTACTAGAGGCAATGCAGTTATTACGGTGTCCCACAACTCAGATGTCCCCCCCAGTCTATTAAATTCACGTTATTCCCTGGACTCAGAATCAACAGTTTATAACTTTCCCCTTTTGCTTCCGCTTTACAACTGCTTGCTGGACAACTTGCTTATCTCTGGCATGCATGCAGGGATGTTTCAAAACTTATGGTAAGATGTAACACCACCAGGTGTTCTAGACTTATGGACCCCCGACCATTAATGAACTGAATTATCCAGTGCTGGTTTAGTACAATAATTACTTGCTTTAAGTAACACTTTTTTTCATCATATTTCATATAGGCTGGCACCCTGAAGACAATGAAAGAAAGATCTTCGTTGCTTGGTACCCAATCTTCTTGGCTGCAAATATATATATTTTTTTAAATTCACTAACCGTCGATACAGCGACGGTAATCCGTGGATATAGAGACGGCTGCAAATATTTTTTTTTTTAAAAATTGACCAACCGTCGATACAGCGACGGGAATCCGTGGATACATCGACGAGGCAACCATGGATACATCGACGGGAAACCGTGGATACATCGACGAGGCAACCGTGGATACATCGACGGGAAACCGTGGATACATCGACGCGATTCCGTGGATACAGCGACGGGCATCCGTGGATACATCGACGAGGATCTGTGGATAGAGCGACAGCAAAACGTGGATGAAGCGCCGAAGATCCGTGGATACATCGACGACAAGCCGTCGATACAGTGACGATGAGCCGTGGATACATCGACGGCCAGACAGGGATACATAGACGGTTAGGCGTGGATATAGCGATGGATTACATTGTCGCTCTTGCGACGCAAATTAGGGGTCGTCGCTATTGCGACGAAAAAGTTTCCACGGAACAAAAAACACTTAAACGTGGCAATATCCACGCTTTTCCGTGGATATTGCCACGTTTTTCCGTGGCAAAATTGATCACTTGTACTAGTGAGAACAGCTTAAGTATGCTTCCATGGGAGATTATTAGGATGCAGAAATGGTGTGCAAGGAGACCCAACTTCTCCACGAACATCAGGACCCACCTCTGACAGCATTTTCAAACCGGGAAGGAATCATTGGCGTAGTAGAAGCCATTCTGTCGTGGGTGGAAGCTTGTCCCTATGTCGAATATGGTGTTCAAAAATGTCGAGTGACCTTCTTAGGGCGCAGTCAGACTGACTGCTTGGGACGAAGCAGAAAACAAATGTCGGACCTTCACAAACGACCGTTAGAAGAAGTCTGATTTGGTGGCGTCGGTACTTCCTCTGTATTAATTGCCTATATTTATGTGATATTGGAAAATATACCACCGTTTGGACAAGATCTTTGCCCAATTTGGTAACATCAATGCCCATTTACGCCAGATTTAATTGATGGATTCTATAAGAAGACACCCACACCAGTGTTGCTCACAATTTATAGTTTCTTTCATTCTACAACTGAGCCCATGACAGCTGATCACGACCTTCAGGATTTAGTGAGGGAATTTGACCAGGGGGGTCTGCAGGATCTTTTTAGCAATGCACTTGCGCCTGCACCCCATGACGAGACTCCTCCAGCACCGCCTCTGACAATGCAGACATGCTCTGCTAGGAAAAAGTTTAAGCCTGAAGTTCGTTCTAAATGGAACGAAGACAGACACAAGCAATCAGGGCAAACATCGGAGGATCCCAGAATGAATCAGTCTGGTTCAGCAGAGGTCCCGCCTGCAGAAGAGGAGAACATTGCGCCTAAGTGTCCACCGTATATTCCCCCAGTTCGACTAGGCATTCAGCCACCTCCGAGGACAAAGAAGTACATATTACGCACCCCTTCGCTGCCACTAGGTGTGCAGCTGGTCAGGATCATGACAGGAAAAATAGACCGGCTTAAGTATGTCGACCACGATACGAATGATCGTGGAAAGTTTCCTCAGTTGGAACCTAGAAAATATTTGCACTTCGTTAAGTATGATGAGACTGGAGCGACATTATTAGAAGTAAGACAGTGGGCTGCCGGCTTGGATCAAGCTGGTCTGTTGAAGATCCTTGATGTTCCTCAGTTTGGTCGCAGCACATAGGTGACCATAGTGGTCAAACAACTGATAGAATTAGTACATGATGGCCACCTATGGATAGGAGACAAGAAAATCCCTATTAACAGCGAGCTCATTCATAAGATCACTGGCTTACCAATAGCGGGGCCAGATCCGGGGACCGAATTTCCTTCAAAGCATGAGGATATGAAGCTCGTACAAACCATGAAGGAACGCTTCGGCCTGACGAAGGTGAAACACGGGTATCACACTTCCGTGATTCAATAACACAACATTCGCTTCGCAGCTGAGCTCCTAGCATGCAAGATAATGCGGAAGTGCAGACCAACTGAAGTACCTGCCCCGGTCATCAAAATTGCTATGAACTGTGCTAAAGGCTACAGTTACAACTGGGCAGCATACCTCATCAAGGAATTCCTAGAAGACATCTGTGATGCACAGGAGAAAGGTAGGCCCTTTCACTACTCATGGTTGCTAGTTCTTATCGCATTAGTAGGCTGGCAAGAACCTACCGAGGTGCAGTTTGTTGCTATTTCTCTGGACATGCCTAGTGCAGTCAGGTACGCATCTCTGTGGGTTTCCCAGGATAAAACCCTATAGCAGATGACAAACTATATATTTACCTTTTATATGATGAGTATCTCATATGAGATCATAAAAACCCCTCAGCTCAGTCATGAGCTATTCTCTCACTATGACGGCACAGCCAACTTTAGCGCTGACATGCATCACATTTTCATTTAGGCCCGCGCAGATCAAAAGCACCAATGGTTCAAGTTGCCATATGTAGTACGTGAGGAAGACATCCGGGAAGTAGTTCAGCACTGGCCGGCTGAATGGTTGAAAGATGTGGGAAAAAAACCTCACATTCTAGTCCCCCTAGTTACCAATGTGGGCACAGGCCCTAGTCACACGCAGCAACAAGACCCACCAGCGGACAGTGAAGAACAATCTAACTCACAGCAGACTGAGAGTGACCAGGGTGGAGATGGTGGAAATGAAGACAAAGACGAAGCTTTGGTTAACACTATCTCTGACCCTAATCAGTCAGAGAAAAGAAAGTCACCAGAAGTACAAGAAGTGACCAAACCTCGGGCCCGAAAGAAAGAAAAATCATCAAAATACAAAGCTATCGACGAGGAACCTGCTGTGACACTCGAGGAGCTTGATCAGGCTCTAATGAAGTCTTCAAGAGAACTAACTAGCAAATGGTAAAAGTTTGCAGAACTACATCTCGCTTCACTTACTGGCGTAGCAAACAGGATTTCGGAGCTAAATGACCTAACAGCACAGTTAGTGATTGGCCCTACAGCAAGCAGCACCTCAGCAAGTGCGCAGCCAGACCTAAGGCAATGGCCAGCCAGAGAGAACAAAGGCCAAGTATCAAGTGCCACCCTCATACTAACTGACGCAGCGTCTCGCTCAGAGATGAGTATGAAGGTAGGAATCGATTACACTAAGATGTCTATGTCGGAGCTACATCTCTGTCAGTCAGCAATCATGAAGGAAATCCAGGCGCGAGACCACTATTCATAGACGTAGTTGGAAAATGTTCTAAATCAAAAGCAGGGCATTATAGCGCAGCTGGAGATAGCAGAGCAGAGAAAGAGGGATGTAGAGCGTAAGCGGATTACACTGGTACGAGTGTTGGATGAGTTATGTCGAAGTCTTCCTGACTTTGACGTACAGCTGGTGGAAGAGCCAGAATAAAGATTAGTCAGGTTGAAAGACTACGCACAACAATCTCGCTGTGAAATTGAGAAGCTCAAAGCAGAACATGAGACTCAGATCGCGGAGCTTCAACTTTGTATCCTTCTGAAAAGTCCACCTGAGGTCAAAGCACATCCCCATGCAGATATTCAAGAGTCCGCAGCGAAAATTTCAGATATTGTGGGCAGCACAACAAAGCTATTAGAAGACAGTGTTGAGGCCTGGACCACCCTGCAGGAACATCCAAGAATTGGACAGCTGCAAGGAACTATCAGGCAGCGTCAGGAAGAATTGGATGCAGTAAAAGAAGAAATTAAGACTCTGCCACCCATGGAGAAAATGCTCAAGGTAAAGTGAAGCAATGAACTCCAACAGGAAATTGAGTCATGCAGAGCAAAGGCAATAGAAGTGGAAAATTCTATGCAGCCACTTATCAGAAAGCTTTTGAGTTGAGTACTGCTGTGGACACTCAACTTAAATTTTTGAAGGAATATGATGCATTTTCACAGCAAAAGGTCAGCAAAGCATCAGCCGCAGTATTGGAGGAGTTGGTCGAAAAGGAGCAAGCCACCGATAATATCATGCGTGGTCTCAACAAGCAGTACACTATCCTTGCTGACAAAGTTCGCCTACCAGAAGAGTAGCAGAGTGTCCCGGGACGGGCCATTAGTGAGTCTTAGAGGCCTGTTGGGATGCGTACCTTAAGGGTCTTTAGTTTTGGCAACTCTGCGGGTTTTGTGGAAGTTTGTAAGCAGAGTTATGACCCAAAATAGTCTTAGGGGTGTCAGGGTTGAGTCAAAGTCCTCTTTTTGTAATGAACCCATGGTTTAAGTCCAGGGTTTAGGGTTTGGGGTGTCCATGGTTTAAGTCCATGGTTTTGTAATAGTGCACTGTATAAATAAGCACTCTTGTAAAGAAGTCAGGTTAGGCTTTTATGTATAAGGAATTGCTGTGAAGCTAAGGCTATTTTTGTAGGAAAAGGTTAAGTCCCAGCTGTGTGCATGGATGACCTCTGCAACTGTGTTCGCAGAGGGTTTTGTAAGTGATTAAGAAGATCTGCAGCTGTGTGCGTAGAGGCCTACAGCTGTGTGCACGGCGTTAAGGACTTGAATGGATTTGAAGCTGAGTGCGTAGATTAGAACTGTGATTTTGTAAAGAGTTGAATAAACTTCAGTTCTTTGGACGTAGCCCCTACACTGGGGGTGAACCACGTTATATCTGGTGTTGTGGTTCTTGTGTTATTTTTGTTATGTTCTTTTATGCATTGATAAATATATATATATCGGATAAGTAAGATTGCTGCTAAAATACTAGCTTCGTTGTGAATTCCCAGTAAGGGTTAAGCAAGTCACTATTTGTTTATCTAGCTGCGAAGATATATCTGTGAATGTCAAAGTACTGTGTTAATTGATTATAAGTTATTAAAGGCTAAAGGTACAGTAATATCCCTCTTCTGCTTGCAGAAACCTGGTTCTGCAGCACCCCATAGCTGTTTCGGGTGAGACTGCAACCTGTTCGAAGGTTGTTGCCGAAAGGGCCAACACTGTGGGTCTTTTGTTGGTGCAAAGTAAAAGGTGTAAAACTCGGGTCTTCCCTATTGCCCAACATTGCTTCAACTTATCAAATGTGTATTGTTGTGGCTTGAACCAGATGAAATTGGACTTATATCCACCTTTGGTCACCTGGCTAATGGACCAAGCAATATTATAGAATCCCAACACAAATATGTGATATAATTTTGGAAGGCCTAGGAATCTACAAAGATCTGTGAGAGTTGTCAAGGTCGACTAATCATGAATTGTTTGGATCTTGGTTGGATATACATGAACATCATGTTCATCCACAATGTATCCCATATACTGAACCCTTTCCATTCCAAATTATCACTTCTCTATATTGGCATTTAACTTGTGATGTCGCAGGTTGCTGAGGACCTGGTGGATATGCTGCGAATGTTATTCCCATGCTCTACTGTAGATGAGGATATAATCTAGATATATGACCACAAAGGAAATGGTGAATGGACATAGAATGTCATCCATAATCTTCATGAAGGTTTTTGGAGCATTATTCAAGCCTAAAGGCATGACCAACCACTCAAAAAGGCCTTCCCAAGATTTGAAGGCACTCTTCCAGACATTGTTCTACTCAATTGGCACTTGATGATAGCCAAACTTCATGGAAATATTGATTAAATAATTTCCCCACTTGAATTGGTCAAGGAGGTCATCGATCCGAGGAATGTGATATTGATTCCATACTGTGTTCTTTTTTAGAGATCAGTAGTCAATACAGATTCTCCACGTCCCATCATTCTTTTGTACCAACACAATTGCGCTCACGCAAGGTGAGGATATGGGTCGAATGTTCCCCTTTTGGATTAAATCTTGAATATGGAATTTGATTTCTTCATTCTCCATGAGTGAACGCCTATATAATGTCCCATTAGGTAAAGCTGCACCAGGGATTAAATCAATGAAATTCTTGACCTGATAATGTACTGGAACCCCAACAGGTGTGGTGAAGATGTCTTTGTATGCTCCCATGATCTTATCAACTTGTTTCTGCTATGTAGAGGGGCTGATGCACAATCATGGACTCCTTTAAGGACACTTTAGATGCCACATAATACTAGAATAAACGGAAAACTCTGATTTTAGGTGACAATTAGGGGTACTTCCCTAACTTATTTGAAGATTAAGTAAAAAGAGAAAAGATAGGTAATTGAATCAGATTTCATAATATATAGGGTTTATGCAGAGAAAACTTGTGCAAATGATTATAAAATTAGTTTCTGTGAAAATGGGTATTCAAATTTTCAGCAGATCTTAACATATATGTTTGTACGGGTGCAACAATATGTGAGGTAAATGATGTCCATTTGGGATAAAATCTTGCAGACATATAAAGGACATATGGGCCTAGCGCAACACTATTTATTCGGATGTTTTCATGAATTAATTTTTTTATTATTAATTATTGAAGTCAGAAAAGCTTGAAATTAAAACCTTATGTGCGGGTGCAACACTTTAGGGGCAAAAATTAATGAAATCCTTGATTTATTAATATAAGATCACAGAGCTTGATCTCGTCTAGTGCACCATATAGTTTTTATGGGAAATGGTGATGGAAATCAAAAGTTATATAACAAACAATCGATGTATGTATTCTCAAAAACTAATGTGTGTCATTTAGAAAAATAATTATAAATAAATAAAACATAGTTTTGAAGGAAAAAATTATATATTCGGAATCGTCATTTCATACTCTACAATATCGTACATTTTCATAAAAAAATATTGTGTATGTCATATCGAAACACGGGATCTAATCTGAGCATATTGATAGAGTTCTAAAAGACAAGCAATAGCCCTGGTTGATTTGTCCTAGCCAATAGGTTCGGTATTCTGAAGCTGCTTCCAAACCTAATGCCAAACCTTAATCCCGCCAATTATTTAAGTTTTCAAATAACGCATATGCGATATAGCTTATCCATATCGTATATGCGATATATCGCATATGCGATAATCCATATCGCATGTGCGTTATACCGCATATGTGTTAATAGAACTTATGAGAAATGTATTGACCATGGGGAGACATATCAAATATTAGTGAGATCTATTGAGCAGATTACCATCACATTACATGTTAAATAATCTAATCATCCTTAGTGAACCCATAAAGTAAAATATGCATATAAAAGTCAGAATCGATTTAGTTCAACCACTACTTTTGTGTGTTGGTAAGTAATTGAATAACCTATGTTTTCTTTCTAAATACTGCATCTATATCGATTTAATGACTTTATTGGTATTACAAATTCATGGAGGTGCATGGGGTAAAGGTATACCTTCCTTCTCAATGATTTGTTGCTTCAAAGACACAATCAACATCAAACCCTCCTTAGTTGTTTCTACCCATCCACTTAGTGCTTATATTATTGAGAAATAAAGTTCCAATGTCGAAAGTATCAAAACATGAATTCTTTGATCTACTCTCACACTAAGGATCTAATGTGTCAATATGTTGATTTGATGGTTTATTTCCTTCTATCCATGAGTTGTACCATTGCATTTACTCTATTTGGAGAACAAATGACAAATGACAAATTATGAGAAATATTTAGTGGAGGGGGGACAAATTTGGGAGTAGAGCATTACTCCATTGTTCCCAAAAATCATCCCTATTATGATGAATTTTACCTCGATGCTAGTTTGATTTTTCCTCCCAACTTTGATTCCAAAGAAAAAACATGTATTTAATATTCGAGTGTAGAACAAAAAATACAATATGTAGTTGCTAAGGAACATTGATCTACAGTTCATGGCTTGATAGATCTAATAGAAAATATCATAGGTGAGGATAGGAGAGCCTCACCTCTCAATGAAGAAACCCAAAAGAACACTCAGACCTATAACCACACCCAAAACCCAAACAGAAAGAGAGAGACACAAGACTTGCATAAGAAAAGTTATCTTCATTAGGAGGTCAGGTGCCTTTCTATAACCATTACAAAGTGACCTCATTGATGAGGCCAAAACAAGCATAATAAATGCTACTCATTATTTATACTAATATATCTACATAATACATTGCCCAATATGTAATGGGGAGTGTGGGCCTCACATACAGCCCATTCCTCCATATTTAAGTGGAAAGCCTCCCTTCTTTCTCGCCTCCCTGTTGATGTTGGAAGCCATGCTTGCAAAGAGGAGAAGCCAAAAACTAGAAGAGGTGCCGAGCTTTGTTGAAACTAGATGATAATGATGTTGTAGATGGTGTAATATGTGAGCACATAGGGATGGTGGGGATGTCCCTTCTTTCCTGAGCATGTGGGGATGTCCATACAATTGTTATTTGTCATCTTGTTGTAAATAAAATGGAAGGAGAAATCTTTATTATTTTAGATCTGTCAACCTCCTCTCTTGCTGGTGGAGATTTGCACCATTGGGGATAGGATAACTGTGTATCCACTCACAAATGGATTGATATTGAAACCCTCAGAAGGGTGTGATATGGATTAATACAAAAAGCTTGAAGCTACCTTGAACCCTAGGAAGGTCTTTTGTGCAAACACAACTATGTCGTGTATGGACTTGGGCGAATAGAAAATATGGAACAAAACTAAGTAAAGTTTTGTAGAGTACTACAAAAATGGAACTGAAAGAGAACCAATCTGAAAGAGAACTAATACTATGGCAAAGTAAAACTGAAATAATATAAAACCAGAGTTGATCTAAAAAACTACTTGCACCAGTGAGTTGATCTATGTGCATTATATCACATATGCGTTATGGATTATTCATATCGCATATGCGATATATAGAATTACATTTAGACCTAATTTATGTGTTATGGCTTCTAGATTCACAATGTCACTAGCTACTTCGAAGTTCTATGGGTGGTGGGTTCCCACTATAGATTACTTCATGGAAGTTCTTTAATGTTGCTAGCATAATTGAACTAGGTAAATTCTAATGGTGCTATATATAGGTAAATTTAAACTAATTTGTTTTTTTCCTAACGCATCATTGTTCACCACCCTCATCCTCACCATCATCACCACCCTCATCCTCATCATCATCATCATCACCCTCATCCTCATCTTCATCATCATCATCATATAGTCATCATCCTCCTCCTCATCTTCATCATCATCATCATATAGTCATCATCCTCCTCCTCCTCCTCATCATCATCATTGTTCATCATCATCGTCATCACCATCACCCTCATCAGTTTCATCATCATCATCATCACCCTCATCCTCATCTTCATCATCATCATCATCATCCTCATCATCAGCAGCATCATCATGGTCATCATTGTCATCATCATCATCATCAGATGTCATCATGCCCTCATCCTCGTCCTCATCCTCCTCGCCCTCATCAAGATCCTCCTCCTCCTCATCATCATCAGCATCACCCTCATCCTCATCAACTTTATCATGGTCATCATCGTCATCATCCTCATCCTCATCCTCATCATCATCATCGTCAACCTCATCATCATCTTCACCCTCATCCTCCTCATCATCATCATCATCCTCATCCTAATCATGATCATCATGGTCATCATCATCATCATCATCATCACCCTCATCCTCATCACCATCATCATCATCATCCTCATCATCACCCTTATCATCATCATCATACTCATCCTCCTCCTCATCATCACCATCATCCTCATCATCATCTTCATCGTCACCCTCATCCTCATCCTCACCATCACCGTCATCCTCACCATCATCATCATCTTCATCGACAGCCTCATCCTCCTCACCATCATCATATTCATCATCCTCCTCATCATCACCATCAACCTCATCATCATATTCATCGTCACCCTCATCCTCATCATCATCATCACCCTCATCCTCATCATCATCAACCTCGATCCTCATCATCATCGTTCATCACCCTCATCCTCATCATCATCATCATCATCATCATCATCATCATCATTGTCATCATCATCATGGTCATCATCATCATCATTGTCATCCTCAACATCATCAACATTGTCATCCTCATCATCATCATAATCCTCATCCTCATCATCATGGTCATCATCACCCTCATCCTCATCCTCATCCTCATCCTCATCCTCATCCTCATCCTCATCATCATCCTCATCCTCATCCTCCTCCTCATCATCATCGTCATCACCCTCATCCTCATCAGCTTCATCATGGTCATCATCACCATCCTCCTCCTCCTCCTCATCACCCTCCTCCTCCTCATCAGATCATCATACTGATCATCCTCCTCATCATCACCATCATCCTCAACATCATCTTCATCATCATCAACCTCAATCCTCATCATCATTGTTCATCACCCTCATCCTCATCATCATCATCATCGTTCATCTCCCTCATCATCATCATCATCATCATGGTCATCATCATCATCATCATCATCTTCATTGACACCCTCATCCTCAACATCATCATCATTGTCATCATTCTGATCATCATCACGTT
>LPNX010070464.1:151059-219924 GCA_001517045.1 Pseudotsuga menziesii | reverse complement strand
TTTTCATCACCAATATTGATTTTAGATTTGAAACTTTCACCCATTGTACAAAACAACTTGCATTTTCTAAATGTTGCATATCGCACTTGCGATATATCGCATATCTCACTTGCGATATATTGCATATGTGTTTTGTAATGTTACATATCGCATATGCGATATATCACATATGCGTTTTGTAATGTTACATATCACATATGCGATATATCACATATGCAATATTTAACATTACAAAACGCATATGCGATATACATTTACACGAACCTTAGCCTTGTGTTTGGGCTCGGGTTATTCCGAACGTACCATCAATAACGCATATGAATTCTTGATTTGCACTTCGGAAGTGCGTTTCTGATTTCCTAAGTGGCACCAAAAAGTGGAACCAACTTCGTGCGAGCGCCCAGAGGGTTTTTGTGAGGAGGTGGTATATTTTTTTGTGATATTTCGTTCACCCTCAAAATGAACCATGAAGAGTATGAATTCCCTTGTCTAGGATATTACCTTCCTGCACTGATTCGTTGTGATGAGAGACACTGTAGTAGTAGAGATTGTCTCTGGTATCCTGTAGGGTTTCTGTTAGATTTTTAACATTAAGCTAGCATTATATTAGGATATTTAACTAAGAGAATAACAAGCACAACAATAAAACACAAGACGATGAAAATGATGTTTTTCCTCAGGGAAACCATAAATGGATAAAACCACACAACTTCCTCAGAGATAGAATCAACACCAAAAGTAAAACCCAAAACAGTAAGACGATCTCCTGACAGCAGTAACCTTCTTTCTTCCTAGCCCTAGTGTCTTCTTCTTCCTCAGCTATGCGCTACAACTGAGTGTGAGTGATTGTGTGATAAATAGAGATGCTAGCTCTCTATTTATACTAATTCTCAACTTGACTAAACCCTACTAGGGCTGACTTCACTAGGTGATTCTAACAACCCTAGTGCCCTAGAACTACGGGGACATTAACCCTTGAACAATAGGAGGGTTACCCACCTTGAATTGACATGACTTTTTTATATTATAGAAACTCTTGATCGGAACATCAGGGCATGACATGACTCAATTACATTACAGACACATCCTGGAATAAACATCGAGGTATAATACATAAGAAATACAAGTGAATACATTCTGAAGTTACAATTACATCAACACTCCCTCTTAACTAGGAAGGTATTCTCTCAACACAATTATAAAAGTATTCTTCTCTGTATCATCTAGATCATCCTCAAGTCCTCGTCATCTTCATCATCAAGTCATCTCCATCTTCAAGTCATCTTCATCTTCAAGTCATCTTCATCTGGATCTAGATCATCACTCGATCTGGATCATCATCACTGGATCTAGATCATCACTTGATCTAGATCATCTCTGGAGCATCATCACTGGATTTGGATCATCCCTCGATCTGGATCATCACTGCTGGACCATCATGGGTGTTATCTCATGATTCTTCTCATCATAGGAATTTCTACAGAGCCAGCCCTTTTTCATGCTAGTTGTAGGCCTATCCTCGATGTAGGTCTTCTTTCAGCACTTATATATGACCCTAAGTCAGAATGGCATGCCCAGCAATTATATCTGATCATGTAGGAACCAATCCTATAATCATTTCAGAAAGGCACACCCAGCACTCACATCTGACCATGTGGGAACACCTCCCACAACCCTGTTAGAAAGGCCCAACACTCACATCCATCAACCAATGTTGGAAAGGCTCAACACTTACACTTGGCCATGTGAGGAACCAATCCTCCATGCCGAAAGGCTCTGCACTTACATCTGACAACCAATGTTAGAAAGGCTTAGCACTTATATCTGACAACCAATGTCAGAAAGGCTTAGCACTTATATTCAACCATGAAAGGAACCACTCCTTCATGTCGAAAGGGATCTGCACTTACATCTGACGACCAATGTCAGAAGGGCTCTACACTCACATCTAATCTTGTAGGAACCAATCCTACAGTCACATCAGAATGGCCCTCAGTCCTAGACTGGGCTTTCCTGGAAACTGACCAGGTGCCTCCATTCCAATAATGGCATTCAGTGCTTATATCTGATCATGTAGGAACCAATCCTACAGTCACATTAGAATGGCTCAACACTCACATCTGATATGGAAGGAACCAATGCTCTCACCATGACAAAATGGCCTAGCCCTTACATTTGACCATGGAAGGAACCAATCCTCTCACCATGTCAGAATGGCTCTAGGTCTCATCATTTCCCCTTGGAGGGAACCTCAATCTGGAGAACACCAAGCTTCTCCCTGAAGTACTCAAAATTCACCCCAGCTAATGGCTTTGTCAACACATCAGCTATCTGTTCATCCGTCACAACATACTGGAGCTTCACTACTCCCCTCTGCACCATATCCCTGATATAGTGATACTTGATCTCGATATTCTTCGACTTGTCATGGAACACCGGATTCTATGACAACTTCATGCAGCTCTGGTTGTCACAATGTATACAAGTAGCATCCATCTCGAGATCAAATAAATCAGACAGTAGCTTCCTTAGCCATACTACCTCACAACGAGCTGAACAAGCTGTGACATACTATGCTTCAGCTGTACTTAGTGCCACATAGGATTGCTTCCTACTAAACCAAGATATCACACCTGATCCCATCTTGAAGCAACACCCTGAAGTGCTCTTCCTATCGATGGCACTGTCTGCCCAATCTTAATCAACATAACCCTCCAGGTTAATCTTCTTATTTGCCTCATACTTAAGCCCATAATCAATTGTACCCCTCAGGTACCTCAGAATATGCTTAGGAGCAATCAAGTGAACATCTCTCGGATCTATCAGGAACTGGCTCAAGGTGTTCACAACAAAGCAAATGTCTGGTCTCGTGTTCGTCAAATACATCAAGGACCCAATCATCTGATGATACATCGTAGCATCAACCGCTTATGATGAAGCATCACTCAACAACTTTGGGTTCGATGCCATAGGTGTGGTCATGGACTTGCAGTCCATCATCCCAAACCTCTTCAGGATCTCTACTGCATAATTCCCTTGTCTAAGGGAGATTCCATCCACATTCTTCCACACCTCCATGCCTAGAAAATAGTGCATCATACCCAAGTCCTTCATTTCAAACTCGGAAGCAATCTTTCTCTTCGTATCAGTAATCAACCCATCCATATCTGTTACAAATAGATCATCTACATATAGTAGGAGCATCACTGGGTTTCCATCTTCAACCTTGTAGTAAAGGTTGGAATCTGCTTTACTCTTGGTAAAGCCCAAACTGGATAGAAAGCTGTCAATTATGTCGTACCATGTCCTAGGTTCCTGTTTCAAACCGTACAGGGCTTTCTTCAATCTACACACATGAGACTCCCTATCATGTGTCTCAAAACTAATTGGCTTCTCTACATAAACTTCCTCTTCCACTACACCATTCAAGAAAGCAGTCTCGACATCCATTTGGTGTATCTTCCATTTCATCACTATAGCCAGAGCAAGTACTGATCTGATGGAAGTGTATCTAGCTACATGTGCAAAGGTTTCTTCATAATCTATTCCTTCTTTCTGTGAGAGGCCACGAGCCACAAATCTTGCCTTATATTTTTCTAGGCTACCATCTGCAGCATCCTTGATCTTGTAGATCCATTTGGAAGTTACAATCAACTTCCCTTATGGTATTGGGACAACATCCCAAACATCACTCTTCATGATGGATTGATACTCTTCTATCATAGCATCCTTCCATTCTTTTCGTTCTTCTACTTCTTCATAATTGGAAGGTTCTTTATTAATAAAGTCACATAGTAAAGCTACATATCCAGAGCAGGATCTAGTTCTCTTTCTTTCTCTGTGATTCTCTTCTCAAGCCCCATATCTTTTCGTACCTTGGATAAATTCCCGTACCCAAGCAAGTTTCCTCTTTTGAGGATTCTTCTCTAGAGGTGGATCTACAGGTTCTTGTGGTTCTTCAAATTCTTGATCTTCTTCTTGAGTTTCTTTGTTCATGGTTGTATCATGAATTCTAGGTGCTTCTGCTTCTTTAGGTTCTTCAGCAGGTTTCTTTCTGGATTTGTTGTAAGCCGAGTCTTCATCAAATGTCACATCCCTGCTAATGTCGATCTTCTTGAATCCTGGGAAGTATATTCTGTAAGCCTTTGAGATTTCATAGTATCCCACAAATATACCCTTCTTTCCTGAAGGATCTAATTTTGTTCTCCTCTTTTGGAATGTGTATGTACACTAGAAAACCGAATATTTTGAGATGGTTGACTTCTAGTTTCTTGCTGGAAAAGACTTCTTCAGGTGTCTTGCTCTTGAGTACTCTATGTGGGGTACGGTTCTGTACATACACCACTATTCTAGAAGCCTCTACCCATAGATGCATGGGAAGATCATGATCATGAAGCATTGCTCTTGCAGCTTTCATGATAGTTCTATTCTTCCTTCAATGCAACCCCATTCTGTTGTGGATTATATGGAGTGGATAACTCCCTCTTAATCCCTCATTCTTTGCATAAGTCTTTGAATTCATTTGATGTAAATTCTCCACCACTATCTAATCGAAAGGTCTTGATCTTGTTTTCTGTGTGGTTCTCGATCAAGGCTTTGAATTCCTTGAACTTGCTGAAAACTTCATCTTTGTTCTTCATGAAGTAAATCCATGTCTTCCTAGAAAAGTCATCAATGAAAAAAACATAGTATACATACCTGCTTAGTGAACTTGATGACATTGGTCCGCATACATCAGAGTGGATGATTTCCAAGATTCCTTTTTCTTTGCTCTCGCTACTTGGAAATGTCTTCTTTGTATTCTTTCCTTTCGCACATCCTTTGCAGACCCCTTCATGTTTTGCTTGAATTTTTGGAAGACCTTCAACAGCTTTGCTTGCAAGTGGTAGTGCTCTGTAATGCACATGTGCAATCCTTTTGTGCCAAAGTTCACATTAGAGGAAGAAAAGAATAGTTAAAATAATAAAATAATATTTATTGATTTTGGAGGAAGAAAAGAAAAAAACTACTTTTTTGTTTGTATTTTTGACATATCTCCCTGTTTTTTTACTCAAATTTCGATCGGGAGAGCTCGTTATCCAACAAGTACCCACTCGGCATACTTTTGACGGACCCCGCTACCCCAAAAACAAAAAAATCCTGAAAAAAATGTAGGTCCATCAAAAGTATGTCGAGTGGGTACTCGTTGGATGGGGAATTTAATTCCGCATCCAACGAGCTCTCTCGATTGAAATTTGAGTAAAAACACGGGGATATATGTTGAACATACAAACAAAAAAAGTAGTTTGTTTTAATGATACCTATCCCCAAATTTCTATTAAAAAAGTGTTTAAGACCTATACAGTATTTCAAATTTAAAACAATTTCATTGGCTAACACATGATGACATGGAGTTTGAACCAAAGTTAAAGGCCCATTTTGAGTTGAAATTTCCTCTAATGTTTGGCTCTATTGTGTCATGGACCAAAGCTTGTTCTGGATGGTCCTTCAATTTGTATAATCCTCCTTCTTGTTCTCCAATTACTATTTCATCGTCAATAGTCTTTCCTCTTGACCACATGAGGACTTGGCCATCTACAAATGAAACCCTCATGCCATTTGCATCCAGTGCTGATATGGATAGAAGATTCTTCTTTAGTCCTGGTACAAACAAGACATCCTTCATTTTCATAGACTTTCTAGAGTCTAGCTTGTAGGAGGATTCACGACTACATTTTATGGGATATTGATAGTCATCCCCAAGTTTCACCTTATGGGGTGAATTATGTTTGGATAGTTTCTCAAAAGATTCCTTGAAACCTATCATGTGTTTGGAAGCCCCACTGTCAATAAGCCAATCTTTGCTTCCATGAGTGATAGTTACCATGAGAGCATAGATCAGAACATATTCTTCTTCACTTGAAGAGTCTTCACTTTCTTGTTTTACTTTCTTCCTAGGAGGATCATCATCCTCAGCAGTGTGAGCATGATGTCTTCTTTTGGATTTCTTCTTCTTCTTGGATCCATTATTATTCATGTGACAATTTATAGCAAAGTGTCATATTTCATTGCATGTATAACATCTGAGTTTGGATGGATACCTTCTTATAATATTATTTTTCTGAAGAGAATGCTTACCTTGGTGATGATGAATTTCCCTTCTTCCTTTCCTAGAGTGTACTATGAGAGATTGATCTTCACTTCCCATATTTTCTTCTCGAGCTGCTATTAGAGCTTCTTCTTGTGAAAATTCTTCCCACAGTCTACTGAACTTGACTAACTTCTTTCGAGCACAGATTCCTTGGATGAAAGAATCCCATGACCTAGGGAGACCATTCAAGGTTGTCATCACAATTTCTGCATTCTCCACTTCTTCATCTATTGCTTCCAGTTGTTATTTGATATGGGATACCCTTGTGAAGTATGACTAGATGGTCTCCTCATTCTGGATCTTTACATTCTTCAACTGGTTCCTTAGAGTCATATTCTGGTTGATGTTCTTCCCTTCAAACAGTTTGGTTAGGGAATCAAACATAGCTTTAGGTGTCTTGAGGGAGGACACCTATGGTATGAGGTGATCCTTGATTGAATCATCAATGATCCTCTTTTCCATAACCAACTTCTTCTTATGTAAGGCCTTAGCCTCATCTCCCTCTAGAACTGGAACCTCCTCACTGATATAGGAGTTCAACTCATTTTCTTCCAAGACTAGGGAGATCCTACTTCCAGGATTAGAAGTTATCAGCTCCCTCAAGATTTTCATAAAGCTTGGTATGATGAGACATATTAACTGAGAACCTCAAATGGAAATACAAAAGATTTAGATCTTACCAGGTCAAGATGTTGGATCTGGATTTGGAGCTGAAATTCTGTAGTGCTGGTTCAGGAGTAGATTAGGGTTTTGATTTTTCAGAGTTCTGTCCAACCAAATTCTTTGATATTGATCCCTAACTTCGATTTTGAGGAGGAGATCAATCTAGGCCTAGGCTCACTGAAAAATTCCACTTCTGTGAAAAGCCCTAATTTTCGGCAGCAGTGTTGGGTCCAAAACTGAAAAACCTCATAATTGGATTCTACTTCAACAGAAAGATGCGCCATAGGGAGGAGAGTTATTCCAACCTTCTTTTGCTAAAAAACTATGGAGAGAGATCCACAAAGTAGGAAGCCCTAGTTCTCGTAGCTACATAGTGTCTTTTTCTCAGGTTATCTCTGATACCATTTTAGATTTTTAACATTAAGCTAGCATTATATTAGGATATTTCACTGAGAGAATAACAAGCACAACAATCAAACACAAGAGACAATGAACACAGTTTTTTTCCTCGGGGAAACCATAAATGGAGAAAACCCCGTAACTTCCTCAAAGATAGAATTAGCACCAAAAGTAAAACCCAAAATAGTAAGATGATCTCCCGACAGCAGTAACCTTCTTTCTTCCTAGCCCTAGTGTCTTCTTCTTCCTCAGCTATGCGCTACAACTGAGTGTGAGTGAGTGTGTGATAAATAGAGAGGCTAACTCTCTATTTATACTAATTCCTGACTTGACTAAACCCTACTAGGGCCGACTTCACTAGGTGAGTCTAACAACCCTAGTGCCCTGGAACTACGGGGACTTTAACCTTTGAACAATAGGAGGGTTACCCACCTTGACTTGACATGACTTGTTTATATTATAGAAACTCTCGATCGGAACATCGGGGCATGACATGACTCAATTACATTACAGACACATCCCGGAATAAACATTGGGGTATAATACATAATAAATACAAGTGAATACATTCCAAAGTTACAATTACATCAACAGTTTCTTTCCCAAAGTAAAAATGACACTACGAGGTCTTGAATCATACATATCATGACATTTCCACATATATGGCTGTCCTAAAAGAACATCACAAACTTTTAGCAAGGAAACATCACACATTACCTCATCTTTGAAGGGCTTGATTTCATAGGAGAGGTGACACTATTGACTAACGTGGATGTCTCATCCATGGCTCAACTAACCAATGTTGTAGGGTTGGGGATGTGGAACCTTCAGAAGCTTCACTCTTTTAATTACCTCAATTGAGATGAGGTTCTTCTAATTACCATTGTCAACAATGAAATGTAGCGAAGTGCCCTTCCCCTGGCTCCTCTAAATCTTTTGGTTGTATCTTTGCAGTTGCAATGGTGGAAATAGGTTCTGCGTCGATGATATTCTTACCCCTTTCTTTCTCTACATCAATGCGAGAGTTAAATTCTGGATCCAATATTTTGGCTTGACAAACAATTATTGTTTTGAGCAGCTGTTATCCACCTGAATGGCACTTCTCCGTCCAAGTGCCGACATCCCTCATGTTGGCACACAAAAGGACATTTATGGATTAAAGGTTGCCTAAAACATTATAGATGGGCATATTATGAACTACATTCATCATCCATCCAGCTGGTTATTTTTACCTTTAGATATGTCAAGTCCTATACGCGACTCCTTATATATGCAACTTGCATGTTGTACGTGAGTATCGATTGTTGCATCTCACATACAGATTTGTACGCAGGTTACCCTTAGAGCAACTCGTGTGTCATACGCGAGTTGCCAGTATTAATACCCACATACATATTCCTTTGACATTAAAAATATAAACTCGTGATTACTTGAGATTTTTTAAGCCCTTATCCTTAATCACCTTAACTGTCTCAACCTCCTCAACCTTCGAAACTACCTTATTTCACCAATTATAAATACAAGCCTTGGGGAGGGATTAATCACATACACTTGGAAAGCAAAGTTATGCTGGTGGAGTCCATTCAGAAGTCTTTGGAGCAGTGGAACTCAGAATCCTTTGGTTGCAGAGGAGTCCTTGTCTCAGGCGTTGGGTTGTAATCTGAACTCTTTCATTATTGTTAATAAAGAGAATCCTTCTTCCATATGTGTCTTGAATGTCTCTCATATATTGTGGTTTGATAAATGCTTATGATTTAGCACTCTGTATATGATTTATCTAACTTGTTTATATATATGTATCATCTTGTATTTGGAGAATTTTCTCTTGAAAGGTGAAGGAGAAGCATCCCTGAAGGATTTGGAGGAGAAGCAGAGCGGAAGAGGACAAGCTAGGATCAACCGTCATTTATTGGGTGAGTCTTTCCTATCCTCCTCTTTTCTTTACTGCACTCTAGAGTCGATTGCCTGCAGGTTTCATGAGTATGTTGGTAACCCTATACCTTCGGTTATAAAGTGATTATTCCTGTACAACAGAACAGGCGACTCCACTGGGGAGCCCAGACTGCTGTAGGTTATTTCTGTCACCCCTAACCAGTCTTTGCTTTGAAGTTGGTGTGTGGCCTTTTATCCTGGTTCATGCTTATCACAGTGTTTGAAAATCTTGTGGATTTTTCTTATTTTTTTGAGAAAAATTATGTACCTGTACATGGGTTGCTCTTCTACACAGTTGCATACGCGGGTTTCTCTCTTGGACAGTCGCGTACAATACGCGTGTTGCCCTTACACACAGTCACGTACATGCCTGGAAATAGGGATTTTTAGGTTAGGGTTTTCTTGTCTGTCTCTTTATGTAAATTCCTGTTTGTTAGTTGGCTTTCTTTATGGACACTGTGCTGTGAGTTTGAAGACTTTGGTGACCACACTTTGTGCTTTTTCATAAAGCCCTTGGGTTTCTTTTTCTTGGATTATCTTCTATTTGCATGTTGAAGTAGCTTGGCCTATTTGGGTTATAGGGTGAAGTGTCTCTGTCCAGATCAGTGATCAAGGTCTTGGGCATTGTTTTCCCAGTCTTTCTTTTGATAGTGGTTGGTTTGTCACTTACCTTTATGAGCTTATAGTGATCTTTGTCATTGAGTGCACCCAAACTAGGGTTCCCGGTCTCCCTTTGTTGGTTGATTCATAGATCTTTTGACCTGTTTACTTCAGTTTGTTTATTTTATACAGTTGATTAGGTCCAAGTATACTCAAGATTACTACATTTTAGGTGCAAGGTAGAGTTTGAGCAATTTTAAAAGTGAAAAGAAAAACATTGTCAACCTTTTGCATTTGCTTTTGCATAAGTAGTTTTCATTTCAGTTTTAAAAATATAATCTCAAAAACTACAAAAAATATAGTCTTAGTTTTTCTTTATTGTTGCATTTGTTCATCAATATATATTTACACAAAAAAGAAGTTTTCTTTAATAGTGGTAATTTGCTTTAAAAAACATATACACCTTTACTTTTTTTATTTCTTATCGAGTCAAAAACACCATAGTTCATCACTCCATTTCCTTCTGAGTAAGAAACAGCCCTTTAAATGAATGCATAATTAAAATTTACTAGTAATTTTTGTTTTTAGGGGCCTTTCACCTACTAGCTTAGGCTAGACTTGTGGGATAGGAAGTGTAAACTTCCCATAAGTTTTAAAATTCAAACATAGTGGACCTTTCTTTAGGTAAATCCTTGACTTTATCGATTGTATCTAGGAAGCTCCTCTCAAAAGGGAGTTAAGCACGAGGCCTCGTGGAGGCATGGACTGAGGAGATAACCCTATAATTCCTTGTCAAAATGTAAATCAATACTTTTACGCATCTGGGGATTTTGTCCTAGACAGATTTTTAGGCTTAGCTACCCTGCCCATGCGTACGAGTCACGCTTGCGACTGTCCCCCCAGACTGTTGGTATAGCTAAGGTAGCCTTTAGTCTCTTGACATTTAGGGTTCATACCTAGGTAAACTGGAAGGCTATTTCTGGTTCACCTTGAACGGGCTTGGAAGGTAACCCTCGTTGTAAGTGTAGGAGGGCGGTTAGGTGATTCCTCCACTTGTGCCTAAGAACCACTTCAAGGACGCCAAGTAATCATTCATCAGCTTTCTTCAGGAAAGTATATCTTTCACCCTTGTTTGAATGTTTGAGGCTTTAGGATTTTTATAGTGTGTGCTCTGTGGTTTTTCCTGTGTTTAGTTGACCTTAGGGTGTGATTTGTCAAATTTTCAATCGTGGAGGACCAACCTATTAGAAGGTCAAGAAGGTTGTGAAACCGTCCTCCTCTTGTCATGTTAGAGCCTCCACCTCCACCCCAAAGGCGGAGATTGGACACGGATGGTTCATTTGAACCGGTAGGAATAAGCGAAGTTCTTGGTGAACCAGAATTTATAGCTAACCATTTTGATCTTGATACAGTTGAGATAGAAGACTTGCAGACTGATGAGTTAGCAAGGAATTTTAACACCCCCTTGACTGATTCAAACGATCCTGTGATCATTTAGGTTAGACCTTTTGATTCACCTATGTTAGGTGTCCCTGTGGGTAGGATCATGTCTTCTGTAGAAGAAAGCTCTTTTGTGTTCACCTCAGCCATTCTAACTGAAGGGGTACTACCTCCCTCAGTAAGTGCCCCTAGATCTAGTATACCGTCTACACCTTTGACTCCATCAAGCCACGTGGTTCAACTGCCTATTCACTCAAACCTAGCAGGTACTTCTGGTGATATGGTTACTAGGATCCCCAGTATACCTACTATTCCTTCTTCCTTTCCATATACTACCCAGAGCGTTCCGGTAGGATCCTCGGCGTTTGTCCAAGGATTTCCTTGGAATGGGGGGCACATTCCCCCATCCTCTCCATACGTAGGCCGATCGCCTTCCTAAGTAGGAGTGCAGTTTGGGAATAATACCTCTTATGGGAAAAATTTCCAAACTCCGATTTCGGTTCCGTTTACAAGCTCTCCCTTTTCATTGTTCAGTATAGGGATACCGGCTCCTGTCTTTCAAACCCCTGTTTCTATGGGGACAGCTTGAACTTCTTATACTGCACCTCCCACACACAACCCTGTGGCTTACGGATGGAATCTGTTTCAGAGTAATCTACCCACTTCGCAACCAGTGGTAGGGGGCAACCCCACTTTTACCCATGGGCATTCGGGGGCAGGTCCCTCTAATCCCCAGGCTGGCACATTTAGTACCCCGGTTCGACCCAAACTTCCATTCTTGGAAACCTTAAACTTGCCAGATTTGTTAAAATTGACGAATGACCCGGTGAGGCATGACCCCTTGTGGCCACCTGTTCCCACCAAATTTCCATTGGACATCCCTAAGTTCGAAGGCAAAGTTGGTGAAGATCCTGGGGCTCATGCCACCACATTCCATTTATGGTGTTCTTCAAATTCACTGAATGAAGATTCAGATAGGTTGAGGCTGTTCCAGAGAACCTTAATAGGTACTCCGGCAAAATGGTATATTGAGTTGTCGTCTGCTGCTTTCAGTGGTTTCTGGGACTTGGCTAGTGCATTTCTTAGGAACTTTCAGCTTCCGATCCGATATGATTTCAGAACGGACTTGTTGTCTACTTTTAGGAAAAACAAGGCTACCCACAACTCAGATCACATCCAAGAGTGGAGAAGGCAAAAGAGCCTTATAAAAGCCACTATCCCTCCTGAGTTCCTTTTAGAGTGGTTCCTAAAATCTCTGTTGCCCTACATATCTAAGGACGTATCCACCTCAGGAGTGACGAATGAAGAAGAAGCCATTCTCAGGGCCCAACAACTGGATTTGATTTATTCACAATCTGGGATCTTGTATGAGATTATCCCTGAGGCACCGAGGCCTACGCACGATGCAGAGAATCCTAAGCCTAGACCCCATGTCGATGGTGTGGTTGGGTCCGTTAACTCTCCCATCGTAGAATCTTTGGCTAAGCAACTTCATCAGTTGTCCGTCAAGCGGTCTATGGAGGAGGAAACAAAGGCTTCCCCCTCCCCCCAGAGTGCAAATATTTTTGCACAAACCTCTCAGAAGGGAAATCAGCAGCCCGGTAGGAAGAAAAATAAAGGAAAGAAGGGAGAGGGAAATCAAAACAAGCAAAATCCCACAAACAATGCTGATGGGGGAAAGAAAGAAAAGAATAAGGTCAAGTTCCCGTGTAAGTTGTGCCATGAGGACCACCTTACTCACCTTTGTCCCCTTATGGATCAAGCCCAGAAGCTGCTTAAAGCTCAACAATCGGCTGTCCTGAAGGATCCTTTTCCCCAAGGATAGAACTCAGCTTTAGCTTCTAATGTAGTAGGGGGCACTTAAACTACCCCTGACCCAAACTATATCAACATGGTTCGATCTTCAACTTTGTTACAGACAAGAAACAAAAATTATGAGAAAGAGACTTCTGAGAAGTGTAAAGCTGTAGGTGAAACTTCTAACCCTCTCACGATAGAGAAACCTGCTGAAACTATGCCGAAGATACCGAAAGGTGTCTTCAAGAAGACCTTGCATAACCCTAATGCTAGGGCTGCTTCAAACTACTCCATGGTTGAAGATTTAGCTCAAACCCCGTGTGCAATGTCAGCTTTAGAGGTGTTACAAAGTTTTCCTGCTCAGTGGGATGCTCTCTTAGCAGCTTTATGCAGCATGGACTCATCGAGTCTCATGGCGAAATTTCATTTATCTGATGTTAAAATTCTCCTACCTTACCATGTAGCCTTATCAATAGATGTCATCCATGGTGGTAAGACCATTGGAAGGGTAGTTGTTGATGAGGGTGCTTCTACATGTGTTATGTCCTTGACCTGTTGCAAAGCTCTCAGATCCCCAGAGCTGGTCCCATCAAACACTCTGCTTACTGCTTTTGATGGAAGGACTTTCCGTCCTCATGGTATCTTGCCGGCTTTTGAAATTAAGTTGGCAGGAAAAGTAGTGTCTGTTGAGGTAAAAGTGATTGATGCTCCTTTGGACTATAATCTACTTCTAGGAAGGAGCTGGACTTATGCGATGTCCGCTATTGCATCGATCGTCTTTCGTGTAGTGGTTTTTCCACATGAGGGTAAGTTGGTTACTGTTGACCAACTTGATTTTACCCGAAAAGGTCATTTAGAGTCTAATGAGTCCGTTGTGCCATTGGTTGATCAGGTCAAACCTGCTACACAGAGCTTGGGGGCTAGAATGTACACATCACTGATGGGCACATTTGATGTTCCAGACCCGGTTATTTATATGGGTTCTACTAGTGTGGGGAGGTCCATAGCTACAGTTGTTGATAGGACTGATCCTTGGGTTCTCCCATCTCGCCACGAACCGGAAGTGCCCTTATCGGCAGTGGAGGTAGATTATCAAGCCATCACTCAAGCCACTATTGATCCCCTTCCAGATCCTCTAACAGTCTTGAAAGATATGGAAGAAGTCTATTTGCCTATATGGGCAGAAAACTCTTCGCACTCTATCGATTTTTTAGACATGGTTTTACCTTTTGATGAAGCCATGAGTGGACATGGTAAGATTTGTGAGGATCTTCATCATCGATCCTATTTTCTTCCAAAACTAAGTAGAATAGAAAATCAAGAGTTTCGTTTGAGACTGTCAGAAGATGTTGATATACCTATCAATCCCTTTCCTAGGGAAGGAATGTTTGTCGAGGGGAATATGGAAAATATTTCAGCCACTATACCTATTAACATCTCTATAAACCCTGATGTCGTGGAAAACATATACATAGGTGCAAATTGATCTTTTGAAGAGATTACCATCTATACTGCCCTGTTTAAGGAATTCTGAGATATCTTTGCCTGGTCATATGAGGAGATGTCGGGCATAGATCCATCGATTGTTGAACATGAAATCCGAACATATCCTGATGCCAAACCGATTCGACAAAAGTTAAGGCCTGTTAACCTACGCAAAGTGGTGCTGTAAAGGCAGAAGTTGAAAAGCTGTTGAAGGATGGTTTTATCTATCCCATCGCTTTGACGGAATGGGTATCTAACCCTGTTTTTGTTGATAAGAAGCAAGGGACTATCCACGTTTGTACGGACTTTAGAGATTTAAATAAAGCCCGTCCTAAGGACAACTATCCCAAACCTTTTATAGACCAAATTATAGATGCTTGTGTGGGAAGTGAGGTGTTATCGCTTATGGATGGTTTCTCTAGATACAATCAAATTCAAATAAAACCAGAAGACCAACATAAAATTGCTTTCATTTGTCCTTGGGGTAACTTCACGTACAATAAAATGCCCTTTGGATTGAAAAATGATGGGGCAACCTTTCAACGGGATATGAAATTTGCCTTCCATGATATTAAAGCCATTGTTGAACCATACCTTGATGATCTGCCCGCACATTCTCGTAAGAGGGTTCAACATCCAGATCATTTACGGTTGATATTTGAAAGATGTAGACATTATAAAATTCACTTGAATCCCCACAAGTGTGTATTCTATGTTGAGTCAGGAAGATTGCTTGGGTTCATTGTCTCTAATAGAGGCATTTAGGTGGATCCATTGAAAGTTGAGGCCATTGTAAATCTGTCTCCTCCTTGTTCTATCAGGCAACTTCAAAGCCTGCAAGAAAAGTCTAATTTTCTTCGACATTTTATTGTTAACTATGCCAAGATTACTAAGGGTTTCATGCGCCTGCTCAAATAGGACACCCCATTTGTATGGGATTAAACTGCACAACTTGCGTTCAAGGCATTGAAAAAAGATTTGTTGTCGACACCTTTACTACGCCCGCTAGATTATTGTAGGGATTTTATATTATACCTGGCTGCGTCAGAGTCGACCATTGGGGTAGTACTAGTCTAGGAGGAGGATAAGATTGTAGAGCATGTCGTGTATTATCTTAGCCGTGCTTTGGCTAGACCTGAACTTAGATACTCCCACGTTGAGAAATTAGCCTTAGCAGCCATTTATGCTGTTCAGAGGTTACGTCACTACATTTTACTGAAGACCACAACAGTAGTGGTGGATGTGAATCTGTTTCAATATGTTTTATCCCCATGGATCGTTGGGGGAAAATTTAACAAATGGATAGTCATTCTCCAAGAGTTTGACTTGGATTTTCAATCTGCTAAGTTTAAGAAGTCCTTAGTTTTTGTTGAACTTATAGCAGAATTTCCTACTAAAGAAGATGTAGTTGTTGAAGATGACTCATTCCCAGATGAGCACATCTTCCTGATATCCACCTCTGATCCTTGGTATGGGGATATTCTTATATATCTCCAGACTTTGAAGTATCCTGCAGCTTCCTCGAGGGAGGAACGATGTAAATTACGCCTTCATGCCAAGAACTACCTCATTATAGGAGATACATAATATCGACGAGGGGTAGATTCTATTTTGTGTCGTTGCCTTACCCACGAGGAAGTAGAGATTGTCCTGAATGATTCCCATAGTGGAGCATGTGGGGGTCATTTATATGGGTTAGCAACGGCCCAGAAGATACTACGTGTTGGTTATTTCTGGCCCACGATCTTCAAAGATTGTGTGGAAGCAGTGAAGTGCTGTCATCCATGTCAGTTTTACACCAGGAAAATGCGGTCACATCCTGCTCCATTATTTCTCGTTGTCTCGGTATGCCCCTTCATGAAATTGGGGATTGATTATGTGACGTGCAACCTAGCCTCAGCTAGGGGGCATAAATACATCATTGTCACTGTTGACTATTTTACGAAATGGGTAGAGGCAATGCTACTTTTAAAACCGACGGGGAAACAACAAATTTCTTCATATTCAATCAGATTATAGCATGGTTTGGTATACCCAAAGTGATTGTCACTAACCATCGCAGTCATTTTCAAAATAACACGATGATGGAACTGACCACTATGCTCGGATTCAGACAAGAACATTCTTCTTCATACTATCCACAAGCAAATGGTCAGGTTGAGGCTGTCAACAAAGCTTTAAAAACTATCCTTAAACGTACAATTGATGCAGCCCGTTATAACTCGCACATCATGTTATATCCTGCTCTTTGGGCCTACCAAACTAATGTAAAAACTGCTACGGGTTTCTCCCCTTTGCAACTCGTTCATGGAGTGGAAGCAGTTACTTCGATTGAGTGTGAAATCCCATCTCTAAAGATAGCCATTCATGTGTTACCTTATACGACTGAACTTGAAGAACATTTGGTACATTTAGAACACCTTGATGAAAAGCGTAGAGATGCACTGACTGCTAATCAAGCTCATAAAAATAGGGTTAAAACTCAGTATGATAAATCGGTCAAACCTCGGGTTTTCTCTGAGGGGGAATTTGTCTTACTTTGGGACCAAGACAAAGAACCCCTGGGGGTAGGAAAATTCAAGGCTATGTGGTTAGGACCTTATGTCGTGTCAAAATTTTTGAAGAAGGGCGCATATGAGTTAGTTGATTTTGACGGGAATAAGCTGCTTGATCCTAAAAATGGGCCCTACTTGAAAAAGTACTATGCTTAGGCTTAGCACTTTTTCTTGTATTTTCTTGTATGTATTTTTATGTACATTATGTTGTCGGTTTTGTTTTTTATACTATCTGCTGGTTGTTACAGATGTCTCTGAAAGGTATATAGGTTTCGTTGGTGGCGCCAGCCATCATACTTGTAACCTAGCTTTGGCAGCATGGGTTATTTATTTTTCCTCGGGACAGCTTGTTGCCGCGGAAGGCGCTTGTTTAGGTCCTGCTTCTAATAATGTTGCTGAGTATAGGGCTGTAATTGAGCTCCTATGGGATTCTTTGTCACGTGGTATCACCCAGCTCGAGGTCCACCTGGACTCTCAGCTGGTGGTTTCCCAGCTCAATCGGGCTTATCAGGTACGAAATCCTATTTTATTACATTAGTTCATGCAAATTCGTTTATTGGAAAGACATTTTGAAGTTATTACATTCAATCGCATTCCACGAAATTAGAATTCATTGACTGATGCATATACTAATTACATTTTAGATTGGCATCTCACACACATTTTATAAAGATATACAGCAAACATATAAAAAACATTTGTAAATAAACCGACGACAACAACAATATATATATGTAAAATATCTGTCTATAGATAGGTCAAGTCTAATCCTCAGATCCCGTCATATACGAAATGTACAAAATGTGGATCATAGTCCATCAAAATGTCCTAGATCTAAGCAGGACCGCCCTGGTCACTAGGACCACCTTGGTGCCCATGGTCCCTCTGCACTCTGGCTTCCTCAGCCTCCTCGGCTTCGGCAGCCTCCACCACCTCTATGTATACAAGTACCGCTCTGACCACTCGCCTGAAAAGATGTAGCCAGACTGGTGGAAATCCAACAACAAAATCCTGCATGGCAGTCAGGATATGCTCTATCCACAAGGTAGGTACTTTTTGGGTCAGCCTAGCCAGCTTCCCCTCTAGAACCCTGATCAATCCCGGATCTTCGCCTATGACAGGACAAACAAACATGCGTGGGTGCCCTTCAGGGCGGATTGGTCCAATATCTGCATTTTGACACATTTATAGGATTATGAATTGTACATATGTATATATCTATCATTTTAAAATTCATAAAAAATTGAAAAATGATAAAAATTAAAAATTATTTACCTAGCTCTCCCCATGCTCCTCCTGGAGGGAGGACAAGGTCTAGGTCACCTCGAAAGTCCATACCAGCATATGGAAACTGTTCCAGTGCTGGTAGCTTTCATTCCCACCAGGTATAGAAATCATCATCATATACACTATGTACTGTGTCCCCTCCTCCTTGACGGAGGAAGATGTCTCCCCACCTGCTCAGCCTCGGCTGATGTGGAGATCTGGCGGGTAGAGGTATGGCAGGGCTCAATGCTGGTACTCTCTCTCGAAGAAGGCCACTAATATTCTCACATAACCAAAGTTCTTGCGCCTTCTTCTCTTGCAATCGGACAGTTGTCTCCTCATGATAGGGATAACTCCCGAACACCAATCATAGAGAGCACCACGAAAACAATCTACTGCTAGCCTCATTTGGTTCCGTGTAGCCAAATGCAAAGAGGAGGATCCTGATATCCTCACGATGGTTCTAGCCAGTACTTGTAGAGTAAAGTCTTGGATATGTACAACAGGGATGCAACTCCCTCTCTTTTGAGTACCCGGTGTACAAAACACATCTATATAGTTCTGGACACTTAAGGGGTCACCCCCCCTACCTGTGCCCTCTAAGTTAACCAGTGCTCCTCGACGTGACAAACCAGTTATGAAATATGTGTCTTCAGTAGTAATCTCTAAGGTTTCACCCTGTAGGTTGAACATCCCCAATTCATGATCCCAATAATTTACCATGAACTCAAGTATGCAGACATTGGACCGCATGGGTGATGTGCAAAATAATTTTAGTATCCCACTTGTTCGCAATGCATGTATAGTGGGCGCACTTTGGAGCGCTGCTTGGTCCATTATTTCTTGCTCCCGTTCCCTCCATTCCAGAACCATCTTTTTACCTAGAAAAACAAGTAATTTGATTCAGTAATTCCATATAAAAATTCAATTTTTTTTTACTATTATTAGTCTTTTATCCTCTACGCAGTACACGTGACTGTCTAGTTAGACATGTCGTGTATTGTACACGACTGTCTACATAGGCAACTCGCGTACAGCACGCGTGTACGCGAGTTTTCACACCGGAAACCCGCGTATGCACCGTGCTACATTTAGGATGCTTTTAATAATGGAATTCAGACTCAAAATTAATAATTGCTTGGATCAAAATGAAGAGCTCAGGGTGTAGGCTTACCTGCAACTTGCAAAATTTGATTTCATCGATCTAAATGTCCACAATGATCAAAAAAAGGTAGGAGGAAAACTTGTTTTTTATGGCTCAAAATATCAAATGGTGAGTTTTGTTTTGATTTTCAACTATTTATAGAAATTATATTTCTTTAAGTGGGTCTTTTTCTATAGTTTGAAAATCCATTCAACTAATACCATATTTCTTTTTGCTTTGGAACAGGTTTTTCATCCTTACAAAGTGTTTTTGCTCCAATAGGTTGGTTTTTTCATTTCCAATACATTTTTGGCACCTTTATTCAATCCACATTAACCTTAGCAATCAACCTTTTGCAATGGACTATGGTATCATAAACCATTAGTTCCCTATTTCTACCATTGTTCTTCTGTGGATAGGACCATTTTTTCATGAGTATCCTTCTTCTAAGCCTATGTTGTCCTTTGGTTCTCATGCCACAACTGTTTTAGGTACAGGGGTATCCTCTTAGCTATTTTTCACACCAAATAGAGCTTCTTTTGAATCTCTTTTTACAAGCTATCTTTTTATAAGACTCCCCGCCCTTATGGAGTTTCTTTAGGCCCAGGTCTGACTCCTTCAAAACAGACTTGACTGCTGAGTTAACTTGTCCGTTCAAGCTCGTTAAGAATATGTGAATGGTCATTTGCATTGGTGGTAGGTTATCTCTTTCTCGGCCCATGCGGAATAATATGAGAAAGGATCGCTCTCTTTTCTTTCTGAATTGAGAAGAATATTCTCAGGTATAGGTTTATCACTTTTCCGGACCTAAGGGACTAAATTTACAGAAAATGAACACCTAGTTTGAGCTTAGTTTTCTCTTTTTCGTGCTCTGGACCTAAACATGAAAAAGATTCCGAGTGTACTTTGTGTCTTTGTCATGCTCGTTAAACACTTAAGAACAAAGCAATGAGTTTATTGTTGTAAGCCCCATTTCTCGTAACCAAATGGATCTTTCTGAGTGATCTTTCTTTCCTTCACACTCGTAAAACTCAAGCTATTTTATGCTTTTTTAGAAGGAGCGTTGGGTAGGTGGTAATTTAACCTTTTTTGGACCTCCCTCACTAAGTACAAAAAAGATTTACCTTTTCTTCTACGGAAGTTAAGAGAGTTCTTCTGTGGTATGTTTTATACTTTTTCGGCCTCAGGAGACTAAATTGGATGAAAAAGGACCCCCCTGGAGTCTTCTTTGGAGTTTTCAGACTCTCTAAATGTGAAAACACATACTAAGCATGTACTAGTTCGGGCTCATTAAATCCACGAATCAGTGACACTATTAAGCATTATTTTCTCTTCTCTTCAAGCTTGTTAAAAAATGAAGAGGGATCCGATTTAACTTTTGTGGACTCGTTAAAATTTAACAGGGAAGGTAAGGAAGAAGTTTCTCTTGTTTTCAGTAATGGAAGCATGTCCTCCTTAAACATAGCACTCTTTGTTTTTTTCGATACCCATGTCTCAGTGATTACTTTTTCATTCAGCTATTACTTTGAGTTTCTTACTCCTCCTCTTGTCCGTTAGACCTGGGGAATATGATCATGTCTCCTACATGATAGATAAGTCTAGTTGTTCTATCTATAAGTTCCACGCTGCCTTGGGTCATCTCTGTGTTGTGCTTATTGTTCAAGGACTTTACCCAATGTTTGATCTCTATCCTGATCCCATCATTGTTATATTTGTTATCTATTGTGTCTCCCTTCTTTTGCCCAGTTCCTAGTCACTCTTGTGATCCGTTGGAGGATCTATTGCGTTCCTTATCACATCATGGTTCCGTTTCAGTATTTCCTAATGATGAAGACCTATAGTTTTGACGATTGTACCTCAGGATTCACTTTTATCATTGGTGAATTCCTTTTCCTTGGTTGTTGATTATCACTTATTGATTGACAAACTATTGAATCCTTTCCATGTTCAACTTTAGCTTACCCTTATTCACATGGCTTGGATTGTACTGGTTCTTTGGGATCATTTATGAAGACCTTAGTTCTTCACTTATGGACTAAGTTGCGCAAGATTATGTTCTATTCATCTACATAGCTTCCAGATCTTTGAAGACTCATCATTGTTGTATATTGTGGCTTCGATCCACCTTTGTAATATACGTGGTTTCATACCCATACCATATGATGTATTCAAATATTGTAAAGGAGCTAGTGTTCCAGTAAATTGAACATAGCATCCTCATATGTAACTTTGTATATGACATTACTATGTATTTGTTTTAGGTACTCTCTCTGCTCCATTGGATTTCTGAGTTCTCCAAAGATAAAGATTATAATGTATTTCAGCCATCGCTTCCCTCTGACCTCACACATTAGGGAGCATCTGTTATCCACCTGAATGGCACTTCTCCATCCAAGTGCCGACATCCCTCATGTTGGCACACAAAAGGACATTTATGGATTGAAGGTTGCTTAAAATATTATAGATGGGCATATTATGAACTACATTCATCATCCATCCATCTGGTTATTTTTACCTTTAGATATGTCAAGTCCTGTACGTGACTCCTTATATATGCAACTTGTGTGTTGTACGCAAGTATCAGTTGTTGCATCTCACGTACATATTTGTACGCGGGTTACCCTTATAGAAACTCGCGTGTCATACGTGAGTTTCCAGTATTAATACCCGCGTACATCTTCCTTTGACATTAAAAATAAAAACTCGCGATTACTTGAGATTTGTTAATCCCTTAACCTTAATCACCTTAACTATCTCAACCTCCTCAACCTTTGAAACTGCCTTATTTCACCAAGTATAAATACAGTCCTTGGGGAGGGATTAATCACATACAATTGGAGAGCAAAGTTATGCTGGTGGAGTCCATTCAGAAGTCTTTGGAGCAGTGGAACTCAAAATCCTTTGGTTGCAGAGGAGTCCGTGTCTCAGGCGTTGGGTTGTAATATGAACTCTTTCATTATTGTTAATAAAGAGAATCCTTCTTCCATATGTGTCTTGAATGTCTCTCATATATTGTGGTTTGATAAATGCTTATGATTCAGCACTCTGTATATGATTTATCTAACCTATTTATATATATGTATCATCTTGTATTTGGAGGATTTTCTCTTGACAAGTGAAGGAGAAGCATCCCTGAAGGCTTTGGAGGAGAAGCAGAGTGGAAGAGGACAAGCTAGGATCAACCATCGTTTATCGGGTGAGTCTTCCCTATCCTCTTATTTCCTTTATTGCACTCTAGAGTCGATTGCCTGCAATTTTCATGAGTATGTTGGTAACCAGAGACCTTCGGTTATAAGGTGTTTATTCCTGTACAACAGCGACATTCATCAGTGTTGTGCTAGGGGATTTTGTGTAACTCACACCACTTTCCTGTGTCCTTATTCGATTTCCCATTACCCTTATTTGCTTGAAAATTGGGTTGGTTGTTGGTACTTTGGACATCCTTGCTCTGTCCTTTGGGTTGTGAATTAGGGAAAATTTTTCCCATCTTCTGCTACTGATTTACAGACCCAAAATCCCGCTTATTATTTTTCTCAAGTGTTTGCTCTATCTTGACGACATACCAATAAGATGCTCCTAGTGAGGATATGTCCAAGAAATCCATCTCCAATTGAATTTACATATGCAGGACACTTCAGTACTTTAGAACCAAGTGTCGTTCAGAGTCTCTAATACCCATTTTTTAGCACAGGGTATGAAATATATTGTATACTCTGACACTATTTGGTCTCTTTCCTTACACAATGTCGTCCACTGGGTGTATTGGTCATCATAGTTTCCAACATGGTAGAATTCAATTTTGACGACATCGACAAAAGATTCCCAATTGGGTTCTATATTGGATATCTCATATTCATCCCTCGAATGCCCCTCGCAGTACCCATCCCACCAGTCTTGGATATGGGGGAGTGACTTAAGTAGCGCGAAGGTGATATTTTCACTGTCAAAAAGTTTTGAACAAAGAAGTAACCCTCTAACAAACTCAACCATTTTCCAAAGCATCTACATCTATCTTTCCTTCAAATAAGGGGATGCCAAAGTTAATGTGTACCTTGAAGGGATTCACAACCCCAAACCAACTTCTCGTTGAAGGTGCATCCCCCGTCGTCAGCATTCTTTGAAGGATCTGGGAAAAGTTACCCATTATCTCGTTCCTCTGTCGCGTGAGGGATTCCTCAAGCAACATTTTAATAGGATGTCCTACTCTGTCATCCCCCTTTTTTTCTCCCACCATGTGAGGTTGCTTAGAACAATGAGAGGTATTTCCCCAAGCTCAACTAGTTCGAGACCCAACTCTCGATATTGAGATCTCATCGAGGACATGCACTGAGAAACCACAAGAGAAAAAAGATATGATACCACTAATCTGGATTTATGTGAGAATGAAATGAAAGAGCATATATATATTCACATACATAGATATACAACAATAAACACAGTGATATAGTAAACTCAGATTCTATTAAATGAATGAAACATTACAAACTATAAAACAAAAGAAGCTAGAATGGTGGTAGTTATATCTCTGAGAAGAGATGTGGCGGCTACGCTCACTCATGATAAGATAAATACAAAAGGAGTCTGAAGTACCTTTTATCATAAATCCTTGGAGAGGAAGAAAACCCAAAACCTAACCCTAGGAGATGAATCGTCATAAAGTTTGCAGCCCCAAGGTGGTTAGTTGAACAGTCAACTTCTCGAGGTCATAACTTTTGCATACGATCTTTGTTTGGGGCATTCGATAGCCCATTGGAAAGGTCTATACGAGATTTAAAAATTTCAACTAGTTTCAAGTACATGCCAAAAGCATCAATGTGATCCTCAAATCACCAAAAACATCATTTAGGGCCTCAAAATGGCCCCAAAATTTTGGGACCCCAAAAAACCGTAGAAAATTACAAGAAAATTGTCAACATGAAAAATTGTTTTGAGCCAGTGGAATAGGTGGGTGGCTACCTATACCCACCTGGATCAATCAATTTATCATCATAAGATAGAATTCATTCATCATTCATCCTATGCATTCATTGAAATTTAAAAGCAACATTTACTCATATCTTTAAAATAATAAAAGCATTCATTTTCATTTATTCTATTGGATCAAGTTTTCAAGTAAGTGCCCTCAATAGTTCTAAAGTCAAATTCATTTATAGAGGAAATTACATGCAAGTAAAATGATATAGTTCAAATGAAAGCATATAAGCATATAAAGTCATATAAACACATTTCTATATGTCTTAACCAAAGAAAAGCTCAAAAGTTTGCATAGCCAAAATAAATCAATTGGCTAAAAATAGATTGAGCAGTGTAGTTTCCAGTATCAATTTCAAAATGGGAAAAATTTAAAGAACAACATTTTACAAGATGGATGATATGCAAACAATGCCAAAATTTTCTTTGGAATATACATAGGTTTTTGCAAAATTGCAAAAAAGAGAGTAGTTATCACTGAGAATTGTTGATTTAGTGATTATGTGGTTTGCACTCAATGTAAGAAGAGCCCACATGAAAAGTTTTTGCAAGGGTAAAATTGTTGACAAGATACTTTTGAAGTAATCTTCATAGGAAATTACTACAGTTGTTGGGTAGTATTTCTGCAAATGTGGCAATTTCATTGTGCCATCGTCTATTTCAAGAATGCACTCCGAGAAATGCTTGTATCTAGAGTGTGTTTTGTTTCCAAGTTGTGCAATATATCAAGCTATAGAGAATTGGCCGATTGTAGCTATTGAAAATTATACGAAATGGAGAGGCAAGAATATTTTTTTGTCTTCAAGGTTCCTTGTACCTGCAAAGTGCAAATGGTTAATTTTATTACAGAAGCATATATTAAGCAAGCGAGAAAAATAGAATGCAATTTGAAGACAAAATAGAAAGTGCATAGTTGAAAGCAATAAAGTAGAAATTCCCTATATCTAGACCAGTGTGAATTCATCTTGTAGTATAAGTATAAGAGTGTGTACACGAGGACAAGGAAGATTTCTATGTGCATATGCAATCACATGGTTAATGCAATCTAACAATTTAAATGCAACTCTAAAACTTTAGATTGTATTATGAGTTTCAATATTCTTATATTTTTTATGTAATACTCTACAAGAAAAGAAGACATTTCAAAATTTTCTTCCTACTTTGAAGAAAAACGGGTTACCTAGAAATCTAGTTGATGTTACTTGCTCTTACTAAGCATTGGATGTTCTTGTTTTCAGTCATTTTACTTTTTCTTGTTTGTTGCAATAAAAGTAAAATATTGCATAGAAGTAAGACATAGACATGAAACAATATATAAAACATGATTTAGTTTTGAATATCATAAGTGAAGGATGTCTTTGTAACTAGTATTGCACTACACAACAAATAAATGCAACTAGTGATTACTAAGTCAATACTTATCATTAAGGATAGTCACTACTTATTATTAAGCATAGTATTTTCTTTAACCAATTATGCTTATACTTGTCACGATATCAATTCTTACTAATTATTATTAGTGACTATTACTTAATAGTTGTTGATTCTAGATAGGAAAACAAGCACATACTTGGTGTATCAATAGGAGTTATGAGACCGATAGCTTGTATCAACACATTAGAACACATGCTTGGTTTGGTGTTATAATGCTTACCTAATCAGTATTGGTGATATGTATGTGCTTATGTTATTAGTATAGCTAATCCAACTATTATAAAAGCATAAATGAATCACTTTGCACAATGATTAAGATCAATATAGATTAGTGTTAATTATACCAATAACCTGATTACCATGGATCATTGCAAAGGCATAACCATTAATATAAACACATAGTGACTAGCCTGCGTTAAACTTGAATAGGCATGCATATATGGTAGGCATTAAACATATTACAGACTCAAATCAAACACTTGATATCATGTCTTAATTACATGGATTAGCTCAGATATTGCTAACCATTAAATATGTCCTTACTACAATTTCAAACCAACGACATTGATTCTTTAGTTTAAGTATTAATCAAAAGGTAGTAAGTAGTAACGATGGAAATAGAAATGGTAAATTATCTCAGGTTATGGCACGAAAAAAGCTCAATAATACGTATAAGTTATATCGACACTGAATCACAAGATATGATATTTAGATACATATATGTGGTAGCTCTAACTAATCCATCGTGTTGTGATCTAAGTCTGTGGTTTGATCCAACACTGTGTTGTTATGATCTAAGTCTGTGGTTTGGTCCAACACTATGTTGTTATGATCACCTAGTTTTGGTGTACGGTTGGTGGTGTTCTGAACTGAGTCCAAAGTATATTCTATGTAATTATGTTTATAGTTGAGTTTCTATTGTAAGCCACTAGTATAAGTATGAGAAATGGGATAGCATAAAGCTATATTGAGTCAACTGAATATAAGTGCTAATAGTACTAATTCCATTTAGTAAGTAAGATCATGCATGTGCCTAATTTTCCTAATTTGGTCTTGATCATGTATAGTTGAAACAATCATCCAGATTGGCATTTCAAATTTATGTGATATTTATAAACGTAGCACAAAGTTTAGTTTCATTAACAAGTCAAAATTCCAATGAAAATAATTTTGATATTCAAGATGTTCCAATCCCAAGATCCAAGTATGATATTACAAATTAGTATACTGTTGTTAACATGAATTCCAGTCATGAGTATATGATGCATTTGAATTGAAGATTGGACAAACATGATGTGAAAGTTGTGTGAGCAAGGAGCATAAAATGCATACACAACATTGCATCCAACAAGAGGTATATTGATGGCAATTCTATACAGAACATGTCAATAGATTGCAGAATACAAAGTGTCATATAGGTTGCAACATCAGTGGTAAACTGCAAGGGGATCATAAGAAACGGTGCATAAAATGGAATTAATATTTTAAAACATGTAAATCTATGAAAACCGATGATTAATAATTACTTATCATTGGTTGTAACTTAAAGATATGTTCAAACATTTATAAATACTTGGAAGGGAACAAAACGAGTTTCCATTGATGAGTGTTTTTCATATTACTTTTTTTAAGTTCATTTAAAAAAATTTAATTAATTGAAATGTTTTTAATGTTTTGTTATAAAGAAGAAAGTGTCAATCCTAAAGTGTAAAATTATTAATCTTTATTTATTATTTTATGCCTTATGATCATTTATTTAACGTTTCAAGTTAATTTATATGGGCTGTGTATCTTAAATTTACAAGGAATAAAGCAGCAATGCAGCGAATCCCTGCCAATAATATTTTAATAAGTACAGCTACGTGATAGAGGACTGAACCCTCCATGACATGATAAGTGTGAAGTGTTAAAAAAGCAGATTATAAGTACAACTGAAGCGAGATAGAAGACTAAACTCTCTCTCTGCGACGTGATAACTGTTAAGCCTCTATTTTTCGCTTAAAATTTAGAGCTATTATGGCAGCACCATAAGTGTGATGCTTTTGTTGGCTTAAAATTTAGAGCTTCGCAACACAATAAATGTTAACCTTCGTCAACTTAAAGTTTAGAGTTCTCATACAATCCTTCGTGCGAGTCTTGTCAGCATCCTTCAATATATCGACGAGGTCTTAAGTTTTAGAGCTCCAAAATGTTGGAAATATTAATTACTCGTTGATCCATAATTTAATCAGCCAACTCTATCAGAGTTTGTAACAGGTCAGAAAGTATCACAGAATCTGACAAGATAAAGAGTTCAGATTTCTCGTATATAAGTCAATAGAATTTAGTTTTTGAAGCTAAGTTTCTAGGTAGAGAGTAATTGCAGACTTTTAATGTTAAGACAGTTAGTCAACAGAAATCTTCTATCTGAAGAATGAAATTGTAAATCAAAATACACAAAGATATATACAGTAAAGTGGAGAAGAAGGCACACAGAGAACAGAAGTGCAAAGAAGAAATAAAACTCACTGAAGAGTTTGAAGCTCAAGATTCTGTGTTAAATTACAAAGTTTGTATTTACAGCTGTAGGTTTTGCTATGCAGTCTCATGAAATAGAAATCCTTAAGTTTATGTTTGAATGCATGTTTTACATAGCCGCACATCTTCTCCATATTTACCTAAGAGAATGTTGTTTACATTTACTGTCAGTGAAAGACATCAAGAATCTGTGTATAAAAGTTCCTAGTTTTACGCTCAAGTTCCTAGTTTCATGCAGACACAAATCTTAATCATTATTTTCTTATATGATATTGTGAGTGATTCCCAATATAGTTGTGTCACAGTTAATCCAAGGTTATCGCAATAAAAAGAGTTTTGTATATTCCTAAGTTCTTAGACTAGGAAACATAAAGTTAATTCATGAAAGTGAAAACTTGTTCACACATGAGTTGTTAGCAACCAATTCATATAGCAGTCATAGCCGGTCTAAGCCTAAGTTAAAATGTGTCAAGGTCAAAAGTTCGCACAATTACTTCATGGTAGTAACTCTAGCAATAACTCTTGCACAGTAATTTACTCGAGGAGTAAATTCCGCCACAAGAAAATCAAGGTAGTAACTCTCACAATAACTCTTGCACAGTAATTTATTCGCACAGTAAATTCCGCCACAAGAAAATGAAGTTGCAAGTTGAAAAAGTTTAAAAGGGAAAACATAAAGTTGTGCTAGGTGGTAACTCAAGTTAATTGCAGCTGCCACCGTTTGAGATCTTGTATCACAGCTAGTTTAGGAAAGAAATCTTGTCCTAATAGGACAAAAGTAATTTTCTAAGAAAAGTTCAAAATTAAAAAATTGCTTCTGCTTCTGGTTCAAATATGTGAGTTTGCAAACTCTGATTTTTACAGGAAAGAATTATGAATATTGGTCACTAACAATGAAGGCTTTGTTTAGAGGTCAAGATGTTTGGGATATTGTCCAAAATGGTTATGCGGAACCAGCAGATCAAATGGCATATAACAATCTCTCACAAGCTGAGAAAGATATCCTGAGGGAACAGAGGAAGAAAGATGGAAAAGCATTGTTCTACATACATCAAGCCATGCATGAAAGCATACTCCCAAGAGCAGCAGCAGCGATTACCACAAAGCAGGCATGGGACATGTTGGGGACAGCTTATCAAGGTTTGGATAAGGTAAAGACTTCAAAGCTGCAAATTCTGAGAAGAGATTTTGAATCTCTATCCATGGAAGATTCAGAGTCAGTAGACTCATTTTATACCAGAGTTGCTGGTTTGATAAACCAACTGAAATCTCATGGAGAAACCACAATAGACCAAAGGGTAGTTGAGAAAATTCTGAGAAGTCTTCCCCCAAGATTTCAAAACTTGGTTGTAACCTTAGAAGAACACACTGACATAACGACGTTTACTATTGATGAGCTGCAAGGTTCACTCATCAATCATGAACACAGGATCAGCAGAACTCAAACATCTTTGGAAGGTGCATCCGTAGCATAGTCATCTATAAGCCGAGGAAGAGGCAGGGGGAGAAATAATTTCAGAGGCAGAGGAAGAAACTTCTCAAGAGGAGGACACAGCAATACTCGTGCAGATGTTGCTGGTAGAGGACAGAATCAGAACATAAGTCAGCCAAGTGGTAACAGGTTTGATAAATCAAAGATTCAATGTCATTACTATAAAAAAATTGGTCATTATGCATATGAATGCAGGAAGAAGCAATATGACCAAGGAAAACAAAACTAGAATCAGTCGACAAACAATAGCATTTCGTCGAGCGCAATGATGATGGCAAACGCATCCCCACTTGAATGCAATACCATCCAAGAAAGTCTGTCTGACATATGGTATTTAGATTCAGACTGCAGCAATCATATGACTGGTAATCTAAATTTATTTTCCAGTCTAGATAATTCAGTTCAAACTGATGTTACACTTGGAAATAATGACCAAGTCACTGTTTTGGGAAAAGGTACTATTAATATTTTAACCAAACAGGGGGAGCATAAGTATATGCCTGATGTTTACCATGTAGAAGGTCTGAAGTATAATTTACTGAGTATTGGACAGCTGATACAGAAAGGTTATAGAGTTTACATGGAAGATAATCACTGTGTGAATAAAGATGTACGTCCAAGCAACCAGCTGATAGCAAGAGTTCCAATGACAATCAATTGCTTGTTTCCATTGAGGATAGTCCCAGATAATACATAAGCTGCATTCAAGGCAGAAAGTAAAGAAGAAGTTGTTCGTTGTGACAAGAAAGAAAATGACAACGCTGATTTTCAGGTTGCATTTCAAACAGAAGTTCAGGATGATTCTTGGCTATGGCATTTCATATTTGGACATCTAAATTTTGGTGGACTGAAGTTGCTGCACACAAATAATATGGTAAAAGAATTGTCATTGATTGACAAACCAGACAGAGTTTGTGAAGGATGCATTTTTTGCAAGCATCATAGAGAGACTTTTCCAATTGGAAAGTCATACAGAGCGCACACACCACTTGAGATCGTGCACTCTGATATTTGTGGTCCAATGTAGACAACGCTCATTGGTGGCTGCAAGTATTTTCTTACTTTTATTGATGACTACTCAAGAAAAACATGGGTATATTTTTTGAAACATAAATCTGATGCATTTAGTTGTTTTCAACAGTTCGAGGCATTCGTGGAGAACCAAAGTGGACGTCGCATAAAAATCCTAAGGACAGATAGAGGCAGTGAATATGTTTCAAATGAATTTCTAAATTTCTGCAAAACTCATGGAATACAAAATCAATTCACTTCGCAATATACATCTCAGCAGAATAGTATCGCAGAAAGAAAGAATAGAACCATTATGGAGATGGCGCGCAGCATGATCGTAGCCAACCATTTGCCAAATGAATATAGGGGTGAAGTAGTCGCAACTGCCGTATACATTATGAATCGATGTCTGACAAAGAGCGTGAAGAACAAGATTCCTCAAGAAGCATGGACATGTATGAATCATAGTGTTTCTCATTTAAAAGTTTTTGGTTGTGTCACATATGCTCATGTGTCAGATGAGCTAAAAAAGAAATTAGACTAGAAGGGACAAAAATGTATTTTTGTTGGTTATTCTCAAAACACAAAAGCATACAAGTTGTATGACCCAGTCGCAAGGAATGTAATCATTAGTTGTGACGTTCAATTCGTTGAGAATGAATCATGGGATGGAACCGTCGAGAAGAATGTCAATATTGTGTCAAATGTCGAGCATGAAGACATGAAAGAAGAAGTGGTTCAAACACCACAAGTAAATCAATCGGTCGTAGCACCATCAACTCCCATGACACCGTGACATGGTTCAGCAGAAGGAACATCAACACAAATCACAGCTCAAGCTACACTGACAAGCACACCAAGAGGACAACAGACTCTATCAAGTAGTTCGACATCAACAGATCCAGTGAAAACAAGAAGTCTACATGAGATATATGAATATGGTACACCAAATTCCTTCTCTCTCTTTGCATTGTTTTCTCAAATAGATTATCCACTAACATTTGAGGAAGTTGTTGAAGAAGAAGTACGGGCACAAGCCATGGATGAAGAAATAGAATGCATTGAGAAAAACCAGACATGGGAACTGGTTGATGTACCAAAAGATAAAGATGTAGTCAGCGTCAAATGTATTTATAAGACCAAACAAGATGTTGATGGGAATGTGTAGAAGCACAAGGAAAGAATGGTAGCAAGAGGGTTCACACAACAACCCATCATAGATTTCAATAAAACATTTGCACCAGTTGCACGCATGGATACAATCAGAACTATTTTGGCCATTGCCACACAAAACAAATGGTTTGTTTATCAAATGGATGTCAAGTCGGCATTTTTGAATGGTTATTTAGATGAAGAAGTATATGTTGAACAACCACAAGTCTATGAAGTTCCAGGACAAGAACACAAAGTGTATAGACTGAAGAAAGCGCTCTATGGTTTAAAACAAGTTCTAAGATCTTGGTATAGTTGCATTGATTCCTATCTCATTGAGAATGGATTTCACAGAAGTGAAAGTGGGCCAATGTTGTACACCAAAGTGAATAAGCAAGTTAACACGTTAATTGTTTCCCTGTATGTGGATGATTTAATATTTACTGGTGATTTTGGCATAAAAGAATTTAGAACAGTCGTGGAAAGTGAATTTGAAATGACTGATTTGGGGCTCATGAAGTTCTTTCTGGGCATTGAAGTCCAGCAATCTGAAAGTGGTATTTTCATATCACAGTCTAAGTATGCAAGCATAGTTTTAAAAAGATTCAATATGTCAAATTGCAAGGCAGTCCCAACACCTGTAATAACATGTTTAAAATTAAGCAAAGATGATGATAGATCAATTGTAGATCCTATGTTGTTTAAAAGGATTGTTGGTAGCCTTATGTATTTAACAGCAACAAGACAAGACATCATGTATGGAGTAACTTTGATCTCAAGACTCATGAAGTCACAAAAAGACTCACATTGGCAAGCAGGTAAAATAATTCTGAGGTATGTAAGTGGTACAAAAGATCTTGGCATATTGTATTCAACTTCAGAAAATTTTAAACTCATAGGATATACTGGTAGTGACAATGGAGGCAGCACAGATGACAGGAAAAACACATCTGGGTACACATTTCATTTTGGTACAGGGGTTGTTTCGTGGGCTTTAAAGAAACAACCCATAGTAACTCTATTTTCAGTAGAAGAAGAGTATGTTGCAGCTATAGGCGTTGCATGTCAAGCTGTTTGGATGAGAAGAATGTTAAAAGATTTGTCACAGAACCAGCAAGAACCAACAACTATTTTCTGTGACAACAATTCAGCCATTGCCTTTTCAAAGAATCATGTGTTTCATAAGAAAACAAAACACATTGACACAATGTATCATTTCATAAGAGAGCTGGTGAATAACAAAGAAATTTGTTTAGAATTTTGCAGGTCTGAAGATCAAATTGCAAACATCTTTAAAAAAGCATTGGCAAGGGATACATTTTAGTATCTTCGAAGTTATTTGGGAATGACAAGTTATGTACAGTGAACTCTATCATGAACAGAGCATGTTTTCTGCTCGGAAAACATTTTGTAATATTTTTTTTTTTAAATTACGATCTGCTCATAATTAAGGGGGAGTGCTGGAAATATTAATTACTCGTTGATCCATAATCCAATTAGTCAACTTTGTCAGAGTCTATAACAGGTCAGAAAGTGCAAGAGAGTCTCACAAGATAAAGAGTTCAGATTTCTCTCATATAAGTCAATAGAATTTAGTTTCTGAAGCTAAGTTTCTAGGTAGAGAGTAATTGTAGTATTTTAATGTTAAGACGATTAGTCAGCAGAAATATTCTATATGAAGAATGAAATTGTAAATCAAAATACATAGAGATATATACAATAAAGTGGAGAAGAAGGCAGATAGAGAAGAGAAGTGTGAAGAAGAAAGAAAACTCACTAAAGAGTTTGAAGCTCAAGCTTCTATGTTTTTACCAAGTTCGTATTTACGACTGTAAGTTTTGTTATGTCGTCGCATTAAATATGAATCCTTAAGTTTATGTTTGAATGCATGTTCTCCATATTTACCTAAGTGAATGTTGTTTACATTTACTATGAGTCAAAGACATCAAGAATCCATAATTAGTTTACTATGTAAAAGTTCCTAGTTGTATGCGCAAGTTCCTAGTTTCGAGCAGACACAAGTCTTGATCATTATTTTCTTATATGATATTGTGAGTGATTCGCAATATAATTGTGTTGCAGTTAATCCTAGGTTATCGCAGTAAAAAGTGTTTTTTATATTCCTAATTCCTTAGACTAGGAAACATAAAGTTATTTCGCAAAAGTGAAAACTTGTTTGCACATGAGTTGTTAACAACCAATTCATATCGAAGTCAAAGCCGGTCGAAGCCTAAGTTAAAGTGTGTCAAGGTGAAACGTTCACACAGTTACTTCATTGTAGTAACTTTGGTGCAGTAACTCTTGATCAGTAATTCCATTGCGCAGTAACTTCTTTGCACAGTAAATTCCGCCGCAAGAAAATCAAGTCACAAGTTTTGAAAAAGTTTAAAAGAAAAAACATAAAGTTGTGTTGCGTGGTAACTCAAGTTAATTGTTGCGGTCGCCGTTTCTTCCGAGACAAAATGAAATCATTGATCGAAGGCATGAGCGTTTAGTGATAATCACTTAAGCTTTTATCTTGTGCCATCCAGCGATGTGCAACATATGTAAAATTCCTATCGTTGTTTGATCGGTGGGGCATATCCTCACCATCCATAGCTCTTACCACGAGATCTGATCTGTCCATGTCCCATGGGCTATGGCTGGTGGTGGAAGAAACTATTTGGGATCTTGTTACAAGTGGAAATGGCATGTCCTGTCACCGATAAGCATATTCAAGACAAGTGACCAATAAGCATATTCAGGACAAGTGACCACTTTTGTTTCAGTTACCTGTCTTTAACTATCACTGATAAGCATATTCAGGACAAGTGACCATTTTTGCTTTAGTTACTTATCTTTAATTGTTTTGGAAATAGAAACCTAGTAGAAAATAGTTCTATTGTATTGCTCATGCAAAGACACTTACCAAAATAAATCTTGAGCATATGTATGTTAGTGATCAACCCCTAATGAAATCAATTGAAATAATAAAAATATTGTAAATGTTGTATTAAATGTGTATGGAATTAATTTAATGGTAATTGAGTAAGCAACATCGCACCACGTATCATTAAGAACATATTACTTGGTAATGTACCAAGCCATAAACAAATGTGGACCAAATATTGTTCACAAGTATTCATTTATTATTAGTAACCATTCCTTTAGTAATGCAATCATAAGCAGTTGTCAAATATTAATAATAAACACTTATACAATAATGTGTATTAGCAGGAATATCATTAGTTTTTAGAGTCCAGGCTAAACCACCACCTAAGCATAACAACCAAATGCCAATATCCTTTAACTTAAATTTGTTATTTATCATCCCTTCAACCAACCAACTGTATTGATTTATATTCACATATTTGTACCCAGCAATATCATTCACTTAAAATGTTAATGCATTTGATAAATATGAAACCCAGTTTTTAAATAATGCATTTAATAATTATGTATCTCAGAATGAAACACAAAGCATTTAATAATAATAAATTGCAGTCTGAGGCATAACGGATTGCCTAACCCTAGTCGGCTGGTCGTAGGCTGGGAGAGGCATATTGGGAAGAGCCTCAAAGTTCCTGGCGTATGGGAAGGCTGATGTATAGCAGTGAAGGAGTAGAGGACTGTTTGAGAAGAGAGAGCGGATCGTCGGCAGAACGCGGAGATCGACGGAGGGAGTGGGAGATGGGAGTGAGCCGTAGGAGAGATCGCAGCAGTGGAGGTAGCAACGATTGGAGGATGCAGAGGCAGCGGAGGTAGCAAGCTGCGCGTTGGTGGTAGTCTGCCACCGTGAAGGAGGGAGGAGGAGCTGCGATGAAGGGAAGGTAAGCATGCGCAGGTGGATGGCAGACCACAAATGGAGGATGAGATTCGCACCAATGACACTAGGTGGAGGCAACTCGCGATGGAAAAGATGAGCCGGTGGAGGGTAGAGAGGGGTAAGTTGGAAAAGCAGGTTGTGAACAGAGGAGACGATGGCTGCCAGTAGCGGGATGCTGAGAGAGAGACCGCGTGGGTGAGAGAGTGCGGCTAGGAGGCTAGGCACAAAGGGTTGAGGAGGAACGCTACTGTGGCAGCAGAAAAAGGAGAAAGGGAGTTAGCAGGTAGTGGAGAAAAGGAGTTGGTAGTGAAGGTATAGAGGCTGCTAGGAGCTAGCCCGCGGGAAGGAGGAGGAACAAGGATGGAAGGAAGCACAAACGTGGAGGGCTGCGCTCATGAAAATGAATCAATGCGGGAGAGAAAAGGAAGGGAGGCTGCCACCGAAAGGGAAACATTTGTGTTCGAGGGGAGCAACGAGGTTGAAGGTCAGAGAGGCAATGGAGCTGCTAGGAGGATGCGAGGATGGGGGAGGAAGCCATCGAGGACTAACTCCTAAACAAACCAAAACTAACTTAAGGAGCTGAGTTTACTAACCTTTTGGCTAACCATAAAACTAAGTTAAAACTAAGAATAAACGGGCTAGACTAACCCTAAGAGCAAATCCTAGATTAGTTTTATGAGAAGAAATAGTGAGAAAACCTAGGGAAACCTTAGCACAAGCCCTACCTAACCTAAGGTATCTAGGGAGGATGACCTACCAAGAGAGGAAGGAATCTTAGGTCAACAACTATCGTGGAAGAGCTACAGAAAACCCAGAGGACTCTCACAAGAAGATGTCTCTCCACTTGCTAAGGTGACAAGAAGGATGGAATTGGCCTATCTTAGGAGAAAATGCAGCACTAGGGCAACCATTTAGACAAGAACAAGCACTAAATACTAGCAATCAAACGAAGAGATAAGAAGCCAGAGAAATGTGAACTTAAAATTAAAAGAAAATAATAATAAAATATAAACTAAGGTAGGCTACCTAGGGTATTTGCACCCGAGGTGCCAAAACGTGCTCAAATACGCGAATCGCTTTGAATGATTGGTCAGAGTGGGCTGGAGGGAGGGAGTTATGCCCCATCTAACCCCTCAAATATAGTAAAATCCCTCAACGCCCTCCTCAAAACACAGAAACGACTTGGCATGGAGGATGTCTTCCTCTGAGGAAAGAAGGCTAGGGAGAGTAAGGACCCACCGACTGAAGGGCCGGGAGGGTGTATGAAGTGGTCGCGACTGAAGTCTAGAGTCTCGTGGTTGAAACATAGGCCACCAGAGCATGCAGGAAGGGAATGGAGTCGTGAAACCCAATAGTCAACCTTTAGGGGCCCCTAACACCAACCCCAAGGTTAAAAACCTCTTTAAAGGGTAGTCAACAATGGCATTAATCCACAGTACCCTTAAAGAAGAACTAGAGGAGCCATCCATGACCGTTATCGCTCAATAACACCCTCCACAACAAAACATTTGACCCTATATCCCTAGGGTACACTTGAAGGTGCATTGGGTACAAGTGCAGCGTAACAGGATTCCATGGAAAAAATTATAATGATTTAAAATTAAAATAAAATTAAAGAAATTATAAATGGTCTCTTTCAACCTTTAGCTTTCCCTAGGATCTTTAGGCTTTTTAGAATTAGGCCTTTGGGTTTTTTTCACACATGTTTTTCTCATAGTGAAATGGGTTACACTACTTCTGTATCAATTTGGCGTGATGTTTACTCCTCAAACTCAATTCATTGTCTTGATGATGAAACATCGACATTCTAAATTGCTATTGCACTACTCATGGAAACCTCATCTCAAAATTTGTTACTTTTTGGTTATTAGAAGGAAATGAAAGTACTCTTAGGGATTTTTATGCTATATAATATACTTGTATTATAGGGAAAATGGAGTTTTTTTTTTGTCACATGTCACATGAAGGGATTGGAGTAGTTGTATATTGTTCACAACATTGTTTAAGTTACTAAGAGGAAGTTTGGGGTGTACCTATCCCAAGGGGAATACGAAATCAAATTGCTTGATCTGGAATTATTTGGGAGAAAACCCCCCTTATTGAAGGTATTGTGGTATTAGGTGAAATAGTGGGTAGAGTTCTTGCAAACCAGAATATCGAGAGGGAAAATGTTGTATCCAAAGTCCCCTCCAGAACACATTCACTAATATCAATTTTATATTGTGGACAATTGTTGACATGGCTTGCATAGATGTGTTTCTTAGTAAGTTCAACCTTAGGTGATTAATCCATTGAGTGATTATCATTGCAATGAGGTCATGCATGAGGGGCTTCAACAATACATTGGTGTTTGCATAGGTTAGAAGGAAATTTATCCTTAGATTGTGATTACCCTTGTGGATTACATTGGGGTTAAACACTAGTTTGCACCATTTGGTTGGACATCATCAAAGTGATTTGGGTACCTATAAATATTAATTTTCTTAATGGTTTTATGTTTCTTAATGTCGTATCTCTACTTTGGTATCTATAAAGAAAATATTTATACGTGGTTAAGTTTCATGCCAATTTTAGAAAAGGAAATCCTTTCAGTAACAACCACACAATGGACTTATTGCATCAGTTGGTGTTGTTATAAGTGGCAACAAATCCTAGAAGTTTCAACACCATGAATTTAAGGCTCGTCTTAGAAAATTTACATTGAACTTTAAAATTGTGTACTTCCTTCATTTAGTATAGGAATAATTATTATTAAGCATAAATGATCAAGCAATAGTAGATAAATCAATGGAATATGAGAAAGCAAGAAACAAATTTTGAATGGGTAAAAACAATTATGTATTAAGGTATTTATGTTATGGACATTCATTTCTACATATTCATCTACCCACCTAGTTAAAAAGTGTCATCTATTATTGATTCAATTCCTTTGTTTTCCCATTATTTTCACTTTAACTCGCCTGCATTCTGTCATTTTCCATCATGTTTCCTTCATCCCACCTAGAGTGTTATCCAAGATGTGCATCTATGCATACCATGTGCTACATGAAATATTTTAGGGAAATAATCCTTGTAGAATATGGAGTTGCTTTGGGCTTATCCTTATAATGATTACCACCAGAACATGGTTCAAATCCCTTCACAACATACAAATTATTGCAAACTTGAGGTGACTCTTCCCTCATCCACAGGAGAGTAATGGAAATGATGTGGGGTTTAACTTTGTAGAATCTATTCTAACATAGTTGGAGAAATGATGGCCAAAATATTCTCCAAAGTTGGGGTCTACTTGTGGGACCATTGGTTTTTGGGGCATCCTAGAGGTGAATTTGGCATCATAGGTCACGGATTCTACCATACTTCATGGATTTGGAGCTAGTTGTGATAAGATACAAATGTTGAGGAATGCATATTTGTTGCAATTGTAGTATGCCCCTCTAATGTGATTTAAGATTAATTCTGAGATGCATAAACTCCCCAAGAACTGCCTCATGGATGCCTACAATATCAATAACAAAGAGGCATAGGGATTGAGTCACAACTTTGTCTTCAATTCATCCCAGTCTCCCAACTTCATGGATATAGCTATGAATCCCAAAGGTTTATGGCTTGAATTTAGATGCTTTTCTCACAAAGCATTCATTTTTCACTAAATTTTTGCAAGATGTACTAGCTTTCTTCATTGTTATGACATAGGATTGAGTCTCCCTAACATTAGTTCAATGAGTCATTGTCTTCGATTTTCTTTTCATTCCAGAGAATCACAACCCTAAGAAGTTTGTTATGAATGGGAATTAAAATGTTGAGTATAACCTTACATAGAATGTTTTCTTCTTTAGTTATGAAATTTGAATGAGGTATATATAAAAGTCATTTTTATCTCCTTCAAATCCATTGGAAACTCTTATTCCACTAATATCATGGTTTCCTCTTGGTTTGATCTCACATTTACCTGTTTTGTAGAATCCATGTAGATATATTTTAATCTCCTTTCCAATTAGTGGGTACCTTTTTCTAACCATGTGTCATCCTTCCAACCATTGCCTACAATGTAGATTTCATGCATTCTTTGTTATTTATAACATTTATTGGTTGATTTTTGTTGGAATTCGTTGACAATCCATGGATGTTACTCTTTGTATATATATCATTTAAGTGTTTTTAATGCTTATGATCTATGGAACAGAGTCTCATTTCAGTGAATGAGATCTCATACTAAGTGCTCTTTTTTAACCTCAAGAAGCTCTTTATAAAGAGTTTTGTGTACTCTCTATCTGACCCCACCTGCTTTTGGTCATATTAGGTCCTCATACTTCACAACCATCAAGGTCTATAGAGGTGATACATGCCTAAAATAAAGAGCATTTCATAACCCAACCCCACACTTTATTTACTCCAAGTATCAAATCTAGTTCTAGTTTAATAATATCACAACCACCCCATTTGGAGCATATTCCTTGTACATGCATACCAACACAGTCATTCATTAAATTCAATTCCTAAGTATTTGTGCCCTTTCAAATCAGACCTCACATAATTTCACATAACTCCATAAGACATTATTATAATTCCTAAATGGGAGTTAAATGTATTAAAAGAAAAACATTGAAAGACAAATTGTGGAAAAGGAAACATGCCACTACAAACCAAAACAAATACAAAATGAAATCACATGTGAACACTTCAATATTTCCAAATCATAATGAACACACACTGACTCTAATACACGTTTCTTACACTTAGTACGGCATGTGATTTATTCAAGGTACCTGTTGGCCCTAGGAAGTTTTTGTGCAATTTTGGATACCAGTTTTGAGAAAGTAGTTAAAATGTGAACGAAGATGTGACATAGTATCTTGGAAAAATAGTCACTTCCAAAGTTTTAGCCGAAAATAAAGGAAAACAAGTTGCTTTTATGAAGTCCAACTGAAAGCTTGGTTAAGCAGTTAGGAATTTTGTCGACTTACATTTATGGGATCAAGTAGTGGGAATGGGGAAGAAGGCCATCGATGGGCATATAAATTTGTAACAGGTTGAGGATTTTGGGGTTAGACAGTTTTGGAGATAAATATGATCTTTTTGTATTCCATTGAAGAAAAGTGAATGTATTTTTTTCGTTGAAGTATAAGTTAAATTAGAGTCGCAAGGATGAGGATCGATATGCAAGTTGTGTGCATAGATTTGTTGTAATGAATTTTTGGGGAGATGTCTGCAGGTTTTGTGCGCAGACTTAAGTGTTCAAGTTGCGACTTTTTAATATAACGATCACTTTTGTGGTTTTCCCCGTCTTGGGTTTCCATGTTAAAATCTATTGTGTCCATTGTCTTTGATGTGTGCTGCTTTGTTAATTATTTCCCAATGCATCAATGTTAAATACGAGTGATGAATGGATGCCATAATAACTGAATGAATATATTTGATGTCGGGTTTTTACTTAAATGTTTTAGATGAATCTAATAATCTCTGTCGAAGTTAGTATTGTCGTAGTTATGTCAGCACAAGTTCGGGAATGTTCCCCTTCCTTACTACAGAAACCTGGTTCCTGGAGTCCCCATAAGTACTTCAGGTGAGACTTCATCTACTCTGTAGGTGTTGTCGAAATGGCTAAAACCCCTTTCAGGAAGGTATCTTAGGCCTTTGTTTGTATGTGGATGCATGGACCTAGGTTATTTTAAGATTGTGCTAATAGTATCTATTTAGGTGTCTCATCCAGCTATTTTAATGTTTCTAGTTTTTTCAAAGCGTAATTATTCTTGTACCTAAAGGGAGCATAGAATGACAAATAGGAATTCTGTAAGAGCTTTTACATCTAACAAGGGATATGACAATAAAAAATCTCAAAGAGAAAGGTTGCAAGATGAAATTAAGTTTAGACTAATGCAATGGGAGAAATATGAGACCTAAAAGAGAGGTAGTTGGGGATTGATATATAACCATACAATTGTGGTTTTGTTGAATAGGTGTACTTATCCTTCCAGTATTCAATAATGCTCAACAAAAATGAAGGTTAATATGTGAAAAATCTACAACAAGTTAATGATGTTTTTTTTTCATTTGATTTTTTAAAATAAAAGTTATGTTAGACTATCAAGCACTAATGAAGCTAGAAATATTATCTCAATAATTAGTTTATGCATTCATGAAGATTGATTTTTCTTTTAGAAATAACAGGTTTTTGAAATGTGTTCTTTCAATATAAAATAATTTTGCCTGTCATCTCACTGATATTACATTAAAATAATTAATGTTGAATAGGGAACAAGAGAAATGACATAGGAAACTCTATTATTGAGTTAATGACAAATTTGTTTATTGTTCTTTAGATAGATCGTATCTAGATGGAAATCTTATACATATTAAGCATGTTATTTTTACAGAGTGATCAATCATATGGTCAATCTCTCTCTATGCTTTCATAAACTACTCTTTGGATATTTTCTGGGGTGATTATATGAGATTACATTATAATCCTTTATATTTAGGATTTAATAGTGCCATATAAAGACTATTTGTCTACCTTTGGTGTGACTCCAAAATGTTGTTCTCTTATATCTTATCTAATTACTAGTGAACGTATTCCTCATATTGTTTAACTTGTTAACTTGATGGACACTAAAAATCACTTGTGACAAAAAAACATGTTGTTTAACGTGTTACTTTAAAGTAACACGTTTTTTTAATGTATTTCTCATTTTTCATGGGGAAGGGTCCAGCAAAACTATGTTGTGTGGGTACTCGTTGGATTCGTAATTGAATTTTTCTTCCAACAAGCATTCTCGCTCAAAATTTGAGTAAAACCATAGGAAGATAGGTTGAAAATACAGAAACAAAAAATTAGTTTTTTTAATGACAAATATGCCAAGTTAGCCATTATGGTTGATTTATTTTCTTCAAATTCTATTGGTTCTCAAATTACAATGCATTAATGGCTTTTTTTTTATAAGTCACATTTTAGACCTCAAATTTTCTCTAATTTACCACATTACTAGAGGTATGCATTAGGTTTCATCTTATCTCAGACAAGTTTTGCAATAGGACTGAATTTAACTCTTATTATGCTTGTCTCTCTTTCAGATTGTCAACTTTAAAGCTTTGTACTTCTGGTTTTAAAATTTGCATAGTTTTTAATAGTTTAGAAGGTGTGACAATTTGTTGTTCTTCGTTTAAACGGACCCATACCTCACCTTCTTGTTGAGGTGTATTTGTAGGTCCTTGCTGATCAAAATTTTCTTCAATACTCATGATTATATCTTATTCTGTTGTAATCATCTTTGGTTTTTCAACTGATCTATCAACTCTTCTTGTCTTGCAAAGGCCTCTCATGCCCTTTCCAATTTAGCTATGTTTCTAGTTGAATTCAACACTAGATTGAAAATTTATCAGGGAATTGAAGTTTGGTTTCCTAATTGATTTGGCAGGTTCAACTGCACAGGTTTTGGTGAGTCATCTACTCCCCTAATGTGTAGAAACAATTTGTTGTTAGTTAATGTTTACATAAATCTATTTCATTACTCTCTCTATGTGATCAAACCCATAAACTATAAAAGTGTTTCAACCTAGGCTTTGATACCATTTGTAACAACACCATAGTATATATATGTATATGTGTGTGTGTGTGTGTGTGTGTGTGTGTGTGTGTGTGTGTGTGTGTGTGTGTATGTATATATGTATGTATGTATGTATCTATATATATGAATATGGATTTATTTTTATAAATAAAATGCTTAACCCTTTTTATTTACAAATATCTCTTCATGAATAAATTTTTTTACTTTGAATTATACCAATGTATATTTTCCCCTTTGTTGCATATGGAGTAAATTTACACTTCTATAGGTTACATGTCACTGTATGGATTTATAATTTATGGTAATGGCCTTCTATCATAAGTTTCATTATTGATTTCACATGGATTGGAAGGTTAAGCCTTAAGTTGTTTGTCTTGCTTATAACCTACTGTGCTAACACACATATTAACTGGTTGTAGGGGAGGTTTTGGAGTGTTTACCTCTTATCTAGGATGTGAAGACCATGGAAACGATCCTTCGTCAATTTACGATTCATGTGGATGTTACCTTAGGTTATAGTAATTTTTATTACCTAACTAAATTGCAAATGTATATTGAAATAAAGTGTGGTAGGTATGAGATCTATGGAGTTAACACTTATGACTTACACATGGACCATATATTAAACCCTTCAACATGCATTGTGAATTGTGTAAGGGTTCTTACTTCTCGATTTTTCCTCGCCCTTTTAATTTTGCGAGAGTTGAGTCCATAGTATGAGGAGAGGGTTTGGAGCTGATCTCTCCTCTTGTTTAAGTTGCAATACCCTGGTCTTACCTTACCTCACTACTATCTTGGATGCACCATTTCACTTGATAGAGTCCATAAAGGTTATGGAGCAGCATTGGCTCTCCATTAGGTGATTTGCAAATACATACTATTATATTATTTAAAATTTGGTTTAATTCTATAGTCGATACATCGAATATACTAATCAATTATCAGTTTATCAACTCCTTGCATGTGTGTGGAGTGACTACAAGGTTTAGAGGAGGAAAAAAAATAGAATGCTAAGTAAATTCCCTTGAGTATTTCATGGGTAAGCCATTCAGTTTAAAATCTTAGCTTATGATCCATTTTGGGCGAGTGTTGACCTCTCTAGCATCTGTTTTGTATTGTTGTTGAGTTGGTTGCAACAAAGGTCACAATTGTAAACCTGTGGGTGATTGTAATGCCTAGAAAGGTCCATACCGTAGATATTTGTTTATGTGACTTAGTTCCTTGAGGAGTGTTTCTTCCCGGGTCAGGGTTTTGATAAAAAAATTTGGATGTATGGATTATGAATTTGTTATCGAGAAAAATGTGTAGACCATTGGTTATCCTACCAATATTGCTCAATGTAATTTTGACACTTGCTTTCCCTATTAAGTTTCAAATTTGGAAATATTATGTCAATTACTGTCAATTATGTCAATTTGTTTAACACTGCATATGATTTTTGGGATTATGGTTTACTAGAAGAGATATTGTGACTTTTTAACGGAAACATATGATAATTTTCAAAATTGAATTTGAGGTTCGCAGTGTTTATTGAGACTATTTTATATACATATATGTGTGTTTTCCTCGTGGCTCTACAAAACACAAGGTGCAACCCTACCAATGAAAGAATCCCCTATATTTTTTATTATCTATGTTTAATGCTATAATGATAAGGTGGAATTTTAAGTTAATTGTTTTCAAACGAGTTTTGGATTCACTCTTGCTATAAAAAAATTTCCTTATTATTATTCAAGTTTATTTTAAAATACAAGGATTATATTTAAGGCTAGATTTTTTTGCTTTTCAATGATGAATATGGTAGACACACAAACTTTTTTTAAATAAAAGGATCCTTAACCACGAAAGAACCATAACCTTAGCTTCTTCTTAAAAATATTGAACTATTTGGAAATGTATAAAGAAAGACCCTTAGTTACAATTTTTAATTCTAATGAGTTAGTCAAAGAAGTACTCAATCAATATAAATTACTAATAAATATTATACAAACTTTCATAATCTAACGTATAAATGTAAATTTGAAAGGGGAAACTTTTAACTACCTTGAAAATGTCCGTAAGAATTAACTTATCTACACATTCATCCAACTTGCTAAGGGACAAGCATGTTCCACCCCACCTTAGATCCTTCAACTATTCTTATCCTTCAATTATTACAAGGATCACCCCTAAGCCAAATTGAGCTTACTAGGGACTAAAACTTAGGGATTGTTATTCCATGAGATATGTATTAAGTATACTTGCCAATATGATCGCTTTAATTAGCTTTATGGCTCCTATAACTTTTCTCCTTTTTCAATCCACAATTTCACATCCCAAGCCCAAATTCTCTGGGAATAATTTTCTAAGTGCTCAATAGGAAATCTAGGCTAGACCTATACTGTATAAATGGGAAAAATTGCCTCTACAATCTCTTTTTTTCTATTGTTCATTCTTATATTATTAATTCCTTTTATGGGATTTATTTCTCTCTCTTGTTTTCTATTGTTCATTCTTATATTATTAATTTCTTTTATGGGATGCATTTCTCTCTCTTTTGGCCAAAATTCAAGAGATAAAAAAATTTGAAGTAAAAGAACGGCCTTCTCCTCTTGCTTCTTCTTTATATATATATTTTGGTTTTAGAGGGAAGTTAGGGCTCATTTTTTAGTTCCTCACATTTCTTGAAATTAATAACTATTACGTATTCTTCTTTTAATTAAGTTTCTCTTTTTACATTGTGATAACTCTTACAAGTCGTAATCCCTTTGTAAGCTCGACTACTCTTTTAACAAGCAGTCCCATAGCAAGTAGGTGACAAAAGAGAAAACAATATAATTTAAATATTACTTTAGTCACATAGTAGTATCACGCGACCTAGGTCTTCCTAACCTTTATCAAAACATAACCATAAAATTTTTAGTCAAGTCCTGTGACTTATTAATTAGGCAGTAAATTCCTAGGACATCACAATGAGTTAATATAATGTGAATCTCACAAAAAATAATTTTTTAGGAACATCTCAATGCAACACAGCCCAAATCTTAATGATTATATCAATTTGACATAATAAACATTATAAATATTAAATTTGACACAATCCTCGATGAATGTCAAAATGTGACATAACCCTTTTGTCAAATTCAAGATAACTGATGATTAATGTTGTAATCTGACCTAACCTTTTTTCAATCTGATAAAGTGACATAAACCTTGAAAAATGTCACAATGTGACATAACCCTTAATGAATGTCACAATGCAACATAACCCTAATAAATGATGCAATGTGACATAACCCTTTATGGACACTATATACAGATATACAGATGCATAAGAGTTAAGGATGGGTTTTGAACATGGTTAACCATAATTAACCATGTAGGAATGCCACAATGTACCCCTTACAAAATGTAGAAATATGGCATAAACCTTGACGAATGCCATGAAAGTTAATTAAATTAAATGTGAAATATCATGACATGTGTTTAAAATGAATTCTAATTCTTTTCTAACTAAGCCAAGAGATGAAATTTGACATAACCCGTGATGAATGTCACAATGCAACAAAACCTTTGATAAATATGTCTCACAACCACTGAGGAAATTTGTAATGTGACATACTCCTTGGTGAATGCCACCTAATGACGTAACCATTAAGTAACATAGAAAGTCGAAATAATTTGATAGAGATGAACATTGAAACAAATGAAACCATATAATAGACTTATTTGTGTCACATTGTCACATAAACAACCACCCATAGTTCATTATAGTGTGACATAATCATTGAAGAATGCCTCAATGTGATGTAACCAATATCTAACATAGCAAGTTGGCATAATTTGACCAAGATTAACATCAAAATAGATATGCACATTGTTAAAGAAATGTAACTGTGGAAGATATTCTATTTTTGTATAATTATTATTATTACTCTTTCTGGAGACGTTATTCCTCTTATTAGGGATCTCATTGATGTAATTGGGCATGTAAAGTCTTGAGGTAAAACCTTTGTTGTAAGTCATGTCAGTAGTACTCACAAAGGTATTATTAAAATGTGATTTTGAGTCTTCCAAGGCAAGTTGGCCCTAGAATCAAGGAGAAGTTTACCATGTTTGGTTATTAGGTGTCTCAACTGATTATTATAAATAAGATAGGTGCCTCCCTCATTTGTACAGGTAGAGCACTCAAGCAAGTTCACTATAGAGAGGAGAAACATACCATCTGAGGAGGAGGAAGATGTTGAGAATATTGTTGTCATTGAAGTCAAAGGAGTTCACGAATGACAAAGGAATAACCAATAGACATGGTATTAGGATGAAATTAGTAAAATAGAAAGGATCCATTACATGGATTATCATTGATTGTAAAATATAGAGGCATGAGTATATGAGTGAAGAGAGAGTGTGGAGTGGAGAGTGCAGAGACTATGTGTGAGAAAATTGTAGGTCTCTGATTAAGTTGAATGAAGAAAAGAGTTTACTCTGCAAGTATTTTTAAGTATTTATACATTCATTTTAATCATCAGAAGCATTGATTTCAATCTCTCTGTGTATGTGTGTATTTTGAAATCTGATATAAGTATAGAAGATCGAAATTTTCTGTGCGTAGAGTGTTACGGAAAGGAAATGATCGTTCCATTGATCAATTCAATCATAGAGTTAAAGATCTTCATCTTGGACAGATCAACGGTTGAAAATGGATTTTGCAATTAGAAGTAGTACCCGAATTAAGCCTAACCCAATTACACATACAACTAGAGATCCTAGAGTGGCGATTAGAGGTGGATAGTATCAACGGCTGAAGGAGGATTCTACTAGATAAAATACGTGGAAAATAAAGAAGGGTTGATCTTGTGAAATCGGAGATGATTGCTAGGATATGACATCAATATCAATGGTCTAGATTGATCGTCAAATTAAATCAACGATGCACAGTGATTTCACTAGGTGGAGTTGAGTGATTTGGAAAAATTTTGATGTGTGCAAAATTTTATGAAATATGCTTCATTATATTTGAAGTCCATTGTTGATCTGGTGAGGACATAGATCTGGCAGTCCTTAAGGATTCCGCTGATTTAACTAGAAATCCTATTAATGTTTTTCTTGGTTGTGGAATAAACGAAATTATAAAGTGTTGGAGATTCGTTGGACAACGTGGACGACAAATCCGACGATTTGCTTGCTGACTGATTCAGGTTAGTGAGCCAATTAGATCTGCATCTCCTACCTCGCATCAGGATCATTGGGAATAGGATCGAGATCAATGGATAAGGTTGATCATTGAAACAGATCAACGGTTGTCAATGATTTCACTGGGAGAAGTTGCGAGGTCTAAGAAAATTCTGATGGGCACAAAATTTCCATCAAATATAGTTTAATACATTTGGACTCCACCATTGATCTGACCAGATCTAGATCCAATGGCCCTCAAGGGATTTCGCAAATGTAACTAGTAAGCTAGTTAACGTTCTGGAGGGAAGCGAAATTTCATTGAGAAATAGTTTACTGACAACGTGGACAGTCCAGATCAATCTAGTGAAATGTGGAAGCCAATTTTCGGAAGATTGATGGCAAAGAATGATTTCTGCACAAAGAAAATGGAAAATCTACAAATCTGCATTTGATCATAAATCAATGGTTAGGATTTAATCTGCGAGGAAATATACGGTGGTGAATGATTTCTGCACAAAGAAAAGTGAGGTCCGCAATCCACATCAGATCATAGATTGATGGTCAAGAGTGAACCCACAAAGAAATCAACGGTTCAGAAGAAAAGAGGAAGGCGAAAAGTGAAAGGCGAAATGCGGAAGATGAGAAATAAAAGTCTAAAATAATATAGATTTCTGTAACCCAGAATTCCGCCATCAGATTGCGGAAGGAGGAAAGTGGAATATGGAGAATCATGAAAAGACTTTGGGAAATGTCACAGTTTCAAAACCCGAAGTCCACTAGCAGAATGTAGAAGGAGAAAAGAGGAAGGCATAGAATCATGAAAATACTTTGGGAAATGTCATAGTTCCACTACCCGAAATCTGGAAGATCGACAGTCAAGAAAACATTTGCATAAGATCGACGATGCAGAAGAAAAATGGTGGAAAGCAGAAATCTCAAAATGACATGTTGAAAAAGTCACAAACTTGCAAGCCGCAATCCAGAAGATTGATGGTCATAGAGAGCTTGAAGGAGATCAACGGTGCTGAACAGTTGGGGCAGAAATCTAAGTGCGGAGAGACATTTTGAGAAATATCACAGTTAAGAAATCCGCATACCGTATCCTATCTTAGATATACGATTAAGAAGAATCTTGATATAAAATCAATGGCTCAGGATGATTGTGGGAATAGAGATTGCAGAAGAACACAACTGGAAGAATAAACTAGAAACCGGTTAACAAGGAATTGTTTTAGTTGTTTTTGAAGAATCATGATGGAGGTAGATGACTCTATGACTTGGTAATAGAATGAGGAATTAAGCTCTCATGAAGAGGCATGATCGAAGAATGAAATGGTGCAATGCTAAAGAGATGCATCCACAGGAAACGTGAAGGTATTTATACATAGAGGGATGAGTGAGATAAATTGTCTATGGGGTCCAGATCATAGAAGAAGAAGCAGATACCAATGAGTGTGATACATATTGAAGGGTAAAGGAATATGGAATATTACTAAAAACATATTAGGGTTGTAGGGTGGTGCTAGGGCAGGAAACATGCATGTAGGGGGTTATAGCCTCCTTCCAGTAAAAGATGCTAAATAGGGTGTAGTAGCATCCTTTCAATTGTTGCTGACAAAAAAGGGGGTTGTAGCCTCCTTCCAGTAGTTGCTGTAAATAGGGTGTAATACCATCCTTTTCTATAGCAGCAGGCAAAAACTATTTGTAAATAACAATTTTGCAGTAATAGGAAGTATTGGTGGTTTACCCAATTGGGCTTCCATGATAAAATTTGTATTTTGTGTGTTCTTATTGATTATTTGTTTTAATGAGTGTTATCAGCCAAAATGGCACTTCTCCATCTGAGTACCGACATTCCACATGTTGGTACACAAAAGGACAATTTGAATTGAAGTGGCCAAGACACTAAACATGGGCATGACCTTTGATGCATTCTCCTCAAACCAACCTTGTCTATTTTTATTATGAGTTTTGGGTTGCATACGTGACTATATGCATTGCAAATTGCATATCATATGTGAGTATTTGCATTGCAACCCGCATATACTTGCATACATGAGTTTCCTTTGAGCAACTCGCGTGTCATACGTGAGTTGCCTATATTAATACCCGCGTATACCTTAATTCAACATTAAAAAATATAAATCAAGATTAGATGAGATTAGCTGGGGCCTAATCCATAACTATCCCAACCATCTCAACCATCCCAACATTTGAAACCACTCTATTTCCCAAAGTATAAATAGAGGCTTTGGGGTGGGGTCTAATCAAGGAATTTTGGAGAGAAAAGTTATGATGGTGGTACATCTTCAGAGTCTTGGAGTAGTAGAACTCAGATTCCTTTGGTTGTAGAGGATTCCTTGTTTCAGAAGCTGGGTTGTATTCTTATCTTATTCACCGCTTGTTAATAAAGAGAATTGGTCTTCCAATCTTGTATTGAGTTTATTTCATGTATATTGGTTTACTGAATATGTTTGATTATGTTAACTATATGTTTTTCATCTAACCTCTAATATATATATGCATGAGATATTACTTGAAGGATTTTCTCTTTGCAGGTGGAGAAGTACATCCCTAGAAGATTTGGAGAGAAGTGGAGCGAGAGAAGATCAAGCTTGGAACAACTGTCGCTAATCAGGTAACTCAATATTTTCATCCTGTTCTCTTTCCATTCCCTATAAAAATATGATTGTCTACAAGTTAGTAGTAAGTTGGTAACCCCAAACCCTAGGTTACAAGGATGCTTTATCCTGAACAACAGAACTTGCAACTCCGCTGGGGAGCCCAGCATGCTGTGGGTTTATCCTGTAGGTTCTTGACCAGTATTTGCTCTTATTTTGAGTGTAGTTCCTTTATCTTGCCTTTGATTTGCAATATAGTATGTCTAGAGACCTTTTTTAGATTTTTTCTTTGAAATTTTTTTGTTGTATATGCAGGTTGTTTTTATACACAGTCGCGTATAACAACTTGTATACGTGGGTTGCTCTATAAGAAATTCACTTATGGTACGCCAGTTGCTCTATCAAACAGTCGTGTATATCCTGTAGCAGCATAAAAAAATTGGTAGGGTTTGCTTGTCCCTGTTTTGGCTGATTTTTTGTCTGCTTAGGGGTCTTCTATTGTTGGCATAATTTTGTAAGTCCAAAGTCCTGTATGCCACACTTTTCACTTTTTATTAATCCTTTGAGTTTGCTTTGTTTAAATTTTCTTTCATCCAGTGACTTGAATTTGGCCCTCTTGCTTGGCCTATGAGTTCAGTGGTATGTATCTGAGTCAGTGATCAGGTCTTTAGATACCTTATTCTTTGTACTTCTTTGTGTCGTGTTAGTTAGCCACTTGTTATTTAGTAAATCTAGTGGGTTTTATTCATTAGTTTTTTGAGTTAGGTTTTTTACCAAGTTTCCTTCCTGTTTGGTTAATTTAGGTCCTCTATACTTCATTTTGTTTTTGATATGTTGTGATCATTCAAACTTACTCAAAAATTTGCATTTAGATGCATTGTAGTTTTTGAAGAATTTGAAAAAAGTGAAAGAAAAAACACATGCTTTTGCATATAGTTGCACTTAGTAGTTTTCTTTTCAGTATTTTCAAATAAAATTTCAAAAATTATAAAAATTCTTAGTTTTCTCACTCTTAGTTTTAATTTCATTAGCTTACATTTAAAAAAAGAAAAGAATTTTGGTTTAAGTAGTTGTATTTTGCTTTGGAAGTTGCTTTATACATCATTTTACTTTTCTTATTGAGTCTATAACATCACAGTATTTCACGCCATTTACCTTCTGACTAAGAACATCTATTAAAATAAACAATATAATTTAAAATTTATTAGTAAGTTCTATTTTTTAGGTCCATACACCAACTAGCTTAGGCTAGACTTGTGGAATAGGGAGTTTAAACTCTCCACAAGTGTTTAAATTCAGACGTAGTTGGCCAATCGATAAGTAAACCCTTTCCTATGTTGGTTGTATCTGGGAAGCTCCTCTCAAATGAGAGTTAAGCATGAGGCCGTGTGGATGCTTGGACTGAGGAGATAACCCTCTGATTCCTTGTCAAATCCGAGACCAAGGTTTTTGCGCATCTGGGGATTTTTTCCTAGATAGAGTTTCAGGATTTTCTACCCTGCACATGTGTATGAACCAGGTTTGCGACTGTCCCCCCAGACTGTCAATATAGTTGGGGTATCCTATAGTCTCTCAGACATTTAGGGTTCATACACAGGTACATCAGAAGGCTATTTTTGGTTGACCTTGGGTGGGCTTGGAAGGTAACCCTTGTAGAAAGTCTGGGAGGGTGGTGGGTGATTCCTCTGATTGTGCCTAAGAACATCTTTAAGAATTCCAAGTAACTGTCTCTCATCTTTCTTCTAGAAAGCATATCTTATACCCCTTGTGATTGTTGAGACTTTAGGAAATTTTGTAGTGATTGCTCTGTGGTTTGTTTGTGTTTAGCCGACCTTAGGGTGTGAAGATTCAAATTTTCAATCATGGAGGAACAACCTTTCAGAAGGTCAAGAAGGTTGCAAAACCTTCCTCCACTCACTACAGTGGAGCCTCCATCGCCCCCTCAAAGGCAAATATTAGACACAGGCAGTTCTTTCGAACCGGTAGGAATTAGTGAAGTTCTGGGTGAACTAGAACTTAGGACAAACTAGGTTGATACAACTCCAATAGAGATAGAAGACTTGCAAGATGAAGAGTTTGCGAGAAACTTTAATTCACCTCTTATTGACCTAAATGATCCAGTGATCGTCCAAGTTCATCCTTTCAATTCACCTATGATTGGTGTTTCTGTGACAAACTAATGTATAGTGCAGGAGAAAGTCCTTCTACCTCCACCTCAGATGCTCCAGCTGAAGGGGTACCACCTCCCTCAGTGGGTTCCTTTAGAGAAAACACACCTACTACTCCTTTGACCCCAGCTACTCAGGTGGTCCAGCCACCAGCTTCAACAAATGTAGTAGGCACTTCTGGTGGGGTGGTCACTGGGATCCCTAGTGTACCTTCTGTTTCAACTTCTTTTGCACACACTACCCAAAGTGGTCCAGTGAGATGCTCTTCATTTGTCCAGGGTTTCCCTTGGAATGGGGGGCACATTCCCCCATCCACGCCATATGTAGGTCCAACACCTACATATGTAGGAGTGCAGCTCGGAAACACTAACCCTTATGGTCAAGGTTTCCAAGCGTCAGTTTCAGCTCCTTTCACAAGCTCTCCTTTTTCACTTTTTAGTGGAGGGATTCCTGCTCATGTTTTCCAAACTCCAGTTTCAAATGGGGCAGCTCGAACCTCATACAATGCACCACATAATCCACTGGCTTATGGGTGGAATCCTTTCCAAATAAATCTGACTACTTCACAGTCGATAGCAGGGGGAAACCCTTCCTTCACATTTGGGAACCTGGGGGCAAGTCCTTCTACTTCCCAAGCTAGTAATTTTCATGCTCTAGTTAGGCCCAAGCTTCCTTTCTTGGCAACTTTGAATTTGCCATATTTTTCCAAGCTAATGAATGATCCAGTGAGACATGCTGCCTCTTGGCCAGTTGTTCCTACCAAGCTACCTTCGGATATCCCAAAATTCGAAGGCAATGTTGGTGAAGACCTAGGGGCTCATATCACCACATTTCACTTGTGGTACTCCTCCAGCTCACTGAATTATGACACCATTTGTTTGAGATTGTTTGAAAGAACTCTTACTAGTGCCACATTAAAGTGGTACATTGAACTTCCCTCTACTTCGTTTGGTAGTTTTTGGGACTTAGCCAATGTGTTCCTTAACCATTTCCAACTTCCTATCCGGTATGATGCTGGGACAAACTTATTGTCCACCTTTCGGCAGGACAAAGCCACTCATATTTTGGATCACATCGAAGAGTGGAGAAGGCAGAAGAGGCTCATTAAGGCCACTATCCCTCCCAAGTTTTTACTATAATGGTTCCTTAAGTCCTTATTGCCATATATATCTCAAGATGTGTCCACTTCAGGAGTAACTAATGAGGAAGAGGCTATCCTCAGGGCCCAGTAGTTAGATTTGATATATTCTTAATCTGGGATTCTATATGAAATCATCCCTAATGCATTGAGACCAACCCATAAGCCTAAGCCTGGACCCCATGTCGATGGTGTGGTTGTTTCAGTGAAATCTCCCTTTGTGGAGCCTTTGGCTAAACAACTCCATGAGTTTTCCATTAAACACTCTATGGTGGAGGAAGCAAAGGCTGCCCCCTCACCCCAAAATGAAAATGTTTTTTCACAATCCTCACAAAAGGCCAATCAACATCCCAGTGGGAAAAAGAAAAAGGGGACGAAAGGTGAGGGAAACCAAAACAAGCCAAAACCCACAAACGATACTGATGGAGGAAAAAAAGAGAATACGAAGGTGAAATTTCCATGTAAGTTGTGCCAGGAAGATCACCTGACCCATCAATTTCCCCTTATGGACCAAGCTCAGAAGCTACTCAAAAGCCAACAACCGGTTGTCCTAAAGGATCCTTTTCCCCAAGGACAGAATTTTGCTTCAGCTTCAAATGTAGCAAGTGGAACCCCAAATGCTCCTGACCCAAATTATATCAACATGGTTCAATCCCAGACATTACTCTAGACTAGGAACAAGAACTATGAGATCAGGGCTCTAGAGAAGGGTAAGTCTATAGGTGAAACTTATAACCCTCTCACAATTGAAAAACCTGCTAAAACTATGCCCAAGATGCCAAAGGGTGTCTTTAAGAAAACATTGCACAATCCTAATGCTAGGGCTGCAACCAATTACTCTGTATTTGAATATTTATCCCAAACACCTTGTGCGATGTCGGCCTTAGAGGTGTTATAGAGTTGTCCTGCCCAGTGAGATGCACTCTTAGTAGCCTTAGGTAGTATGGATTCATCAAGCCTCATGACGAAGTTTAATTTGTCTGATGTCAAAATTCACCTACCATATCATGTGGCCTTATCGATAGATGTCATCCATGGAGGAAAAACCATTGGAAGGGTAGTTTTCGATGAGGGCGCTTCCACATGTGTCATTCCCTTGTCTTGCTGGAAGGCTCTTGGATCTCCAGAGCTAGTTCCATCGAACACCTTACTTATTGCTTTCGATGGAAGGTAATTTCGTCCACACGGTATCCTACAAGCTTTCGAAATAAAGTTGGCAAGGAAGGCAGTGTCTATTGAGGTAGAGGTGATTGATGCACAATTGGATTATAACTTTATCCTAGGGAGAAGTTGGACTTATTCCATGTCTGCTATTGCATCGGTCGTTCTTTGGGTAGTAGTGTTTCTGCACAAAGGGAAGTTGGTTACTGTAGACCAACTGAGTTTTACTCGAAAGGGCCGCATGGAAATTAATGAGTCCACCATGCCATTGCTTGATCAGGTTAAACCTACTTCAAAGAGCTTAAGAGTTGGAATGTATGCATCATTGATGGGCACATTCGATTTTCCATCTCCGATTAATTACTTAGGTTCTACTAGTGTAGGGAAGTCTATTGCAACGATTGTCGATAGAATGGACCCTTGGGTTCTTCCTTCCTATCATGAACCTGAGGTTCCCTTATCGACAGCGGAAGTAGCTTACCAAGCTGTCATTCATACCATTGTTGATCCTGTTTCGGTCCCTTTCATAGTCTCAGAGGAGCTAGAAGAAGCTTATCTGCCTACTTGGGCAGAGAACTCTTTGCATAATGAATATTGCTTAGATATGGTTTTTCCATATGATGAAGCCATTCTGGAAGCTATGTGCGGAGGAGATAAGATCTGCGAAGATATTCACCATCAATCCTATTTTCTTCCAGATTTAAGTAGGATTGAAAACTGAGAGTTCCATATGAGACTAGAAGGTGATGCTAATACACCCATTAATCTCTTACCTAGGGAGGGAATATTTGTTGAGGGGAATATGGAAAACATTTTTGTTACTATTCCTATCAACATCTCTATGAACCCAAACGTTGTGGAAAATGTACATATCAGTGCAAAATTATCTCCAAAGGAGATTGCTATCTATGCAGCCTTGTTTAAGAAATTCCATGACGTGTTTTCCTGGTCATATGAGGAGATGCCATGCATAGATCCATCAATAGTCAAACTTGAAATCTGAACCTATCCTGATTCTAAACTAGTTCAACAAAAACTTAGACCTATCAATCCAAGTAAAGCGATAGCTGTTAAGGTTGAATTTGAAAAACTGTTGAAAGTCATTTTCATTTACCCAATAGCTTTGACAGAATGGGTATCCAACCCTATTCCTGTCGATAAAAAGAAAGGGACGATACGTGTTTATACTGACTTTCATGATTTAAACAAAGCATGTCCTAAGGATAACTACCCCACACCATTCATAGATCAAATCATTGATGCTTGTGCGGGGAGTGAAGTATTTTCCTTTATGGATGGTTTCTCCGGATATAATTAGATTCAAATTAAACCAGAAGACCAACATAAAACAGCTTTCATATGTCCTTGGGATACATTTGCGTACAATAAAATGCCTTTTGGATTGAAAAATGCAAGGGCTACCTTTTAGCAGGCAATGAATTTTTCCTTTCATGACATTAAGTCTATTGTCGAACCCTACCTTGATGATCTTCTAGCACATTCTAGTAAGAGTATCGATCACCCAGATCACTGGTGTTTAATCTTCCAATGATGCAGATACTACAAAATTCGCTTGAATCCCCACAAGTGTGTTTTCTGTGTCTAGTTAGGTAGAATGCTTAGGTTCATTTTTTCTAACAAAGGTATTCAGGTGGATCCTTTGAAAGTTAAGGCCATAGTAAATTTACCTCCTCCTCGTTCCATCAGGTAGCTTCAAAGTCTGCAAGGGAAGTCCAACTTCCTTCGACATTTTATCATGAATTATGCCAAGATCCCTAAAGGTTTCATGCTCCTGTTGAAGCAAGACACCCCATTTGTATGGGATGAAATCCCACAACTTGTGTTTGAGGCATTAAAGAAATATTTGTTGTCGGCACCATTACTGCGTCCACTAGATTATCCTCATGATTTTATATTGTATCTGGCCGCATCCGAGTCGACCATAGGGGTAGTACTAGTCCAGGAGGATGATAAGCTCCAAGAGCATGTCGTCTACTATCTTAGTTGCGCTTTAGCTGGCCCTGAACTTAGGTATTCCCATGTCAAAAATTTGTCATTAGTAGTTGTGTATGATGTTCAGAGGTTGTGTCACTACATCTTAGCTATGGGGGGGCCTCTCCCTCCTATCTATTGCCCGATGACCACCGTCCATGGTGGTTTCTAAAGCTAGGGTTTCGCTCAGTAGGGAACAATGCAACCACACCAATGAGGGCCAAATCTGGAAATCCATAGATGGTGGGGATGTGGTTGGCATTGCCATATTTCCCATGCCCAAACATGCTACAAGGAGTTGATGGAATTCAAAATTGCGGCTCTGTGAGGTTTTTTGTGCACCGGGCACAAGTCCACTAGGTGTCCCTGAATGGTATCTGGAGGTGACCTGCAACTTGCCATAGATCAATGCTTAGGCCTCCGATCTATGAACCGTCGATTCCATTGGATTTGTGACATGGTATTTTAGCTAGGGGGGGCCTCTACCTCCTGTCCATTGCCCAGTGACCTCCGTCTACGGTTTCTAAAGCTAGGGTTTCACTCAGTAGGGGACAATGCAGTCACACCAACGACGGATAAAGCTGGAAAGCCATGGACACTGGGGATGCAGTTGGCATTGCCATATTTCCCATGCCCAAACATGCTAGCAGGAGTTGACAGAATTCAAAATTGTGGCTTCGTGAGGTTTTTTGCGCACCAGGCACAAGTCCACTAGGTGTCCATAAACAGTATCTGGAGGTGAACTGCAACTCGCCATAGATTGATGCTTGGGCCTCCGATCGATGAACCTTCAATTCTGTTGGATTCGTGACATGGGATTTTAGCTATGGGGGTCCCTCTCCCTCCTGTCCATTTCCCGGTGACCTCCATCTACGGTGGTTTCTAAAGCTAGGGTTTCGCTCAGTAGGGACAATGCAGTCACGCCAACGAGGGCCAAAGATGGAAAGCCAAGGATGGTGGGGATGCAGTTGGTGTTGCCATATTTTCCATGCCCAAAAATTCTAGCAAGAGTTGACGAAATTCAAAATTACGTCTCTGTGAGGTTTTTTGCGCACCGGGCACAAGTCCATCGGGTGTCCCTGAACGGTATCTCAAGGTGACCTGCAACTCACCATAGATCGATGCTCAGGCCTTTTATCGATGAATCATCGATTTCGTTGGATTCATGACATGGGATCTTAGCTAGGGGGGTCCTCTCCCTCCTTTCCATTTCTCGGTGACCCCTGTCTACGGTGGTTTCTGAAGCTAGGGTTTCACTCAGTAGGGGACAATGTAGTCACGCCAATGAGGGACAAAGATGGAAAGCCACAAATAGTGGGGATGTGGTTTGCGTTGCCATTTTTCCATGCCCAAACACACTAGCAGGAGTTGACAGAATTCAAAAGTGCGGCTCCATGAGGTTTTTTGTGCACCGGGCATAAGTCCACCAGTTGTTCCTGAATGGTATCTGGAGGTGACCTGCAAATCGCCATAGATCGATGCTCGTGCCTTCGATCGATGAATCATCGATTTTGTTGGATTTGTGACATGGGATTTTAGCTAGGGGGGCCCTCTCCCTACTATCCATTTCCCGGTGACTTCCGTCTACAGTGGTTTCTGAAGCTAGGGTTTCGCTCAGTAGGGGACAATGCAGTCATGCCAATGAGGGCCAAAGCTGGACAATGCATTTCATGTCAATGAAGGCCAAACTTGGAAAACCATATCCCTAACTATGGTTTATTGTTTAACATGCATGGACCATAAACATAACCCTACCAAGAAAACCCTAATCCTAACCCTAATCGTATCTTACTGTCAGAACTCAATTTAGAATCAATCTAATTTCCAACTCAACTTTTTCAAATCCGGCGGACTTATGCTTCAAATCATGTTGATTCACGAAGTTGGTTCTGAATCTTTGGATTCTATTGTAGTTCCTTTAATGCTGAGTGATTATTCATTGGGTGCATGAGGTTTGTCGAATAGTGTTGTTGGTTGTTGATGAAATGTGAAGCATGTATTGCACTTAGTTTTATTAAATTACACTTGAGCATTGACTTAACTTGTAATTTAATGAATCCAAACTCACAATTTTTAATTAGATATATCCAATTAGTGTGCAAGTAGTGAGTTCATTGAAACATTGAAATACATTGTATTGCACTTATATTTATTAAACTACACGAGCAAGAACTTTGACTTTAGTGTGCATGTAGTGAGATCATTAAAACCTTTAAATATAATAGTTTTTTCTTTTGACATAGTGCATTCATAAGTAATAGATAATCCTCACAAATCAATACAATAGATTGACACAAGAACATGTGGAAACCAAAGAACAAATTCAAAGTGAAATGTATCATTCATTTATAACTAAAATGTCAATGTACATGTCTCCAAAAGTACATATATATCCAAAAGTACATGTCCAAGCCACATGTACATGTATCGAAATGTACATATCCCATAAGACACATCAAAACTCAAGCTTCCTCTTGTTCTTTCTCAAGGTTGATCCTGTAGGCACAACTCTAGGACCAGTGTGCATCTCTGGATCCTGCAAATTAAATATCAATTATTAAATTCAACTAACTATGTACTAATACATTAGCTCAATAAAATACCATATCTAAATTAACTCAACAATTATCAAAATGTTAATGGACATTGCATAAAACAATTGGTCATTAATGGACATCTCACCTCAGTGAGAGACTGTGACAAAGGGGATTCTGTTTCTTGTGTAGCAGATGGAGTTGTTGGTTGAACATCAATGATGGTCGTATCCATGGTTCAACCAGAGGGGGCAGGAATTGCTGGTGGTGGTGGTGGCTATAATCACCAAATCTTGAAATAGTTAGAAATGTACATGAATAAACAATAGATAACAATAACACACTATGTCTAGATCATGTTCAAATAGTTGTACCTATGTGTGGCTTGTTTTTATTGCAGATACCACATTGACTGCTACATCAATAACTCCTACTGCTGGTGGCTACAATCACCAAATGTTGAAATAGTTAGACATCCATGAATAAACATACGCCAACAATAATAAACTATGTAACGATCATGTTGAAATAGTTGTACCTCTGTGTGACTTGTTGCCATTGTAGATGCAGTACTAAATACTGCATCAACCATACTTGCAAGGTTTTCAATAGTAAACTCTGGCTTCTGATGCAATAAACATGCAAATCAAACATTAAAAAAACATTTTATGCACTGGATTTCAAGTTGACCAAGAAATATCATCGAAGGATATACATTACCATGGTATCAGTATCTCCATGGTAGTGGACAACTGGACTCTTTCTAGGAGTAGGCCATCTCATATACACATGACCCTTTTTCACATATGTCCTATGAGGAGATACAACTCCAGGAAATGGTCTAGGTGTTTCGGTTGGTGCCTATAGTCAACAAGAGTTCTTGTAGTTAGACATGCATGATTCAACGAACATACATGTATTTAAAAAATGACTTTTTTTAAATGTTTAAAATGTTTACCTCCATCACTGCTTTCGCCTGTGATGGATCTAGCATCTGCCAGTTTAATAATTGTAAATATTAGACCATAGATAGCATTAGTGAGCTAACATGTACAATGTGTGGAAATTAACAAATTAATAACTATTAAAAAACTGACATTTTTAAAATGTTTACCTCAGTGTGAGATACGACAATGGGTGCTATATGAATCTCTCCACCAACCAAGGGATCAGTGGATGGAATGTCATGCCCAAATATTTCCTCGGTTGATACGACCATGGATCCTACCTCCATCACTGCTTTCCCCCGTGAAGGATCTAGTATCTGCAAGTTTAATAATTGTAAATATTAGACCGTAGATAACATTAGTGAACTAACATGTACAGTATGTGGAAATTAACAAATTAACAAGTATTAAAAAACTGAAATTTTAAAATGTTTACCTCGATGTGAGATATGGCAATGGGTGCTATAGGAATCTCTCCACCAACTAAGGGAACAATGGATGGAATTGTTAACACCCAAAAATGGTTAACTACCTCATCTACCCCATTACATGGCTCATTTGTCCACTTTCCTACCATATCTCCATCAAAAACCCATAAAACCATCTAAAAGGTCACCAAAAAGCTTAAAATGCCTCCAAAAGGCTATAAAATCCTTTTTTCCTCCAAAAATATCCAAAAAGAAATAAAAAATGTAAAATAATGAGGAAAAGGAGGAAAACCCTAAACAACTAAAACCCTAAAAAGCTGACCTAAACCACATGGTTTTATAAATAAGTGATGGAGACCCATTATTCCATATCCATGATCATAAGTATCCTGCCTCTGCCGAAATTGTTCCTGAAACCCTAGCTTACCATCAAGCTACTTCCACCATTGAGAACTCTTTTTGGCCCATTTCCACCATCGGAGAAGGAGAAGAAGCAGCTTGGAGCTCGAAGCCACCGACATCGGACCAGCACAACGGACTCCATCAACCTCCTCATTGGAGGTAACATTAATAAAGATTGTTATTTAATCTTCACCGTATTGCTTCATGTTATTTAATCTTCACCGTATTGCTTTATGAATGTCTAGATTAGCTTTTATTTCCGTTTAACATTATTTAATTCATATATCATTGAACTGCTACTAAGGAATCCATATTCCTTAGTAGGTGCTCATTCGCACAAGCTAGGGCTAAAACCCTAGCAACAGGAATGTCATGCCCCTCTATAGAGTGTGGAACATGAAACTTTGGGGCATCACTGTCGGCATAAAGCATCAACTGCAAGTTCACAAAATTAATATATTAGCTCAAACTATACATATGTGTACAAAGAGGAAAATAAATAAAGAATTTATGACAATTAACCATATACATACATAACTCAAAAATCCACTGAAGACAACATATGACGAAATACCATAGCAGGGAAAACCACTGGATGTGCACTCGTGAGGCTCAAAAGTAGGCTGGGAATGTGCTGATGTTGCTGCACTAGTAGATGGTCTTGCAGTAGATGGGGGTACTACACTGGTCAGTGGTACTGCACTAGAAGATGGTCCTGCACCATGACGACTTGGTGTATGTGCCATACCAGGGACAGATGTCCCTTCCTCACCCATATGTTGAACCATACTACTATGGCGAACAACTGCCCATGCCAAACTCAAAAATGCATCACGTGTCTGTGGAATAACACGATGTACACGTGGGACATTGTTAGGATTATTAATCCTCCCTTGTCCAAATTTGGTCATATGTCTAAATCGGGAGTCATGTCTAAATCAGGAGTCCATCTAGTCTATTTATAGTCATTAACACCATTGAGTCCACTTGACCTAATTGGGGCACATGTTTCAGTTACTAAAGTGTGGGGAACACTAATTGAGGCTCACTGCCACTTATTGCACTTGATTGCATAAGTTTAGGAGTCTCCTATATCAATCCCTACAATTTAGGAAGCCACTGGGAGTGTCGAAACCAACCAAGTTCAGTTCACTTCCGTTAATGACTAGTCAAGATAAGTTAGGAGTCAGTTACATTCAGTTCTAGTCCTCTGCATTCAGTTAGCGCTAGTTTTACTTGACTCCACACATGTGGGGCGCATTTCTCACCTACCACAGTTAGTTAACCATTATTCAACACTAAATGTAACACTTGAGTTGTGTTTTAGAGCTCCGATGAACTCCGGTTATGGTTTAGACAAGGACAGTTAACTACTGGGTCCTCCGATAGTGTTTTAGACAAGGTCTTGGTTACCTACAGTCAAGTAGAGTCTAATCAATTCAAACTTCCTCATGTGGATTCGAATTGCTTGTGGCTATTAAATCCATTTTACTTCATTTTAATTATCATCTAGATTACTTTTTTTTATTAATGAAAGCATTCACAGCTGCAAGCCTTTTGCACTGTTTCATTCTTCAATTGCTAAGTAAATTGTGAGATCTTCTTTGTGAGTTGTGTATTTGTCTACAGATCTATATGCTCAAATTTACATGGTATCAGAGCCTCGACGAAAAAGGAACTTCTCCTCCTCAGATCTCCTACTGGATCATTTTTTTGTTTTGCAGGTACAACTTTGAAATGAATTCATTAGTTCCTCTTCTCACCCGATCCTCAGACTATTTTGAATGGAAGGTGAAGATGATTGGATTTCTGAATAGACAAAAACTATTTTGGGTGTCTGATGGATATGGTAGAAATTCTTTTGAGAGTGAAAATGACTAGCTAAATGCAAAGGATGCAGCTTTTGAAATAATGAAACTGGCTCTTTCTCCTAGCATGCGCTACCTCAGTAGATCTATTAAAGATCCACAGGAACTCTGGACAAGATTGGACAGAACCTTTGAGATTATTGATAATAGCACTTTGGAGAGCACATCCAGCACCATAAACATCCTTGATTCAAAATTCTTGGCCTCTACTCTCTTTGATAAAAATTTTCAAGATGAAGATGAAGCAGAAGCTTCTACACAGTCAATTCGAATTGAAGACAGTCTCCATGCAGTGACTCCTTCTCCTGATGTTCTGAAAGTTCATGAGATCTTTGATATCTCATCTTCTCATATTGCTGAAACAGAATAAGACATTTGAATCTCTGATATTGAAGAAAAATTCTGCTGCACTTCCATTCAAACATTCACCGGTGATTTTCCTTTAAATTCTGTGCAAAATTTACCAGTAATTGCTTCTGAAAATGAAGAGAAATTTGATTTTTATTCCTCTAATGTTGCTGCTGGTGTGCAAATATGTAAAAACTTGGACATTTTGGAAGAAATATCAGATTTCCAGAGTGATCCATTTGCTCCCCATGATCTATATTTTCCAGCAAATTCCTGCAGGATTGCATGCACCAAAATTCAGAATTTTGAAGAAGAGGAAAGCTGTGCATCCACCATCTCGGTTAACCATTTATTTGAATCTGATATTAACCTTATTAGATCTAATATGATCTTATTTAGATCTGATCTGATATTTCTTGGTTTAATATATCAAATTCATAATCTTTCAGTACTGCTTGTAGCTGTTCTCATCAACGGTGTGAAGAAACAAGTACCGCAAGTCTCCTACAAAATTGTTGTTGAGGATTTGATTTCATTTAACAGTTTTGGATCTGTTTTGAACCTATTTAGATCTGATTTACTTTCTGATATGATATTATTTGGTTAATATTTTAAAATCCAAAAGCATTCATTCATGCTTGTAGCTGCTCTCACCAATTCTGGTGTGAAAAATCAAGTACCGCACTTTCTCTTCAAAACTGCTAATGGGGATTTGGTGTTAGTTTCCTCATATGAGTTTGCTGATATTTTATTATGTGATTCATTATCTATTTCAGAAGCTATATCAGACTATGGAGCTCAATCATTCACTCTCAACAGTCCCAGTGCTTCTCTACCATTGATCACATGCTCATCTCCTCATAGAACTAGTAAAGAGGAAGATTTTCTGCATCCGCCTAGACACCTGCTCCTAACACTTGGGGATGTTCTTACCACTCATGGTTTGCTGTTAATGGCTACAACATATCAGTTTCTTGAGTGTTCCTCACATTCTCTGAATTCTCAAGAACCTTTTCTCACTTTTCAGTTGACTTCAGTTGCTCTACATGGGTCCAGTCTTCATCTGGCAGCTGTCTATATTTCTGATTTAGTTGAGCATATCATTCTTCTTCCAAAGAGGAAGATTCCTCTAGACATAATGATGGAGAGGTTCACATGCCAGGCCCCAGGATACCTGTGCACAGAAGAGCTAGATTGATCCTGATTCTACCTGCTTAATTAGAAGGGGGGGTTTTTTCCCATGTGGTTTTTCCCCAGCACCTTGTTTTTGAGCAGTTACCTTACTCTACTTGATGTAATGGGTGACCTATGGTCTTAGTTACCAGGGCCCACAGATTGTCCAAGTTAGCATTCAGAGGGGTGTGTTAGGATTATTAATCCTCCCTTGTCCAAATTTGGTCATATGTCTAAATTGGGAATCATGTCTAAATCGGGAGTCCATCCAGTCTATTTATATTCATTAACACCATTGAGTCCACTTGGCCTAATTGGGGCACATGTTTCAGTTACTAAAGTGTGGGGAACACTAATTGAGGCTCACTACCACTTATTGCACTTGATTGCATAAGTTTAGGAGTCTCCTATATCAATCCCTACAATTTAGGAAGCCACGGGGAGTGCCGAAACCAACCAAGGTCAGTTCACTTCAATTAATGACTAGTCAAGCTAAGTTAGGAGTTAGTTACATTCAGTTCTAGTCCTCTACATTCAGTTAGCACTAGCTTTACTTGACTGCACACATGTGGGGCGCATTTCTCACCTACCACAGTCAGTTAACCATTAGTCAACACTAAATGTAACACTTGAGTTGTGTTTTAGAGCTCCGATGAACTCCAGTTATGGTTTAGACAAGGACAGTTAACTACTGGGTCCTCCAATAGTGATTTAGACAAGGTCTTGGTTACCTACAGTCAAGTAGAGTCTAATCAATTCGAACTTCCTCATGTGGATTCGAATTACTTATGGCTATTAAAGCCATTTTAATTCATTGTAATTATCATCTGGATTACTTTTTTGATTAATGAAAGCATTCACAGCTGCAAGCCTTTTGAACTGTTTCATTCTTCAATTGTTGAGTAAATTGTGAGATCTTCTTTGTGAGTTGTGTATTTGTCTATAGATCTATATGCTCAAATTTACAGACATCTGTCCCAAGCAACTACCTGCGAGGTGCAGGGATAGGGCAATCAACGTCTTGAAGCCTGGCATTGGTTCGATTTTGGGGCATCCCCCCACCGATCCCTTGAAACGACAATATATCAAAATAGTTTATGTGTTTACCCAACATGAAATCTGCATACATATTTTGAAGGAAATATAGGGGGATTTCCCTGTCGTTGTGTGGTGGCATATCAAAAACCATATACCATCTGTCCATCCAATTATCAACAAATGGCTGATATGTGCACCACTTGATAGAGATATGTGTCCTATTTGCATTTGGGATTTCCCCCATGCGAGGGTCCCTAAACAATGAAAATATATGTTGTTTGGTAATTTTCAACGTTTTTATTGCACTGTAGCCAATCCCATCAGCGTAATCTTGTCTTTTTCTTTCTCTATATGATGTAATATCATATAGTATGTTTCTTGACTATGTAATAGTCTCAACAATTGCATCCAAAGTGGATGCAAGTGAATGTTGAATCCTATCACCACCACTAAAAGCAGTACTGAGTCCTCTCAACTGGGCAAGCTCAGTCAGTATTTCAGCATTGGTGTCCATAACTGCAACTGCAATAAAAAAAATCAATAAGGAAATCATTAGAAACGTATACATGGTATATAATGACATCTCTTCAAAATTGAAAATTTAAATTAAGGAAAACTCAAGTAAGCAATTTAATGGCATTCACTTACATACATTTAAAACTTAAAATTAAACATTTAACAATTAAATAGTGAGTTTCGTTCAACTTCTTTCTAGAAGTTAAGGCACTTCTTCACCCTCATTGGTGAATTTTCCATGCACACTTGAGTTTAAACTTCTTTGAATTTTGGAGTGCTATTTTGACATGTTTTGGCCTTTATGTCCATTGGATATGTAAAAGAAAGGGGCAAGGGACTATTAGGACATGTGAGGAAAGAAAAGGGGTGATACAAGGCTGCCACCATATCCTCTAAATATAACTGACTTGATCATGGTTGGGAACACTCTCATGACGCACTCTAGGTAGTTCATGGGTGTTCACCATTTCCATTGTTGTATAACCATGGCAACCAACCAAAAGTTACATGGAAAATGGAGAATTTGTGGACTGGACTACAATTGGTTGTAGATGAGCTTAGAGACTCAACATGTAGAAATATATTATCCATTGTTTTTGCTCTTTTAAAAAATGGTTGATAAACCTAGTGATGCAGGGGCATAGACTGTTTGAGTAAAGTCATTTATGTCTTTGCTAGATCAAGGGATCTTAGGGAGACCTAGGGTCTCACATGCTTCTAATTTTATTTATTATGTTTATAGGATAAAAGAAGCAGAATTCATGTTCTTGTGATTGCTAACATGGGTTTCTTACACCTTGTGCCTTATACCGTATTTTTATGTTAGTTTTACCAATTGGTGTGTAATATCTAGGGCCTCTATTGTAATTGGAACATAAGTTAGCTTGTCCATTACTCTCTCTTGCATATTGTGGAGAATGATGAGATATGTGTTGTTTAGAAACGTGCTGAGTAGTAATTTTGTGTCTCTCTTATAGTATTTTTGTTCCTTTTTGTTTATGCCTCTCAATGTCGTTATGATGTGGCCTTTCTATCTTTCTTTGTCTTTAATTTGAATGTAGATATATATTGTTTTTTTAATTATTAAAACCCTTGTCTTATAATTTTAGCCTCCTTCCAGACACACTCTATACTTGTGTTTGTTTTATATATTTCTATCCCTTTGGAACATTGAATATCTATTAGACATGATGTTTTTGTTTCTTATAGCCTCTCTAATTTTGAATCCATCAAACATTAGCTTGGGAGTTGTTGGGTTGATTATTCTATTAAAAAATACCATTATAGGTTAAAAATTGACAAAAAAGAATGCTTTGGGTGATTGAATTACCTAGTTGGATGATAATTCACCATTGGAATCTCCTCCCCTCCAACTAAATCAGCTCCTCCAACAATCCCAAGCACTTAATTTTTTCCAAAACGCTCCAAATTGTCGTTGTTTTCGCGTTCCTGATAGGTAAAATAAGCCGTAGGTTTCGGGCTTGTGTATATAAATTATTTTTAGTTTGCCAAATCGCGTACGCATTTTAGAACTATAGATCACGAGCGCGTTTTGTAGTTATATAACACATACGTGATATGGTTTCCTATCCTACATGTCCCATGACATGTCAGGCTCGGGTTGAACCCTAGCAAGTGCTATGCAGCAAAAATGCATTGTATTTTTTGGTAACGTGATCATGTTTTTGAAAACTAGGATTGCATATAAAAGGTCCCTAATCTTCTTGCACGAACCCTTAATTCATGTTAATTCTTGTGGAAAACAACAAAATCATTAATCACAATGAATCATGATCTATAAACTACCTGAATCAAATATATCATACATGTATAGGTCAACTAAATAGAATCAATAATTTATAGGTGTCATTGAGCAAAATTTGAATGCAAAGGAAAATATGCAACATAAGCAATAAGCACAAATGTTCATGCGGATATTTTAACACATGCTTATGTAAACTAACACAAAATAGGGAGCCCCTCCAAAAATGATCAGAATTGTGTGGAAGAGAATTA
>LPNX010070464.1:122011-150776 GCA_001517045.1 Pseudotsuga menziesii | reverse complement strand
TGAAATTCTATTGGTTCTTGAATTCCAACTCACAAAAACTTATTTTGGCACGTTTTCTTATAAGGCCCATTTTAGACCCCAAATTTCCTCTAATGGTGGTCTCAATTTCCAATTCATGGTGGGACTAATTAGGCTCCCAATCCTATGATAATAATTCAACATGGGTGATGATATGGAAATAGGGTTCTAACTATGGTATCCATGTTCAGTAGGCTCTTCTATTAGAATGATGGAAAATACAAATATGATGGGCTGACCCACCAATTTCCAACAAGTTCGACCCTATGAAATATTTGGGTTGCAAAAGGTTCAAATGCATCTTCACAAAGGGATAACCTAAACCTATATGCAAGCTTCCAAATATACCTAATAATAACAAGGAATGTGCTGCAAAGTATGCTCCTAAACTCAGGTAAATTTAAACTAAGAATGCACCTAATGGCCCCACAAAATATGTCCTTGGGTGGGTGCAACCAAATGTTCACAACTTCAAGGATAGATTCATGTGATGATAAAATTGTTTCCAAGAAGTCATGTGAGCTCGAAGAGATCACATCCCCAAAGGGCCAAGTAACTGGATCATATTCCTCCTGTAAGGGAAGACTTTATTCTGAATCTACTAAATCCATTTGAATAGCTAGGTATGACACTTCTACAACAGATAGGGGTGTACTACTCGAGCCTTCACCAAGTTCTATAGGATTTATCAACTTTCCTTCATTATTTTGTACTAAGGTGTCCTCCTTCACAGCTCCATTCGATGAAGCAGAACCATTCGTTATGGTGGAGATAGAAAAAACTATTAATGGAGCCTCTAATGTACTGGTGAAATATGGAGTAGTTTGCGGGTTGAATATTGGTATGGGGATTATAAAGTTTCCCATGAGGGAATCATCTTTGAACAATCCTACCCCCAATTCTTGAACCTCCTTTAGAGCATCCCTAATGAAAGGAACATTCTACTAGACAATAGTTTGAGGCATGCAATAATCTAATTGGTTGATCATGATGATATTCGCCTGATGAGGGAACCAAATTACTTGGGACATTGAGTATACTATAGCTATAATTGCATGTATCCAACTATGTCCTAATAGAAAATTGTAATTTATAGACATGTCTACTACCTCAACATCCACTATGATTGATTTTACACCCCATTCAATACGACAGTCGACAATGAGTTTGTAAGGAGAGAAGGAATGTCCATCAAATGTTTTAACATGGTCTGGGAAGGGACAAAGGTGGGTGATCCTAAAGCTTGCCAACATTTTACCAACAAAACACAAGTCGAATCCCATTCATCAACTATGGTTTCAAAAATGTTCTTGCCATTAGATGTTACTTTAATATGAAAAGCAACTTCGAAAGGGATCCTATAGGTTGATTGGTCTAAGTATAATGTGATTGAAGTTGCATGAGATGGATTAATAGCTCTCGTTGAAGAAAATAGTTCGTTTCTTTATGAAGGACAATATTGCAATACCTCCAAGGAGGATATGGCCTAGAGAAGAGTAAGGCTAGTAGTGGAGGATATTATCTAGAGAGGAGTTCATTTCAATAAGAGCCTCAACCATCCAATGCATATAATGTCACAACCATATTCTCCTCCTCCATTTTATGTTCCACCTAGACTCTCATTTAAAGATTTCAAATCTTACCTTGGGTCTGTAGCATAATTTCTGCGTGGAAGCACATCAAAGGAGAGAGTAGTGCTACCCATCAACCCTTCAGGTCAATCTTCTAGTCGACATCCCATATTTTGCATCTACACCAACCACACCACTCCCAACAACACCTATTACAGACACTAAATATGTGAATTCCACTAATCCTTTCATGTAAGAATTGTGGGAATTTGTGGTAAAGCATAATTCAAGCTAAAATGATGACTCTCCAATCATGTAAAGTTTTTAGGAATTCGAAAACACCCTCAATCATCACAATTGAAGATGATAAGACTTCATCCCTCTTTGATGTTCTTGGGATCATCATTATTCATGAAAGCAAAGATACTCCATCCATGGAAGAATAAACTACATCAATGAATTCTGATCCAAATGCATATGATAATGTAGACATTGCCACTCAAGGAGAGTATGAAAAACCTCCATGTTCTCCCCATTTTCCAATGATATGTGAAGTAGAAGCATAATTAGGAAAATCTCCCAAGATAACCATAGAGGAAACAAGAGGGGATGATGTTCCAAAACTCTCAAACTTCTCTAGTATGCCAAATCATTGCGAGGAAAAGCCATCGCATACTATGCCTGGAGTTGATTTCAAGATGATCCCCAAGTTAAGAGCTTGAGTGAGAGAATGGCCCGCATGGAGGGTTGGTTACGTCACCTATCTGAGGCACAGATGGACTCAAGTATTCGTATCAATGCCTCAACACTTTATCTTGTGATTTAATAAGAAATACTTTTAGTCACGCCGTTACAAACCCCCCCAACACTTCTCAACTAATTTTTCATTCCAATTGGGAGAAACCTCGATGGCTTCCAAGAAAGAAATTCCAAGTGACGATAAGCTTTCTTCTCCTCCCATTTTAGTCATTGATGAATAGATAAGGTCAAAGCTTTGTGCTCTCTCGGTTCTATGTGGATTTTGATGATAATTAAATTTTGTATTTTGTGGCCATAAATAGTGATGAAGGATATTTTCTCTTTATAAATTTTTGAATTATTGTGCTTAATATAATAGTAATCAATTTTTATTTTTTCTTATATACATATATAAAAAATTATAATTATTTTACATATATTTTTATCAATAAATTAATAATTAAAAATTCAGATTTCATTACTAATAATTATAACATTATAATATTATAAATTTTATTGCTATTTTTATATTTTTTTCAAAAAACCTCATTATATATCCTTATTCTTTATATATGTTTTCTCAAACATTAATTATAATGAGGTTGGCCACCTTAATTGAACTAAAAATGAAGAAAAACTTGAAACAACTAGTTTGAACTAATCCACAATAAAATTTTAGAGTTTGATTTATTGTTGTGATTATGATAATTGCACTCAACACAAAAGGGAAAATTATTTATTTGCTATACATTAAATATTAAATATATAAGACATTATGTTTATTTTAGATATATTCTTATCAAATATAGAGATAATTTATTTGATATACATTGAATATATAAGACATTATCGTTATTCTAAATAATAATAATAACGAGGTCGTTGGAAACCGAATGCGTCTAATCGAGCAAGGCAGGGCTTATTTATTCTGAGGGTCATTCGGGTTTTGCTTCTGTTGGTCATTGGTATTTCGCTTCTCATCTGGCCCATTAACGGTGTCTTGCTTCTTGTCAGTGGAACTTTGCTGAGTCTTTTGCTCACCGCTGCACTACTTCATTTCTGCATTTCTTGATCGGCCTGTAGTCCCTTGCTTTTCTTATTTTCCTCTGCCTCTGCGTGCGCTTTATTTTCTCTAGTGCCTTCCTTCTCTTCTGAGTTTGCACTATCAAATGAGCGAGTGCGATGACATGTTGGACAGATTGTGCAACTACTTCTAGGATCCTGCGTAGGACGAGGATCTACAATAGAAGACTGAGGGGGAAACGTATGGGGAGGCAGATCAACGTATAGCCTAGCAAAAACCTTGCCATTGGAGGCAAAGCGGAAGAGGTACTTAGGATCTGCGCTATATTGCAAATCCATATTTTTGAAATAAGAGCCGTCCACGACATGCACTGTAATGTCCCGGTTTTGACCCCGTTACATTAGATGTATATGATGTAAATATTGTAAATGATCATGGTGTGGAGTTAAAGGCCAAGGCCCCACCATTGATCGGTTACGCTATGTTTTGGATTTAAATTTGTCACTGATGGTATATCGGGACATGCGGCATATGTTTTGAGTTTATCACCATGTAAATATGCATCTATAATTAAAATGAACACAACCAGCTACGGTCGCGGGAACTAAATCGAATGGGGCATGATTTTCCCAAGGATAAGGATGTGGTGGGGGAATTTGTCAAACCTTGAGCCAAAAGGGGGAAAAACCCATGTGTCATCTTCCTTTGTTTTATTCCAACCACCTTCAGTTAATAATTTCCGCTGGTAGCTGAGGGAAGTTATGGCAGTTAATTGTTTTTGGAGTGGGGTGGCAGGACTGTCAGTCCATGCCTCCACGCACACTCCACCCATAGTTGACTTCTGAATGGAAAGGCAAAATGACTATCACTCCTCACACAGATTTTCTCCTTCCTCTCCACGAGTTGTTGAGCACCCACGCACTGAAAATTCGCGTCCTCTTGGTAGCTGTTCACCTTCACACACTTCCCATTTGGCCACTCACTGTTTTCACGCACAGGAATTTTCCTGGGTTTTACCCACGCGATTTTCTCCTGCAAATTCACGTCCTCTACATTGCTGTGCATTCTCACGCAGAGGGATTCCTTCCCGTTTTTGGTCTTCACGCATAGGATTTTGCTGGATTTACCCACGCAGCAGTTTTCCTCTGCGGATTGGTGAATAGTGTGGCCGTATCCTGTACTCACGGGATGATTGTGGGTTCTGCATTGTTGCTCACGCTCACCCATAGGCTGGGAGACTGTAATTTCTTCCCCAGCTCGGTCTGTATATGTTTTCTTGGTGATTTCGTTGCCCAGGACAGGCTGTGTTTTTCCACGTTGTTGGTTGTGGTTGTTGTGGTCTTCCTTACATGCTGGGGGCTGTTGTAAATTCGCCTGAGAGTCATTTTGGCCACGATAGGGCCAATAATGACTTAGAAGTCATTTTCCTGTTTAGGCTGTGACAGCTGACTTAGTTGCTTGTGTGTAATGGTTGGTATTCGGACTGTGAGAGGAGCAGGGATGTTGGCTTAGATTTGCTTGATAAACCTAGTGGCTGGAAACCACACAGACAGAGCTAGAGGGCTAGCCTTCTTCTCCATCAACCCTGAATAGCACTGGAAGGGAATGCAGGGCCCGAGGGACTGTGTAGCAGAGAAGGGACTGATTCCTTGTGTTGGGTGTGTTTGGGTGTCTTAGAGGTCAGGCTAGTTCTGGTGTAGGTGTTCTTGGCTCTGTAATGAGCTCACCAGCTTAGCAATCTACCTTCTACAGCTCCTTAATGGCCTGATAAACCCAACTCTGTTGGCTTGGCTGTGTGTTTTGTGTAACCTTGGCTACGTGTAAGCCTGTTGTTCCCTTATTCCTTGGAGAATCATGCCCAGCTCGGGGGTGGCAGCGTTGCTGAGAGATTAAGGAGCACGCTGGCCTATGGTTGGGTGGAACGTTGTAGCGACGTAGCTGGTTGCGGATCGAGTTCGTCATAAGATAAGTGATTTTCTCCATTTTACTTCTGCAATCTTAATTTTTGTGAATGGAATTGATGAACATGTTAAATGAATACATGCATGTATGAATGCTGTTGGTTTCCACTGTGGATAAGGATTAAATTGCATCTGTGCATGATGAATAATCCTGTGTGCATATTTTAGCTCAAATTTGTTTAAGCATTTTGTTTTAGCAATTTTTGTGAATTTTCATGTTCATGGGCTCTTAGCCTCGTCGGATTAAGTATGGTGTTGCGTCCTCTTCGCTGGTCTGAGGCATGGGGACGTGACATGCACAGTATCTGGATGATTGGTTAAAGCATCAAGCAAGAAATGCAAATAAGCACGGCCATAAAAGTAAGTGCCTGAACCATCGCCAATGTCCAAATAGCTTCCTACTCGAGGATGCCGATGGCTGTCTTCGTCTCCGTCATCATCGCCATTGTTGTTAGGGTTCTCGTTTTTAGGGTTATTGCTACCCTTAACACTGCCAAAGATAAGATCCACAAGACGATTCGCGTAATCTCGATAACCGTGCTGGTTATGCTTATGGTTATGGCCATTATCATCATCACCACCGCTGCCATAGCCGGAGCCGGAGCCAGAGCCCCCATGATCATTACAACCACCAGCATCAGCACAGCCACCATCCTCGCCCTCAGCCACCAAGCGTCGTAGATGAGGAGGAGGCAGCGGAAAAAAAGAGTCTGAATCAAAATTACCGAAATCTCCAAAGCCTGGAATATTGGTATTGCTAGGAAAATCTGAACCATAGTTCTCTTCATCACTGTCACTGCTACTGCTGCTGCTGTCACTGCTATTGGTAAACGAAGGCCGAGAATTATAATTCTTCATTGTATGCAACCGACAGAGCAGCTCCTAATTATCCAATGATTCTGAATGCTCCTTCGCTTATAATTGTTTGAGTGGTCGCTACCACACTTATTTTTTGTTTGCTTCAGTACAATTATGAACAATGGTTGCAACCCCTCACTCCTTTTATGTTTCATTTGAGATTTTATTCTCATCCAAGAGCTTCCAACGAATCGTGATGCCTTTCGGATTAGAATGATGAACTAATCGCTCTTGATTAAGTTTTGCTTGACGTTCGATCGGCTTTCTTCTATGAGGACTTACACATGACCTCAACTGAAAAAAATGATTAATTTCATTTATAAAGCATGGAATCTTAGTCTAGATGCAAAAGAAAGCATAGACACCATATTGAACATTGTTATAGCTAAAGTAACTGCATATCATGAAGGAACCCAAATTTGACATGGCAAGATAAATTGAGTAGTTGAGGGGTGCAATTAAAGTGATTTGGAAAGTTGGAAAGGAATGCTTAGATATCTTTTTTTGGTGGATTTCTTATTTGTGTGGTTGAATTGCGATTCTTTTAATGTAAGTGGAGAATAGTTTAAAAAATATAATTATCTATTTCTTTCAGGGTTTTATTTTGGATTCAATTTTAGTATTTTTTAGGCTTTAACAAAAAAATTGAACTAAGCATTAATTAATTAGTTTTCTTGATTTGTTTGAAATTTCTTTATGTGGTTGGTTGATAAACTTCTTTTCTATTCTTTACATGTTTGTTAGAGATTAGCTATTATTCTCTTCAATTGCTTAAGAGAAATAGATAGAGAAGAGGATTCAACTTTTATTCCTTCTATTGCTTGAGAGAGATTAATTTTGAAGAGGATTCATCTTTCATCATCTTCACTTGTTTGAGAGAAATTGAATGAGAAGATACCCGGTGATGGTTTTGTAAGATCATAATGGATTTTAATGAGGATAAAGATCATCAAAATAGATAAGTAATAAGCAAAAATGATATCAGTTTGGGAGCCCATCATTCAACCCTACTAAAATCATTCTATGTCCTTGTGCGATTCTCCTCCCTACTTAGGAACCCCCAAATGCAATGTTGTCCAACTGTAAGCAAGATGAGAAAAGTCATTGGTTGTATAAAAAACCATTTTTTTTCTATCTACCACCATTGTGATGTCTCTTTAATGGAATTCCACTAAAATGGGAGGAAAGTGGAACTTGAGGCACATCCATCTATTATCATGCCATCTCCTTAAATTCACAAATAGCAAAGGACACAAGGCAAGTTGGAAATGAGGGTAACCTATGAGACTTCAAGAAATTAAGAGAACTTAAGGAGTGATTGCCATCTCCTTAAATTCACATATAGAAAAGGAGACAAGGCAAGTTGGAAATGAGGGTTACCTATGGGACTTCCATGAATCATGAGAAATTAAGAGAACTTAAGGAGTTATTTCCATCTCCTTAAATTCACATATAGCAAAGGAGACAAGACAAGTTGGAAATGAGGGTAACCTATGAGACTTAAGGAATTATGAGAAATTAAAAGAACTTAAGGAGTGATTGGCGTTCATTCAATCAATGTCAAAAATAGATTTTCATGCTTAGATTTCAAAACATGTATTATATGCCCCATATGGGATTAATTGTTCAAATAAAAATATATATATTGTTAGACTATTTTGAAAGTCTAATAATACTGAATTTAAATTGTGTTTGACCCTTTGCAAGTGAATGTTTGGGAAGCATTTTTTTCAAAGTTGAAAATAGACACTATTTTGAATTTAGGCTATTGCATAGGTGATTGTTCTTTCCCTTATTTACAAGGTTTCTTTATCTATTCTCATGCTTGCTTCTCTCTACTCCCAAAATATAGGAAATTATATGGATGGGGTGGTATTCACTATAGTTGTTAGGAACTTTGGTGATTGAACCTATCCTTATCACATCCATCCCATAGTTTTGTTCTTTATGTGATGTTTATACCTCAATTTTGTATAGAACAAGTTGTGTGATTTATGATCTATTTTCCATTTTTCTTCTCTCTACTCTCAAAATACATGAAATTAAATGCATGGGTTATTCACTTTGGTTTCTAGGAACATTGGTGATTGAACCTATGCTTAGTGCATCAATCATGTACTTAGCATCATACTGGTTCAAGTAGGAATTTGTTCACTCGATAATGTGGAAAAATTAAAACATGTTGTGCTAAGGTGTAGTGCTTTATTTATGCCTTACACTACATTTTAGTTATAAGAACATGTTTGTTATCATATTTGAACTAAATCCTCCTCTTTCAAAGTTTTAATAACACTTAATTAACAAAATTGTATTTAATGAAATCCTATTCTTTCGAACTCTTAATCAATGTTCCATAAAATACATTCCACGTTGATTTTCATTCATGTGTTTGGGGAAAACGTTTCATAAAGATAGAAGGGTTAAATCTGAGCGCTCCAACCCAAGGCCATCTTCAACGTACTACTATCCTACTGACCCCTAACACTCATCCTCTCATGTAAGAATGAGTACCTCTTATTTCCTCCTCAACCCTTCCACATTCATGGCCCCTCATATAGAGGCATTGAGTATGTTTATGTTTCTACAAGATATGTGACTCCACAAACCATTAATCCATATTACCCATTCCCTGACCCTTCACTAGGACCTCCAATCTGACCTCACCCCCATCCTCCCTCTTTTTCTCATGGGAAGGTTTATGCTTAGAAAAAGATGCTCACTCCACCTAGAACCAATAACCACCAAGCATAACCCAACACACTATGAAGAATAATAAGGTAAACAATCAAAATCAAGAAGGGACCAACCCCCTAATCCTATTGGTAATATTGGAGGTACTCAGAACCCAAAAAATATGGATCTGAATAACCCCCCCAAGTAGGATGTGGACACTACACTCACCATTATCTACATCTTATGAAGGATTTCCAATTATGGGATGAGACCAATAAATGATAGGAAATCAATTATTCTCAAGGTCAAAATGTTTTTCCACCCCCTGATACTATCACACCTTAATCGATGGCATTACAAATGAATCTAAATAACTACATACAAAATTTGGTGTAGACTCTCCAAATCACAAGGCATTAGAGGGATGCAAATAAGGAACCTTTCCATCTCAAGGGGCGGCCATAACATAGCCAAGGATACCTTATCCTCCCCAAATATCTACAACAGGTCACCCTAGTGATCCTTCCTTCCAAAACATTCAAATAAAATACACTTATGTCAACCTAATGACACAACATAATCAATATGGCATGTTAGTTACAGGGATGATTTTAAGGAACCATACTTATTTAAAAGTGTATAAATGTTGGTGAATCTTACCAATTCTTAAAACACCAACTGTAAAATGTTTGGCAATATTTGTCAAAAAATATTTTAATTTTCAAGGATTTTATATCGTTTATATAATAATTTGGCAATTTTTAGGGTGAAAAAAGTTTACCCCATCAAAATTGGGCGAAACAGGGCTTCAAAAAATGCAAAATGGTGAATCTTTTTTTGGAGAAAATCCCCTAAAAATAGCCCTTGGGCTAAATTTCGCCCCTAAAATTATCCCTAGTTAGTTAAACTAACCAATATCAATAAGGAAAAGGATACACCTTTGTTGAAAGGACCCTTACATTTAGTACACAATAATTCAAACCCTCCCCTAAATATCCCTAAGACCCCTTTATGGTACACTACCTGAAACCCCGATGCTAGAGTCACTCCTAACTATATATAGTGTTGTGGATGATCTGTCCTAGTCTCTAACTACTAAGTATACAATGGAATTTCTCCAAATAATCTCGGTGTAACACAAAATTATGTTGTTTTCCTTAGGTGCAATTGATCCTTTAGACACTCATCTAATGACCTTTGACTTAGATAGAGTTGAGCCCTATTTTATTTTGTTTCCAAGTTCTTATCACTATTAAGAATTTAATTATTCATTGATGCATAATTTATGAAGGTGCTTCTACTTGTGTCATGTACACCCATGTTTGGAATAATTATGCTCCCTTGAGTTAGTCATATCCTTTATGACATTTCACATGTATGACGGTTAACCTTATAAGCTATAAGTTCTTCTCCATAACATTTTTGTTTAACTAATTGGTGATATAGTATTGATAAACATTGAGGTTGTAGATGTTGAGTTAGATTACAGTATCCTCCTTAGTAGTAGCTACATGCATGGCACTATGAAATCAATCGCCTCAAAAAATTTTAAACTCGTGGTGTTCTCTCATGATAGGGAAATCACCACACTTTATCAACTCACCTACTATGCTCCCAAGGGGTCAACTTTCTTAGACCATATCCTACCATAATTTGAGGGTTAGTATTTTCATCCCACAGGATTGACTTTTCTATACCATATCCTACTAGTATTTGAGGGTATTATTTTTATTCCTTCATTCACTAGTGTGGGTATTGGATTTTTAAGATATGCCTCTCTCCTTGGAAAATGTTTAGGACCTCCTACCCTTACCCTAAAAGTGGTTGTCTCGGAGTTGTGTATATCCACATACTCATTTATTTGTGATGATTTCCATTTAATGTACATTTATTCCTCTAGTAAGACCTCCTCTTCCACCCCTTCTATTCCCACATCATCCCCCCATGGTAGTGGACCCTATGAATCTTTCCATGAATCCCAACCTTTTGAAGTTATTAGAAAATTATTGAAGAACTTATTAACCCTAAATTCTAGTAGGATGATATGCATCATCATGCTTACTTCCTCCTGTATGGATACTCAATAGAAGACAAATATTTAAATCAGTTCACCATTGAATCAAAATATTTTATGCCTTTGAGAAATGTTGATTTGTTCAACAATCCAATCCTTGTGCTAGTTTCCTTTAAGGAAGGTAATATGAGAAACATATATCCTACCAACTAGGTGGATGTTTGAGTTAACCTCGGTGTCACTGAGAACATCTCTCTTGGTGCTTCATTTACTTTTAAGAAATTTACATCCTATAAAGAAAATTTTTACGATTTACATGATGTATTTTCATGGTCTTACATGGAAATGCTAAGTATCGACCTTTCCGTCATGGAAAACTGTCTTGATACTTTCCTTGATGTTGAGCCAATGTGCCAAAATGAGAGATTGATTCACCTTTTCAAATATTTAGGAGTTAAATTCGAAGTCCATAAGCTTAAAAGTGTAAGTTTCATTTATCCAATTACATACACCATAAGGGTATCATACCTAGTTCTATTTAGCAAGAGGTAAGACACCATTCATGTCTATACTAACTATTGTGATATCATCAAAGATTGTATTAAGGACAAATCCCCACCCCCTTCATCCATAAAATTCCAATGCATGTAGCAAACATGAAGTTCTATCCTTCATGGATCATTTCTCATGATATAATCAAATTCAAATTTGTCCTCAATACTAGTACAAAACTACCTTTAAGAGAAATTGGGGGATATTTCCCTATCGAGTCATGCAATTTAGACCCTAGAATTAAAAATACAATTTCTAGAATTCCATGTCATAATACTTCAATGGTATGGTCAATATTATCCTATCATATTTGGATGCCCTCACCATTTGTTCAAACAGTGATCGTATCACCTGGGACATTTTTGCAAATTCTTCCTTAAGCATCACAACTACAACATTCGCTTGAACCATTTTAAGTGCATATTATGCATTCCTACTAGATTATTGTTAGGATTCATTGTTTCTATACAAGGGATCACCATTTATAATTCAAACTTTAGATACATGATTGAACTCCTCCCTCTTATTACTTTGAACTAATTACAAATCCTTCAAGGCAATGCAAACTTCTTGCATCAATTCATTCCATATTATACCAATAGTGTTCATGGATTCTTGTGTTTTCTTTGTTCTAGTATCCCTTTTGTATGCGACAAGCAAGATCAAGCATATTTTGATGCCCTTAAATTCTTTTATTTCATCACCATTTATTATCCCCCCCAAACTTTACAAATGAATTCATTCTTTACCTTTTAGCATCCACCCATGTTGTAGCTAGAGTGCTTGTTCAAGAATTGTTTGTTGGTATAGATTGTTGAAGGGACTTGCCTACAACATTACCTATCCTTACTATAGGGTGGTTATTGAATGGAGTTTTCATTGATGTCAAAAGGGGCTAAATAATGACAAATTAATAAGCGATGGCACAATGAAAGGGTAAGAGATGGCATATGTGATGAGGATGGAAACAAGCATGAGGGGATCAAGCGAGGGGGTTACGTCTGATCGAGCTTGATTGATTGATCAATCCTCTCATCAATCAATGAAAAGACATAGAGTTTCAACCAACTTATTTAGCAGAGGTTGGATGGATCATATTGTATCAAGAGAATAGATCAACGACAGGAAAAGGACACGCAAAGTAAATGTGTGTGGAAAATAACATTCTAGAGTGCCAAAGTGAAGTTATGTGTTTGATAACTGATCAATGAACAAGGAGGATTTCACAAAGTGATCGGCGTTTCACATGATTTAAAAAAGTTGAATTGTGGAAGAAAGTTTGATAAAAGTATAAATGCAAACCTGCAATCTGCAATCCATAATGCAAAAGGAATTCGCAATCTGTAAAGTGCAGAAGAAGTCTTACGGAAGCTATTTTGAGAGAATTCGAAATGCACACTTGCAACCTAAAATCCACAATTGTGGAAGGAATGAGTTCCTACAAATTGTAGAAAGGTCAAATGTGCAAAGGCCTGTTGTAGAAAGATTGTTGTAGAAAGGCAACTACAAAAAGTCATGACTATTAAAATTTAATTAGAGTTAAAAATGAAAAACAAAGAGGTAATTCCGAATTAGTTTTTTTTTGTGAAGAGTCACTATGAAGATACATGACTATTAAATGAAGAGATATGTTTGAGGGTATTTAAAAAATGATTTAAAATTTCAAATAACGGTCTCTGGACATTTAATTGGAATATCCATTGTTATAGATCAGTAAGAAATCGAATTAACATGCAAGGGCGGTAGGGTGGCGCTATAGAAATCTATGTTGCTGCAAGGGGCTTGTATCCTCCTTCCAGTAGTAGCTGGTAAATAGGGGATTGCAACATCCTTTCAAAAATAGTTGGTAAAACATGGGGTTATAGCCTCCTTCCAGTAGTTGCTGATAAATAGGTTGTGGTTCCATCCTTGTCTGTAGTAGTAGGAAAAAACTATTTGTAAATATAATTTTCCAATAGTAAGAAGTATTGGTGGTTTACCCAATTGGTCTTCAACGATAAATTTGTGTTCTGTGTTTTTTTTGTTGATAATGTGTGTTAATAAATAAATTAAAAATGGTTTTGATTGTTAAAAGTTATCAATATTGATTCACCCCCCCTCTAAGTATTGTCCAATATTCCAATAATTGGTATCAAAGTGGGATCCTTCACTATAGCTTAATCACTGGAAGGAAGATCCTATTAAAAACCACTATGGATCAATAAGAAGGGTTATCCACTTACAATTCTCCATTATTTAGGGGAAATAATTATACATGCTAGAGTGTAAGAATGAAGTGCCATTTAATGTCTATTGGATACAAAGTTTGGATGTCTGTTTAAAAAAGAAAATGAAATACCAGACAACCTACCTATAGGCAAAAGTGACCTAGACCAATATGAGGCCAATGCAAAATACCTAAATGCAATTTTGAGTGGCTTAACAAATTCAGTATTTGTAAAATTAATGCAATGAAAGACATCCAAACATGCATGGGGAAAACTAAAATGTGTCTATCAAGGAGTGCCCAAAGTCAAAGAATCCAAACGTCAAACATACAAAGGATATTTTGAAAGCTTAAAAATGAAAGAGAAAGGAAATATTGCAGAATATATTCTAAGAGTAGATGAAATTGTTAATTCTATTAGAGGCATTGGAGGAGAAATAAATGAGAAAGAAGTGGTAGACAAAGTACTAAAAACCCTGCGAGTGAAGTATCACTCAAAGGTGTCCAATTTAGAAGAAAGAGATGATCTTAAACTCACGATAGTAGATGAACTACATGGGATCTTCACTGCCTATGAGATGAGAACAGGAAAAAATGGATCATCAAAGAAAGAAGAAACATTTAAATCCTTTCCAAGAACCAATATGACAACATAGATGATGATGAATCTCTTTCCATCAACAAACTTGGGAAAGGTACTAGAAAGTACAAAGGAAATATACCCTTGAAATGTTTTAGGTATGGAAGGATTGGACATTTTTCCAATAAGTTTCCTTACCCAAAACAAGAGGATAATGTTGATGAAGAACCTTGTTTTCATATGAAAGATGAAAAGAGCAAGACCATGTACAAGAATAAGTTTAAGAAAAATAAGAAAAGATTCTATTCCAAGGAAGACGATGAGGATAAAGAGATAAGTGAAGATGTTGAACTCCTATTCATGGGATTAGAAAGCAAAATATCTGAAGAATAAATAGAAGGTGTGGTAGATCTTGAAGCAAAAATTTTAAGTTCTCTTGAAGAATTAGGGAAGTATAAAATTATGTACAAAAAATAAAAAAACTCATATGACAAAATTTGAAGAGAAAAACAATGATGCAGAAAGAATTACTGCTGACTTAAAAAATCAGTTTCTAGTAGCCAAAAAGGCTGAAAAAAATATAGAACAACAGCTCAAAATGAGAATACAAGAATATGAAAGGCTTAAAGAAGAAATTATGCGCCTCAGAACATAACAAGATTTCAACCCAAAATCCAATGACAACATCCGACGAAAAGTACTGTTTTGTCTGATTTCAATTTGAAATGTCGAATTTTTGTATAAATAATAGATCAATGCTATGAGAAATGATGCTAAGAAGAAGCACAAGAAATAGATCTTGCTACTAAGAATTCTCACAAGCATACACAGTAAAAATAGAGAGAAGAAAAGAGACTGAATCACATGAATGAAGAGATGGATATTGGTGTGTATCCTTCCATTGAATAATGATGAATAATAGTGTACGTAAATAGTACATCCCTCATAGGAAAATTGAATTGTATGGAAACAACTCATAAAGCTAAGAAAGGATGACTTACCAAAATATAGCAAACCCCCATAGATGGCTAAAGCACTTCCCAAATCAATCAAGGACCTCACAAGTTGGAAAAATCATGAGTGAGTTGTCAAGGATATGGAAAAAACATGATAATCCTATAAAATGGAGAAAAGCGAATGGAGGATGGGTTGGAAACAAAAGATGCTAGTTTCCTAGTTGACTAGATTTTATCTTATCCATAGAAAAGTGGGAAAAGTAGAATAAAGCAAAATTTGTTGTAAAGTGCTGTATACTAATTATGGATGGTCAAAAGGTGGTCAAGATCAACCTAGAATTAGAAATAAATCATTCCTAGGATATAGATGGCATGTATTGAATTTAAGGTGCAAGTGGATGCCAACTAATCAAGCTAATGGGTGAATAATTAATCAAATAATGATTAATTATTTTATCCTAAGTTATGAGTGGGTTTAATATATTCCAACAATTTTGATTATAATTTTTTTTAAATTGTATAATCGATTGTCAAAATTTTGATGTTTATTTCTATTGTCGAAGTTTTGATTCTAATGCGTATGATATTCGATGTTAGGACGTCAGATTTTTTACTCCAAATTTGTCGTAATTTCGACCACACTGTCATCGATATGCAACAAAGAATCGTCGGATTGGCAATGAAATTACCATTTTTGTTTGCAACGGTAACTAGGCCTTTTGCAACAGTAACTAGGTTAACATTGTTGGTTATTCGATGACTGTTGAATTTGAAAATATATAAATTACAAAAAAATTCCGACATGTTGTCTATAGAAGCGATGGATCGTTTGTGGAAATTAGTTTATTCCTCAATAGATGGTTTGAGGAATTGTTTTATTCCTCGACAGATTGTTTGCAAAATTATTTTGTTTATCAACACAATGTTTGCGAACATCAATTTATCGACAGGTGGTTTGTGGAAATTATTTTATTATTTGACAAACCACCATTTGAGGAAATTATTTTAGTCTTTGACAAACCACCGTTTGTGGAAATCGTGATGTGTGAACCTTGATTTTTTAAGGTTGTCGATAGTCTTAATTCAATATTTTTGTGACAAAATGTCAAATAGCAATATTCCTGATCCAAACGAACAAAATCAACAATTCCTTGCTAGACTGTCGGATGTAGTGAAAAGAAGGGGTAATGGGAAATGTTATTGTCCATGTAGTCAATGTAGGGGCTTTAAGAGGAGAAGAATATTGACCATAACAACCACAAAACATTGTAGGGAACATGGACAAGCTGAGGAGGGGAATGAATATCATCCATTTGTAAGTTTAGCATTATAAAGTTTTTTATAGTTTTTGCTTTGTTAAATGTATGTATTATTTTAATATTTCCTACATTAAGTTATATCTATTGATGTCTTCATGTAATTATAAAGAAAATACATCCTACGACATATCGTCCAGAGGAATTTCTTTCAGAAAAAGTACCAGAGGAACATGGAGCTATGCGTAATGTAGAACAAGTTAATATTCCTATTGAAGAAAATGATCATGCTAATAACATAGTTGAAGATGATGGTACAAATACATTGATCTCTAATTCATTTAGTATTAGAATGGATGATGATCATGATCATGATCATGAAAATATTGCTAACTTTGATTATGTTCATGATATACCTCTTCTTGAGAAGGCATATGAACCCCTTTATGAAGGATCCAAAACAAATCTTCTCTCTGTTATATTGTTGATAATGAACTTGAAGGTTATGAATGGTATTTCAAACATATCGATCCCACAGATGTTAAGGTATGTAAAATAATCCATAACATATATATATGATCGTGATAAATGTTATATTTGTTCCTCTAATAATAGTATTGTTAATTCATGATATAATTACTACGGATGAAATGTGTTTCGTTAATATTATATTCACTCTATTTTTATTTTTATTTGGTGTAGCTTAATAACTGATTTTTTGTTACCACCATCAAATATTTTACCTCACACATATCAAGATTTATCTTCCATCATGAAAGATATTGGAATGCATTATGAAGCAATTCATGCATTCCCAAATGACCATGTTATATATTATAATCGGCATGAATTTGCAACAGAATGTCATATAATTAGATATCGAACAAATCAAGTAACAAAAAATGTGCCTCGCAAGGTTCTTCGTTATATTCCCATCATTCCACATTTTCAACGACTGTTCAAGTGCAATAACATAGAGCAATTTATGGATTACCTTGCAAGGAATAGAATTCAAGATGATGTTATTCGAATGCCTACAGATGGTTCTACATTTAGAGATATGGAGGAAAAGTGGCCTTACTTTAAAGAAGAACCCTGTAATCTTAGTATTTCTTTGGAAACAGATGGTGTTAGTACATTTGCACAGATGAGACCGATTTACATGGTATGGCATATTTTTTTTATCAACAATAACATTCCTCCATGGTTTTCAATAAAGAGGGAGCCCATAATGTTTTCAATGATTATTCCAGGTATAATGTGTCTACAACCATCTTATTTTTAATTTAGTTGTGGCATCTCATTTGTCATATTTTGTTTCCGAATGTCAAATATATTTTTTTTATTTTACTCTTGTGCATGGTTTATATATCCTAATTGTTCTCATAATTTTATATTTTATATGTACTTCAAATAAATCAAGTAAGTTCTAGGTCAAATATATGAATGTAAATATCAAACCTATTATAGAAGAGATACTGAAGTTATGGATTGGCATCAGTATGTATGACATATCTAGACCAATACGACACAGGAAATTTAAATTCCATTCAATGCTTGTATGGACAATACACGATGGCCCAGGATTAACCCATTTTTGTGGTTTGTATTTTTAAGTTCGACTTTAATTGCATTTTATTTTATGAAGTAGTTAATATAGTTAATATATAATTATAATTAACATAGATATTTCATATCTATATATTGTAGGTCTTCATACAAAGGGAAAATTTGCATGTCCAGTTTGTGATCCTAAGATCAAATCTCGTCGCTCAAAAAGCTTAAGAAAGGAGGTGTTTGATAAGTATACGCTCTTTCGCTATAAGACTCATAGTTATAGAAAAACCAAAAACAATATTTTCAACGGGAAGCAAGATACTGCATTAAAACCATGGGGAATGACACTTCACCTTTGGAAGTTGCAATATAATAGAAATCGTCAAGCTAGTACATATGGATCATCGTATATCAATTGTTACGTATTTTTTTTTTATTTTGTTTTGTTTACTATAGTGGCCATAATTTATTTCTATGTTTTATTTATAAACTAAAATTCATGATGTCCGCTATGATCATGAAGTCATTAATGGGGTTCCACGAAGAATGAAAAGTTATCCTAAACAATTCAGCATGTTTCCCTACTATGAGAACCTACAAATTTATCATATGTTTGATACAATGCGTTTCGAAAAGAATGTGACTAAAACATTATGGATACTAATGGAGCTAAGGAGAGACAAAGAAAAATTTGTGAAATTTTGCAAAGACATTCAAGAAGGAAACCATGAAATGAAAGATATCATTCAATTTCATAGCAACGAAGACCAAATTAATATAAACTCAATTCCATGGATTTTTACGAAGCAAAAAAGTAATGTTGTAAAATAATTCGTGCAAAAAATTAAATTTCCCACTGGATTTTTGTAATGTCCCCATTTTAAAGTAATTGCATAGTGGGAAAATTCCATCAATCCTACTAGTTACCTAGGTTGCGTGGAAACATTGGGAAGTTAATAGGGAAGCTAATAAATGATGTTTAGACATTAGAAGGAATAAAATATTTATTTAATAAGGTCAATTAAATGAATTCAAGTGAAGAATAAATGGGTAGGAAAAATGGAGACATATGGAGATTATGAGGCCCACTCAAGCTAGAATTCCTATGTTAAATCAAATCCACCTCTTGAAATGTCAAATCTATGGAAATCATAATGTTTTGGATGGATTATAAGGTCAATATACTTGTCCATATACTTCATAGGTCGAATTTGGGATGAATTGTAACTTACATGAGCAAGGAAGAGCCAAATGCGGAGTTTCGTGGAAACTTGGCTAGATTCCCCTTACACTTATGACACCTATGACACCAATAATGGAGATTTTATGATAGTTATGACAAAGGAAGATATGAATGCTGAAATATGACATCTCTGACATATCAGGTCGAAATAGAGCATCCAATAGAGCTCTCATGTGATTTGGAGAAGGCCTAATGGGTTCCTACTCAATTTGGGAGAAGATGGAAGGTGAAGAGAGAGGCCACATGGCATAGCATAAGAAGCGACACAAATTCGACTTGGATTTGGTTTATGGATGTATTTGGAAGCTGAGGAGACCATTAATTCTTTTAAAATATAGGTAACAACTATGAGAAGGAGGTTTTTGATCAGTTGTGAAATTTGTTGTTATGAAGAGAGAGAGCTAGTGAGTGACTAGTTCATGCTTGAGCCAATTTCAAGGGTGAAAGATTCCCATCCTAATTGGTGATTGGAGAGGCCATTCAGGTATTTAAAGAAGCTTAAATGGAGTTATAATATACAAGTGCATATACATAATCTCATGGACACTTCAAGATTAAACTCATTCCCCCTCCCATCTCACATTCTTTCACCATATTCCAGCCCGGTGGAGTGAGGCGCACTTGGTGAGCCATTTATCTTTTTAAGGGAGCTTGTATTTCTATATAATTTTTTATTATCATATAAATAATATTATCTCTCTTTTCATAAATTTATCAAGTCGAAAATCCAAGATATTTTATCTATTATTGATCAGTAATAAAAAAACAGTACCATTTCCCACTTCTTTGTTGCAAAATCTTATAATATTGGTAGATTTGAATGGATGTGTAAAATATGGATTATTCATACATGAATGGATTGTCACTAAAGAATATTTTAGTTTTCATATTCATTAACTGATAGTTTGTGGCCATTGGGTCGAATTCCATAACCATTGGATTAAATTGCATCTCATTTCCCCAAGGGTTCAAAACTAGTTTTTATATATCTGATTGAAGGAAGTGATAATAGTAATGGGATTTCAATTTTCTCAACATATGAGACCCTTTTTATTTCCTCTACACATAACCTGCCTCAATTTGAGAATTCTAGTGGGTCTCTCTACATTTTGGAGTCCATTTCGACATTCAAAATTTAGTACAAACTTAAAGAAGTGATTGGAGGGCCATAATACATCCCTGAACATAATAATTAATTTATTATATCATTCATACACCTTCTCTGAATATTTGGGAGAAATTGGAAAAAATTGGAGACCAAGACACTAAGACTAGTCAAGAGCAAAAATTGTGAAAAATTGGAAAATTGGGCATTTTAGAAAAAAATTAAAAAAGGGAAAATACACGTGGTATAAGAGCATAGAATTGGAACCTTATGGTGTTAAATAGGATTCAAAGTAATAAACTATCATCCTTAGAATATGAATTTGAAGGTGATCAGCTTGTAGAAGAAGAATTTGGAAAAATAAAGGGCACCTTGGACTAAAACTATGGCTCATGAGGTAGAAGACGACCACACTAAGGAGAAAATGGAGTATATCCAACTTATAAGACCTTTGTTTGAATAAATGAACCAAAATATAGTAGTCATGTACCAACAGATAAAAAAAGGATTCACATTCATGGCCAATCAAATGGGAAGCAAAGGGATAACGGGAGATAGTGGTAGTTCAAGATCAGTAGAAAAGAAGACAATGGGTGAGCACATCTTCTCATAGACAAGACCTCATAATAGAACCCATGAATTAAAAATAACACCAAGGAATAATGTACATAAACTTCTTATTGCCAAATAAGATACTAGCATTCAATTTGAAATTGATACAATAACAAAATATTGGGATAAATTGGATGAAGAGTACTGTAGGAGGAGTATAACATTTGAACAATACTTCACTATGGAAAACAAATTCAGAAAGGAGGGAAATAAGTCTTTGTGCCAAAATAAAGAATTTAATTGTTACATAGGTAAAGTGCCACTTCCTACTTTTTATGGTTCATCTCAAATCTTTTCTAACACTTGGGTGCATAAATTGGATGGGTATTTCCATCTGAATCCAATGGTGGAAGAAGATGCTTTAAAAATGGCTATTTTGCACTTGGAGGGAGTTTCCAATGAATTGTGGTTCCATGTCTTGAAAACATTGGGTCATGATCAGGTCAAAACATATCAAAAATTTGTTGACGGGGTATTAGAAATGTTTGAGCAAAAATATCCAAAATTGTATTTTAGAGAACTAGCACAATTGAAGCAGGTAGGGACTCCTATTGAGTATATGTTGGAATTCCAAAGATTATCAATTAAGGTGGATGATGTATCTATGGAAAGGTTAGTATTTATATTTACTGAAGGTTTGGAAAATCCCTTAAAAGGTTTGGTCAAATCCCACAAGCCTACTAACTTAAATTATGCAATGAGCTTGACTAGAGACTTTCAAAATGTGCTCCCTAGAACAATATTTCCTCTCAAGCCTAACTCCAAATTTGAAAGAAAGACTTGGAGAAAGGATGAACCTGATAAGAAGATTTGGAAAAGAGATACATATGAAAAGAATAATAAAGAAGTAAAAAAAAAGGATGAACTTCGAAGGAAAACATTATTCTTTACATGCTTCGAACCATGGACATCGGGGCATAAATGTGCTAAAGGAAAAGTTGAATGCATAGAAGTATTTTCTGATAATGATGACTATGAGGGGGGTATGTATGAAGAAGAGCACATTGCATATCATGAGGAGACATATGAGACAACAACTGAAGAAGACAAACAAGAATAAAATCAGCCATCACCAGACAAGGAAAGAATGGAAGCAGTTTCAGTAGTGCCTCACTATCACACTATTCAATGCAAGGGTGTGGTATTAGGAAAAAGAGATTCAGTTTTGGTAGATTGAGGAGCTACAAATAATTTCATTGATTAATGTATCGTGTAGAAAATAAAAATACCAATTGAATCATGTGATGGCTTCACAGTTGTCATCTCAGGTCACAACACAATGCAATGCAACATGTGGATTCCAAGGCTGCAAGTCACCATAGGTAACTATAATTTTGTTGATAGTTTTTATGTGGTTGATGTTGCTGATACTAATATAGTATTGGGAGTGAAATGGATGTATTCTATAGGATATCATTCAGTAAATTATCAAATTCCTGAAATGAAATTTCAAGATTCAACAGGTGCATTAAGGGTTGTGAGAGGGTAGCACACTTACCCACAACAGGTAGTAAATTGCAAAAGTATGAGATATATGTTGAGGCATGGTGATGTAGAATGGACTGCTGAATGTTATTTCAGCTCTCCCAAGTCAAAAATCATAGTTTTTAAACACCCAAAAGAGATATATACACTTCTGTAGAAATATGAAAAAGTTTTCAGAGATCTTCCACATGGTAGATCACCTGATAGGGGGTTGAGCATAACAATGTTTTGGAGGAGGGTACTACACCCATTTAGATACCACCTTATAGAAATCCCAAGAAATTTAGAGATTATATTGAAAAGGCCTTACAAAAGATGAAAGAGGTAATGAATAGTTGTCCCATACTTGCATTACCTGATTTTTATAAGCCTTTTGTTGTTGAATGTGATGCCTCAGTTGGAGGAGTAGGGGTTGTCCTAAATCAAGGCCAAAACCCTATAGCCTTTGAGAAAAGAAATTTTCAGAATCATGAAAGTATTTACTCCATATATGACAAAGATATGTTGGCCATCATGCATTCCTTGGCAAACTTCCGACAATACTTGGTAGGCAAAAATTTGTGGTGAAAACGAACCACAATAGTCTAAGACACTTCCTTACCAAAAAGGATCTAAATGAAAGGAAACAAAAGTGGGTAATAAATATACAAGATTATGATTTTGATATTGAATATGTGAAAGGAAATAATAACATTGTAGCAGATGTATTATCTCAAAAACCTTATTTTTCTCTCATGGCCATTGCTAAAAATTGGAAGGACATGCTACTAGTTGACTATGCCAAAGATAAGTTTGTTTGTGATGTATTATATGGACTCATGGGAGATGATAACTAAATAATTTTGGAGGGGCTGATATACTATAAGGGAATAATTTATTTGGTTCGAGATTCATAGTTTAAGTACAAAGTTTTGTAGGAAGCACATGATTCCCCATTAGCAGGCCATCTAGGAATCTTCAAAACCTATAGGAAACTAAGGAAAAGTTTCTATTGGAAGGGGATGAAGGAATATGTTCAAAATTATGTGCATGAATTTAAGGTATTTCAAAAAAACAAATCAAAAATCACATATCCAGCTGGGTTACTACAACCTTTGCCCATTCCAGAGCAAAAAGGGGACAGTATATCGATGGATTTCATCACCAGTTTGCCCAAATATTTTGGCAAGGATTGCATATATGTGGTAGTGGATATATTGAATAAGTTTTCTCATTTATTTTCTGTTACATCCTCTTTTAGTGCTGTGGAAGTGGCTAACCTTTTTTTCAGAGAAATCTTCAGATTGCATGGGCTCCCCAAGATCATTGTGAGTGATAGAGATGGTAGATTCTTGAGTGCTTTTTGGCATGAAATTTTCAGATTGGTGGGCACTCGGTTGACTCCAAGTACAAGATACCATCTCTAAACTTATTGAAAAACAATGAGGGTGAAAAAATGGTTTGAAGGGTACCTCCGAAACTATGTGGGAGAACAACAAAAAGCTTCGACAAAATGGCTACATTTGGGTGAGTTTTGCTACAACACCACCTTTCACATGTCAATAGGAATGTCTCCTTTAAAAGAATTATATGGTTATGATGCACTTACATTTTAGGATATGGTATGTGGTGATAGTAGAGCTCCAAAATCTAAACATGGGTGGAAGAAAGCCAAGAAAATTTAAATCTTTTAAAAGACAATTTGCAGGTTGCCCAAAATCAGCAAAAGCAATATGCATATAAACACAGAGAGGAAAGGAATTTCCAGGTTGATGATTTAGTGTATTTGAGGTTTCATCCATACAAACAAGAATCTCTCAAAAATAGTGGAGTAGAAAAGTTAAAGCCAATATACTATGAGCCCTACAAGGTGATCCAGAAAATTGGAGAAGTAGCATATGAGTTGGAACTTCCGGAAGGGAGTAAGATTCATAATGCATTTCATGTTTCTTCTCTCAAGAAATATATTGGTCAGAAAATTGTCATTTCAGATACACTCCCTCCTTTGGATGATGAAGGACAACTCACACTTATTCTGGAAAAAGGTTTTGAAGACAAGGGAGAGAAGATTGAGGAGTAGGGCAATCAAAGAATACTTGGTGCAATGGAGGGATCTACCGAGTGAAGATTCCACATGGGAAGAGGAGAATGTTTTGTAGCATCCAAATCTGAAATTTCTTGAGGACAATAAATATTGGGTGGGGAGGACTGTAATGTCCCCATTTTAAAATAATTGCATAGTGGGAAAATTCCATCAATCCTACTAGTTCCCTAGGTTGGATGGAAACATTGGGAAGTTAATAACGGAGCTAATAAATGATGTTTAGACATTAGAATGAATAAAAAATTTATTTAATAAATTCAATTAAATTAATGCAAGTGAAGAATGAAATGGCTAGGAAAACTGGAGACATATGGAGACTATGGGGCCCACTCAAGATAGAATTTCTATGTTAAATGGCATCCACCTCTTGAAATCTCAAATCTATGGAAAACCTAATGTTTTAGATGGATTATAAGGTAAATATAATTTTCCATATACTTCATAGGTATAATATTGGATGAAGTGTAACTTACATGAGCAAGAAAGAGCCAAATGGGGAGTTTCATGGAAACTTGGCTAGATTCTCCTTACACTTATGGTATCTATGACACCAATGACGGAGATTCTATGACAGTTATGACACAAATCAGATATGAATGCTGAAATGTGACATATATGACATATCAATTCAAAATAGAGCATCCAATAGAGCTCTCATGTGATTTGGAGAATCCCAATGGGTTCCTACTCAATTTGGGAGAAGATGGAAGGTGAAAAGAGAGGCCACATGGAAAAGCATGAGCAGCGACACCAATTTGAATTGGATTTGGTTTATGGATGTATTTAGAAGATGAGGAGACCATTAATTTTTATAACATATAGGGAGAATCCATGAGAAGGATCATTTTTATTAGTTGTGAAATCTGTGGTTGTGAAGAGAGAGAGCTAGTGAGTGACTAGTGAGTGCTTGAGCCAATTTCGAGGGTGAAATATTCTCATCCCAATTGGTGATTGGAGAGGCCACTCATACATTTCAAGGAGATTCAATGGAGTTATAATATACAATTTCAGCTACAGCATCTCATGGAAACTTCAAGATTCAGCTCATTCCCCCTCCCATCTCACATTATTTCACCATATTTCATCTCGAGGGAGTGAGGCGCACCTGGTGAGCCATTTATCTTTTTGAGGGAGCTCCTATTGCTCTAGCATTTTGTATTCTGATATAAATACTCTACTCTCTCTGCTCATTAATTTATCAGTTTGAAAGGCCAATATATTTTATGTATTATTGATCAGTAATAAAGAAACAGTGTCATTTCCCACTTCTTTGTTGCAAACTCTTATAAAATTGGTAGATTTGAATGGCTGTGTAAAATATTGATTATTCATGCATAAATGGACTGTCACTGAAGCATATTTGAGGTTTCATATTCATTAACTGAGATTTTGTGGCCATTGGGTCGAATTCCATAACCATTGGATTAAATTGCATTTCATTTCCCTAGGGATTCAAAACTAGTTTTTATATATCTGATTTAAGGAAGTGATAATAACCATGGGAGTTCGATTGGTTTAGAATATGAGTTCCTATTGATTTCCTATACACATACCCTGACTCGATTTTAGAATTCGAGTGGTTTTCTGTACATTTGGGAGGCTATTTTGGCAATTACCCTCGGGGGGGGGGGGGGTTTTGAGACCCCAAAATTGCTAATAAAATCATCTATCTTGTTCAGAATTTAATAAAAACTTGAAGAAGTGATTGGAGGGCCATAATACATCCATGAACATAATAATTAATTTATTATATCATTCATACACCTTCTCTAAATATTTGGGAGCAATTGGGCCAATTTGGAGACCAAGACACTAAGACTAGTCAAGAGCAAAAATTGTGAAAAATTGGAAAATTGGGCCTTTTAGGAAAAATTTTAAAAAGGGACATTACAATTTTGTGTGAACATGAATAATATCATAAAAAATAAAGGTGATTTCGCGGGGGTAAAAATGCGTGATAGGAATGTGTTCATGAAGGTAATTATTATTGTTATATCCATATAATTATTGTTTTTTAATTCCATTGCATATTGTTGTTATTTTGTTTGTCTACTCTTTGTTTAAAAAATGATGTGATTTGTATATTATTATAATATATTCTACATCTCTCTCTCTCTCCCCCGGACAACTTCGACAACAATGGAAAACAAGTTATATATAATATTGGGAAATATATGAGGTAACTAGCGATTATTTGCATGTGCTTAGTGTTTCTTTAATTCATCGTATAATTTATATTTGTTTTTTGTGAACTAATTCATTTTATGTAAGTAATGTTTTTTTTGTTAAATATCATTATTGGTTTGCATCACTTGTAGATGGTTGTCATCTAAAGAAATCCATAAAGAAGATATAGAGTACTGGATGAGAGAAATTCCTCGTCTCATGTGTGAAATGAAGAAGCATCTACCTTCGACATTTTTCAATGCACATGAACACTACCTTATACACCAAGTTGAGGATATTTAATTGTGTTGACCTATGCACTCAAGGTCTATGTGGATGGTTGAGAAGAACTTGAAATTTTTGAAGGTTTTGGTTAGACAATGAGCATGTGCTAAGGTTTCTATGATGGAGGGATATATGGTATACCAAAACATGTTTTGTGTTAGTGAATATATTCCTAATTTAGCGTCAAAGTTCAATTTACGTCGTATTTGTGATCCAAACTCCAATAACAATTTTGAAGGGGAGTACCTAAAGGGGAAAGGTAGATCGAGGAAGGTGAAAGGTAAGTATTAGCTAGTGGATGTTAAATAATATAAAAAATTTGACTGTTTACTTTTATGTATATATATCATGCATATTCTATTTGTATATTCAATTTATTGAATCAATTAAGAGTGTATACGTTGTTAAGATAATTTACATACTAGTACATGTGCACATCAGAATTAAAAAAAATATTACAAAATGTTTCAGAGTTGAAACTTGCTCTGTTTATGACATAATTAATTGCACAGAACTTATCATTCCTAAATAAATTCATAGATACTGGAATGTATACCTTTCCAAGGGTTTTGCAAAGATGTCTGCAAGCTTATCTTCAGACCTACAAAATTCTAAACAAATTTCTTTGTTGTTCACCAATTCTCTTATAAAATGATACCTTGTGTTGATGTGTTTAGCTTTCTTGTGAAACACATGATTCTTTGGTAATGCAATGGCTGAATTGTTGTCACAAAAAATGGTTGTTGGTTCTTCCTGGTTCCGCGGTAGGTATTTTAACATTCTCTGCATCCAAAAAACCTGGCATGCAGTGCCTGTAGCTGTGACATACTTTGCTTCTGTTGAATATATATTTACTATGGGTTATTTCTTTGAATCCAATGACACAACACCTATACCAAAATGAAATATGTACCCAGACATGTTTTTCCTATCCTCCGTGTTGCCTCCATTGTTATTGTCTATGTAAGCAATGAGTTTAAAATTTCTGAGGTTGAATACACTATGCCAAGGTCTTTTGTGCCACTTACACACCTCAGAATTCTTTTACCTGCCTTCGAATGAGATTCCTTTGGTGACTCTGTGAATATTGAGATTAGACTTACTCCATATGTGATGTATTTTCTTATTGTTTTTAAATACATAAGGATTCTAACAAGCATTTTAAACAACATAGGATCTATAGAAAGAACACAAATTTATCATGGAATCCCAATTGGGTAAACCACCAATGCTTCATATTATTGCAAAATTATATTTACAAATAGTTTATTCCTGCTACTACAAACAAGGATGGTACTACTGTAGAAATTCAGACCAGCAATAGATTGATTTCACTCACAACAAATTACAATTGATCATGCAAAATTATCAACAATGGAGACTGAATATGGAGCTGTAACACAAAATTATATTAACTTAGTGTACAATAGCCAACCCTGTAATAACATAGGTTTATGAATATATAGAATACATCAATAGGTCGAATGCACAAGGAGGCATCCAAAGCTAGCATAAAGTAGGCTTACCCAAAATAGGCAAATCCCCCATAGGTGTAAAAAGCTGATCCCAAATCTGTCATGAAGCTCATGAATTGGCAAGGGCGCATGGGCAAGCTAATGAGTGGTGGAATGGAAGATCATACATGCTTTTGCATGGAGGAAAGAGTGGAGGAGGAAGAGGCAACAAAGCTGATTCACCTCACCTAGTCTTGCTTTCCTATGTGCCTTAAAACACTGAAAAAGCAGGGAATAAAGCAGAAAAAGCAGATGGGCGCCTAGGAGGCTAGGAATAAAGAAGATTTGATTCCTAAGCCTTCCACAAG
>LPNX010070464.1:97828-119199 GCA_001517045.1 Pseudotsuga menziesii | reverse complement strand
GGACCTTGTTGATCCTCTGGAGACTGCTTCTTGTCTCTTCCTTTCTTAGGTGGCTTTTTAGCTTTATTTTTGCTTTTTGAATCCACCCTCGAATCTCCAGCAACCAGAGCTTGGTCTTTGGAAATTTTGATGGTGCCCATCATCACCAGCTTGTCTTGTTCCTGTGTGAGAGATTCCATGAAATCTGCGAGGCTAGGCATCTTCCAAGTTCGAGCTGTGAGTTTTGTGGCATAGAAGGTCGAAACAAAGACTGATTAGTCAGGTCCTAGCTTCAAGAGGATGGCCAACACGAGCTGATCATCTTTCTTTTCGATACCACACTGCTTTAGCTGCAAAACTAGTGCTTTAAACTTGGAGAAATATAGCTGCAGGGATTCAAAGCTGCTGGGACTCAGAGAAATCAGCTCATTTTCGATCTAATGTCCCCTCATCTCATCTGTCTTTCCAAAAATATCAGACAGCTTCTCCCATACTTGATCCGGTGAAGTTAATCCATCGAGATGGAAAAGGAGGTCTCGGGAAATACTGAGACATAGGAGGCCATAGGCCTCATCTCTCTGATTGTGCCATTTGATCTTCTCTGCAGCAGCATTGGGCTCTGCTTCTGTAGCCATAGTCACCCTGTAGAGGCCTTTCACTCTCAACAATATCGCCATCTCTACTTTCCATTCAAAATAGTTGAAGGGAGTCAAGATAGTTTTCTGTGAATCCATAGCTTTAGAAAATCTGTCCCGACTGTCAGTAGAAGGCTCCCAGTCTTGATGTCGAACCTACAAAATAATTTTTGGAGGAGAGTAACAACCTACAATGGCTCTGATACCATGTAGAAATTCAGACCATAAATAGATTGATTTCACTCACAACAAATTACAATTGATCATGCAAAATTATCAACAATGGAGACTGAATATGGAGCTGTAACACAAAATTATATTAACTCAGTGTACAATAGCCAACCCTGTAATAACATAGTTTGTTGAATATATAGAATACATCAATAGGTTGAATGCACAAGGAGGCATCCAAAGCTAGCATAAAGCAGGCTTACCCAAAATAGGCAAATCCCCCATAGGTGTAAAAAGCTGATCCCAAATCTGTCATGAAGCTCACGAATTGGCAAGGGCGCATGGGAAAGCTAATGAGTGGTGGAATGGCAGCTCATACATGCTTTTGCATGGAGGAAAGAGTGGAGGAGGAAGAGGCAACAAAGCTGATTTACCTCACCTAGTCTTGCTTTCCTATGTGCCTTAAAACACTGAAAAAGCAGGGAATAAAGCAGAAAAAGCAGATGGGCGCCTAGGAGGCCAGGAATAAAGCAGATTTGATTCCTAAGCCTTCCCCAAGCACTACATGAGTCAAAGATGGCAAGTTTGACCTCTATGGATAGGCAATTAGCAACTTGCACATGGTGGGACTCATGGACTAGGCAAATAAGACAAAAATAAATGAATTAATGTCTAAGTGGGTAAATATTATGGTTTGATTATTCTAACAACTACACCCTATTTAAAAACAACTAATTGAAGGAGGCTAAAACCCCCTAGTTTTATCAGATGCTACTGAAAGTATGCTACTACACCATATTTACCAGCTCCTACTGAAAGGATGCTATGACCCCATAGTTTATCAGCTTCTACTGAATGGATGCTACGACACCCTATTTACCAGCTACTACTAGAAGGAATCTATGACCCTTTGATTTATCAGATTCTATATAAAGGATGCTATGGCACCTTATTTACTAGCTACTACTAGAAGGAAGCTACAACCCCCATGCAGGCCTGTATCCTTCCCTAACACCACCTTGCCACCCTAATTTAATTTCTTGCGAATTCACTCCTAACCATCGATCTATGATCAAATGTGGATTGTAGATCTTCACTTTTCTTCTGCAGAAATAATTCACCACCGTCAATCTTCTCAAAACCAGCTTCCACAATTTCTCTTTTGTAATAGTCTTTCCACAACTAAAAGATCTTGCACTTTTGTATAGAAAAGACTATTATAGACCATTGATATGTGTCTCTCAAATGATCTGTGTTGATGTATTTGTAACTTCAGAATGTATTCACCTGTATATATTATGTCTTGTACCCCAATGTTCATTCCAGGAAGTGTCTGTAATGTATTTAAGTCATGTCATGCCCCAATGTTCCTATCGGGAGATTCAATAATGTAAACAAGTCATTTCAAGTCATTGTGGGTAACCCTCCTATTGATAAAGGGTTAAAGTCCCCGTAGTTGTGGGGCCCTAGGGTTATTACACTCACCTAGATAATTCGGCCCCAATGAGTTATTGTCAAGTTGGGAATTAGTATAAATAGAGAGTGAGCCTCTATATTTATCACACATTCAATCACATTCAGTTGTAGCGCATAAATGAAAGAGAAGAAGTTGCTGGGGTAAGAGAGAGAGAGACTACTGCTATCGAGAGATCATCTTACTGTTTTGGGGTTTTGCTTTTGGTGATGATTCTATCTTTGAGGAAGTTGCGGAGTTTTCTCCTTTATGGTTTCCCCAAGGAAAAAATTTGTGTTCATTGTCTCTTATGTTTGATTGGTGTGCTTGCTATTCTCCCAGTTAAAGATCCTAAGATAATTCTAGCTTAAATGATAAAAATATAACAATCTAGGTTGTCCAAATCTTCTTCAGTGCTTTGGAATGTTGTCTTCCACTACTTACTTTGTGGATATTAAACCTTTCATCAATCTACCATCCGACTTTGTTGATTCCTTTGTCTTACACTGAGTTTCCCTATCATCATTTTTACTGGTTATCCCTTTGCCATTCATAAACTCCTTTGACATCAATGACAATATTCTCAAAATTTGTAATGTCCCCATTTTTAATAATTGCATAGCAGGACAATTTCATCAATCCTACTAGTTCCCTAGGTTGGGTGGAAACATTGGGAAGTTAATAAGGAAGATAATAAATGGTGTTTAGATATTAGAAGGAATAAATATTTATTTAATGAAGTTAATTAAGTTAATTCAAGTGAAAAATGAAATGGCTATGGAGAATGGAGACACATGGAGACTATGGAGCCCACTAAAGCTAGAATTCCTATGTTAAATGGCATCCTCCTCTTGTAATATCAAATATATGGGAAACCTAATGTTTTTGGGTAGATTATAAGGTTAATATAATTTTCCATGTACTTCATAGGTCAAATTTGGGATGAATTGTAACTTACATGGGGAGAGGAAGATCCAAATGGGAGTTTCATGGACACTTAGCTAGATTCTCCTTACATTTATGACATCTATGACACCAATGATGGATATTCTATGAAATTTATGACACAAGTCAGATATGAAGGCTGACATATGACATATATGACATGTCAGGTCGAAATATACCATCCAAGAGAGCTCTCATGTCATTTTCGGAAGCTCAATGGGCTCCTACTTAAATTTGGGGAAGGTGGAAGGCTAGGAAAGAGGGGACACATGTCAATTCATGAGAACACACCATAATTCGACTTGGATTGAGTTTTTGGATGGATTGGGAACCTTATAAGGCTAAGGATGTTTATAAAATACAGGAATAAACCAAGAGAATAGATTTTTATCATTTTTTGAAATTGTCATTTGTGAATTGTAAGAGCTAGTGGATGACTAGTTTTCTTGCCTTAGCCAATTTCGAGGGTGAAATATTCCCATCCAAGTTGGTGTTTGGAGAGTCCACTCAGGTCTTTCATGGAGATTTAATGGATTCTTATTTGCAGTTTTAATCTACAGGAAATCATGTGCATTCTTCTATCGCACCATCTTTCTCAACTATTTCCAGTTTTCACACCATATTCATGCCAATGGAGGAATTGCGTTTTGGGTGAGCTATTGATCTCTTTGGGGAATATTATAGTTCCCATTATATGATTTTTTTATTTATATTATATTTATTTCATGTTCATAATACTCTCAGGTCTAAATACCCAAAATAATTCATGTAAAAATGTTGAACAATGAAGAAATAGTGCCAATTCCCCACTATCTTGTTGTGAACCATTGTAATGCTAACGATTTTGAATTGGGAGAGCCTTTAATTGTCCATTTATGATTTTAATCAGTTAAATATTCTATTATTTTCATTTTTATAAAGTTTCAAGTCGAAATTCCCAAGATTTGTATGTCAAAATGACTTTTAATGAGCAAACAATGACCATTTCCACTCTATTTTGATATATGCCATGGTAATGCTTATTCTTTCAAATGGAGGAATGCATATCTGATAAATGTATGATGGATGGACTTAAATTAATGTTTATTTCAATTCTAATGTTTATTAATTAAGCATCGGAATCCATTTTACTCATTTTAATTGCATTGGGAGAAGATTTGGCACCTTTTCCCCAAGGGTCGAAATTGTGATTTGGGAGCTGTTTGGGAGAGATTCATAACAGAATGTATAAAATGAACCATGGTGCATATGAGATATTAAAAATTTCTCCACACTCTCCATTCATCAATTCTATTGACTTTGGGATCATTTGAGAAGCCATTTCTGGTAAATTCCCAGGGGGAATTGGAGCCCCAATTTGCTAGTAAAGAATCCTACTTTGAACAGAACAGTAAACAAGTTTGAAGAAGTAATTTGGATGTCACAAAACATACATGAACATAATATTTAAGTTAAATTATCATTCATTTACCTTCATAGAAAATTTGAAAGCATTTGGGTCAATTTGGAGGTCTAGACATAAAAACTAGTTAAGGCCAAAATTGGGGAAATAGTGAAAAAATGGTCATTTAAAAAATTTCAAAAAGAGACATTACAGTTAATGGACATTTTAATAATTCCATAGTAGGAAAACTTCATCAATCCTACTAGCTCCCTAGGTTGGGTGGAAACATTGGGAAGTTAATAAGGGAGATAATAAATGGTGTTTAGACATTAGAAGGAATAAATATTTATTTAATGAATGCAAGTGAAAAATGAAATGGATATGGATAATGGAGACACATGGAGAATATGGGGCCCACTCAAACTATAATTCCTATGTTAAATTGCATCCTCCTCTTGCAATCTCAAATCTTTGGGAAGACTAATGTTTTTGAGTGGATTATAAGGTTAATATACTTGTCAATATACTTTGCAGATCAAATTTTGGATGAATTTTAACTTACATGGGGATAGGAATAGCCAAATGGGAGTTTCATGGACACTTGGCTAGATTCCCCTTACATTTATGACATCTATGACACCAATGATTGATATTCTATGACAGTTATGAAAAAAGTTAGATCTGAAGGCTGACATCTGACATATATGACATGTTAGGTTGAAATATACCATCCAAGAGAGCTTGCATGTCATTTTGGGAAGCTCAATGGGCTCCTACTTAAATTTGGGGAAGGTGGAAGGCTGGAAAAGAGGGGACACATGTCAATTCATGAGCACACACCCTAATTTGAATTGGATTGAGTTTTTGGATGGATTGGGAACCTTAGAAGGCTAAGTATGTTTATAAAATTTAGGAATAAACCAAGCGAATGGTAGTTGATCATTTGTGAAATTGTAATTTGTGAATTGTGGCAGCTAGTGGATGACTAGTTTTCTTGCCTTAGCCAATTTCAAGGGTGAACGATTCCCATCCAAGTTGGTGTTTGGAGAGGCCACTAAGGTATTTCATGGATATTTAAGGGAGTCTTATTTGTATTTGTAAGCTATAGGAAAGCATGTGGATTCTTCTATTGCACCATCTCTCTCAACTATTTCTAGTTTTCACACCATATTCATGCCAATGGAGGGACTGCGCTTTGGGTTAGCTATTGATCTCTTTAGGGAATATTATAACTCCCATTATCCAATATGATGTATATTCTCTTCATTTATTTTTCATAAGACTCTCAGGTTGACATACCTAAAATAATTAATGTAAAAATGTTGAACAATGAAGAAATAGTGCCATTTCCCCACTATCTTGCCGTGAACCATTGTAATGCTGATGATTTTGAATTGGGAGAGCCTTTAACTGTCCATTTCTGATTGTAATCCATTCAATATTATATTTTATTCATTCTCAAAATTTTCAAGTCTAAATTCCCAATATTTGTATGTCAAAATGACTTTTAATGAGCAAACAATGACCATTTCCACTCTATTTTGATATATGTCATGGTAATGCTTATTATTTCGAATGGAGGAATGCATATCTGGTAAATATATGATGGATGGAATTTCATTAATGTGTATTTTAGGTCTCATGTTCATTAATTAATCATAGGAAGCCATTTTACTCATTTTAATTGCATTGGGAGAAAATTTGGTGCCTTTTCCCCAAGGGTCGAAATTATGATTTGGGAGTTGTTAGGGAGAGAGTAATAACAGCATGTATAAATAGAACCATTATCCATATCAGATATGAAAAAAATTCCCCCACTCATCCCCTACCTCTTTTCAGCAATTCGGGTGACTTTGGGATCATTTGAGAAGCCATTTCTGACAATTACCCGAGGGGAATTGGAGCCCCAATTTCCTAGTAAAGACTCCTGCTTTGAACAGAAAATTAAACAAGTTTGAAGAAGTAATTTTGAGGTAAAAAAAAATACATGAACATCATATTTAAGTTCTATTATCATTCATTTACCTTCAAAGAAAATTTGGAAGCATTTGGGTCAATTTGGAGGTCTAGACATCAAAACTAGTTAAGGTCAAAATCAGGGAAAAAGTGAAAACATTTGTCATTTAAAAAAAAATCAAAAAGGGAAATTACAAAATTACCCCCCTTTGGAATTAATGGAAACATCTAAACATTCTCCCCCTTTGAAAACAATGACAAAGGATAGTGTGTTATGCCATTGTTGTACCCATTTTGATATAAGAATTCTTGTCTTTCTTCTTTCTGGTAACTGCCCTTGCCAAACATATCTCTTCTTTTAAGTTATTTCCTTCTATTCCCATTGTTAATTGGACTTGGTACTAATAATTTCTTGAGGAATGAAAGTATTAGTTAGCATCCTCATTTTCCTTCTTGCTTCAAGTCTTTGAATAATAACCTGAATGATAAATTCATAGACTCCACCTATCATTGCGCTTCCTTCTGCTCCATTATTGGAGTCTCTCTCAGTTTACTTCAAGCTAATTCTATGCACTGATACATAATAGGGCTAGGATCTATATTTTAGAAGAATCGTTGAAGCTCACAGAAATGACTATGCGTAATTTCCTTCTCATATAGTCCTTAGGATTTATGTGTCATGACTTCATATTCTGAGTAATAAGAATAATGTTCATGTTATTTATAGGTCATACCCTTTTATCTATGTCAACCATGCACTAGTGTTATCATTTAACCTTGATCATCTCTTGTCTTTGAGGAAGATAGATTTTACCAATTATTTCATATGACTCTTCTACTTATTGTTTTGATGTCAACCACAAAACATTATTTTCTTCTTTGCCACTGATATTTTTCAAATATCAATTTAAATTTTCTGATATTAACTCCTCCTTAGTATATTATCCCTTCTAATGCTAATTCCAGGGTTCTCTTCTAGGTAATGAGAAACCTTTTTAGAAAAGGAATCCACCATTATATTCTTCTTCATCATCTTCATCTCTATCAGTGTATTCTTTTACATATTCATGTTTCTTTCCCTCATGATGGATGCCACTTATATTTATAACACTATTATGCTCATCATCATCTCTAGAATCTTCACTGATGTTTGAAATTTATGTTCCTTATGAGTCTTTGTGATCTGACTTTCTTATCCACATATTTCCATGAGGTACCCTGCTTACTGATATACTATCATTTGATGTTTTAATGTATTGTTTCCCATTAGAGGAAATTTGAGGTCTAAAATGGGCCTCCTAAGGAAAATAATAAAATAATAGTTATTAATTTTGGAGGAATAATGAAAAAAATTACTTTTTTTGTTCGTATATTTGACATATCTCCCTCTGTATTTACTCAAATTTCAAGCAGGAGAGCTCGTTGGATGTGGAATTTAATTCTGCATCCAACGAGTACCCACATTGCATACTTTTGACGGACCCCACTACCCCAAAAACATCATCACGTTTTTTTAGGTATTTCTTGTTTTTGGGGTAGTGGGGTCCGTCAAAAGTATGCAGTGTGGGTACTCGTTGGATGCGGAATTAAATTCCGCATCCAACAAGCTCTCCTGCTTGAAATTTGAGTAAAAATACAGGGAGATATGTCGAAGATACGAACAAAAAAAGTAGACTTCTTTTATGAAAAATATGTCAATTCAACCATTATGGTTGACTCATTTTATTGAAATTCTATTGGTTCTTGAATTCCAACTCACAAAATTTATTGTTGGAGCATTTTCTTATAAGGCCCATTTTAGACCCCAAATTTCCTCTAATGTTTTCAGACTTTGATCTTTTCCCTTGGTTATGTAATCGGTCACCTTGTGACCAAACTTATGACAACAATGGAAATATCCATATAACTTTCCTTTATGTTTGAGTAATATTTGATCTTTCTGCTTCACAACTTCCATTTTCTTCCATCCCTTCCTTTGTTTTTGAACTTTTACTGAAGCAGTTTTTCTCAGCTTACATTCATTAGCCATATGTCCAAGATTATTACAAGAGTAGCGATGAAAAAAAATGATCTGTTGATATCTGCTTGTCTTTGTTCTTTTAGGAATCATATCAGTTCTATCTTTACCATGAAAAGAGGGAGCACGTTTCTCACTATCCTTCTTAGTTTGCCTTTTGAGTGCAACATCATAGATTGTTTTATCTCTATCTTGGAATGTAAAAGGAAAACATTTTAGATTCTTTTCTTTGTCATATCCTAATCCAATTTAATCATTTAATGGTCTTTGGCTACTTAAGATCTCATCTAAATTCCTTGAGTTGTTCTCAAATTTTGATTGAACAGTTTTCTCATCAAGTTTCTTCCTAAACAAGATAATTTCTACTTCAAGTCTTTCAAAATATTGATTTTTCTTTTTAAGATACAATACTAGGTCTTATTCAATGCTTTTGGCCTCTTGAAGTTGTTTTTTCACATCAATAATCATTTGAGTTGACTCTTTATCTTTTGATAATTTTTCTTTCAAAGATTTGTTCTTCATTCTTTTGTTTCTCAATTATTCAAGGGAACTTATGAGTTCATCTTTTAGGTCCACCTCTCCTTCCACATTTTAATCATATTATGAATATTGAGTTACTGGTACCATGAATACAATTTCATCTTCACTTATCTCTTCATCTTCACTGTCTTCCTTGGAATAGAATTTTTTCTTTTTTTTCTTAAATTTCCTCTTGTATATGGTTTTATTCTTTTGATCTTTCTTATGACAACAAAGTTCTTCATCATCATCACTATCTTCTTGTTTTGGGTAAGGACACTTTGAGGCAACACAACCAGTCCTACCAAAATTAAAGAATTTCAAAGGTATATTTCCTTTGTACTTGCCAGTACCTCTCTCAAGTTTTTTAATAAAGAGGGATTCTTCATCATCTGAGATCTCTGAATGGTTTTTTGATGGAGCTTTGGACTTCTTTGATTCTTTTATTTCTTTAAATGTTTCCTCTTTTCTTGAAGGACTATTATGTCCCATTCTCATCTCATATGCAGTGAAGATCCCATGTAATTCATCTATTGTTATGAAATCAAGTTCATCTCCTTATTCTAGAGTGGACACCTTTGAGTCATACTTCATTGGAAATGTTCTTAGTACCGTGCCAACTACTTGTCTTTCTTTTAATTATTCTCCAAGGCCTCGAATAGAGTTTACAACTTCATCTACTCTTATAAGGTATTCTCCAATATTTTCTTCTTCTTTCATTTTTAATCTTTCAAACTATCCTTTATATGTTTCAAGCTTGTATTTATTGACTTAGTATTCCCCTTCATAGACAATATTTAACTTATCCCAAGCTTGTTTGTAAGTCTTGCATCGCATGACCTTTACAAATACAGAGTTTGTCAATCCACTCAAGATGGGATTTTAGGGATTTTGCATTACCCTCATATTGGTCTAGTTTCAATCTGACTGTAGGTAGGTCGTCTTCTATTTTATACTCCTTTTCATTTCCTAGCCAAACCTTCCATGCAAGAGACATCAGATGGCACTTCATTCTCACACTCCAGTATGCATAATTTTCTCTTATGAATAATAGAGGTCTATTTTTGGCTAACCCTTCTTGTTGATCCATAGTGGTTTTTAAGCAGGATCTTCCTTCCAATGGTTAAACTGTAGTGAAGGAACCTTCTCTAATAGCAATTGTTGGAATATTGGACAATACTGGGTGGGGGTGAATCAGTATTGTTAATTTTTTAACAATTTAAACCACTTGTAATTTATTCATTAACACACATGATCAATAAGAACAAATGGAACACAAATTTATCATGGAATCCCAATTGGGTAAACCGCCAATACTTCCTATTAGTGAAAAATTATATTTACAATAGTTTCTTCCTGCTACTATAGGAAATGATGGTACTACACCCTATTTACCAACATCTACTGGAAGGAGGCTACGACCCCCTAGTTTTATCAGCGTCTACTAAAAGGATGCTACTACACCATATTTACCATCTTCTACGGGAAGGAGGATACAACCCCCTAGTTTATCAACTTCTACTGAAAGGATGCTACGAAACCTTATTTACCAACTGGGTGAAATCATAATCTAGGTGTCTATTCCGTGCGAATAATTTTTCTAAATTCATATTCCGTAATATTTCGACTAAAAACATAGAACTAACTTTCAGCTAAAAAAATAGTTCGGCCTAAAGTTACTTTTAATGGATACCGTTAACTTTAAAGTTAGAAAGAACTAAATTTCTAACTTTCTAATTTTAAAATTAACGGTATCTGTTATAAGTAACTTTTGGCCAAAACATTTGTTCGAGAGAAAACCTATAAGTTTTCAGAAATGGAATTCCATTTCATTTTTTACTCTTTTTCGAATTTTGGATAGATCGGATCATATCAAACACTTACATTTTCTCTTCACAAATAATACCATTAGTTGCATAATTCAATCTACTTTCTATATATGCTATTTTTTTTTGAATTTGGTGTGATCAACTAATTTTATTTATTATATTTCTTAGAAGGTGTGTGGATTGCTTCAAAATTTAATAGAATTCATTGAAATGAAAATTCAATAACTTCTTAAAGACACAATAAAGAAATTTGGAAAAATCATGGTGCCCAACATTGATGTGTTGTTTTTCAAAAGGGTACCTTTTTTTTTTTGAATTGGAAATTAGGGAAAATGTTGTGTTAAACTAAACATGTCAATTTTATGCTAGTTTTTTAGATTGGTCCACCTCGAAAAATTCTAATAATTATTGCATGCGGCTGTTGTATAGAAACTTATAGACAGCCTTTAGTACAATCTGTCTACATCATCATAACATATTTTGTTTTTAATGAACAATAGTTGAATAATGAATAAAGCAGTGTAAAAAAACATGACTATTTATCATAATTTCATTAATTAATAACATAATATCAAACACATGCAAAAAAGACATATCAAATGCCAATAATTTCTTTTTCTTTAAATAACCGATAGAAACATAACACAATTCAATACAACTTTTGTTTTTACTACAAAATGAAATTCTAAATACAAATCTAATTTTTATTTTCCTGAAGTTGACAAACTTGTAAAAACAACACTACTTTTCTCATACCCCCCCCCCCCAAATAGACACCCAGATTCATGGTTTCACCCAGCTACTAATGGAAGGAAGCTATTACCCCTTGGTTTATCGGCTTCTATGGAAAGGATGCTACAACACCCTATTTATCAGCTACAACTGGAAGGAAGCTACAAACCCCTTGTAGGCAGTAGTGTGCCCTAGCACAACCCTGCCACCCTAATTTTATTTCATCAGACTTCCATATATTATTTATGTTTTCAACCGTGTCATTAGTTTTTCTTCTTTGGTCTTTGTCGACTTCTGTTGCTACATAGATTTGGATCATATAGACACATTACTATCAAATCCATCTTCTGTTTAAATATTATCCATCATCGTGCCCTTTCATCAAACCATCGCACAAATTCATTATTTCTTATCACATAATCTCATACCTTTGTTAATCGCATTCTTCCAAGGACTAAATCGTGTCTCTCTATTTATCATTTTAAATATGTTTAGATATATTAGGCGTGACCTTCCTTAACATCCTTTCCAAAACAATCTCTCCGCAATAGACCTTTTCGCATTTCCCTTTCCATAATTTGCGAGAAATCATTCCTTCCACAATTGCAGGTTGTGGATTGCGGATGTGCATTTTGACTCTTCTCAAAAATTACTTCCGCAATGAACGTTTCGCAATTGTGGGTTACGGATTCTTCCCTTTCCATTGATCTAAAATCAAATGCAAATTGTGGATTGCGGATTACAGTAAAATCTCAAAAATGACTTCCGCAAAAATTCTTTTGCATCGTCGATTTCTTACAAACTCTTTCCCGACCATCGATCTTATATCAAATGTGGATTTTGGATTGCGGGTTTTTCCAATTTTTTTTCAAACTACTTGCGCAATTCACTTTTCGCAATTTTTCTTCCGCGTCGTCGATCTCTTGCAAAGTCTTTCTTGACCCTAGATCTTGCGGATAACGGATTGTGGAGTGCCTTCTAATATTTTTGAAATGGGCTTCCACAAATATATGTTTGCAAATTGGTTTTCGTAACTCTTTGAACCATCGATTTCTTGTGGATGCTTTATTGACCGTCAATATTTGGATTGTGGATTGAGAAATACGGAACCACACTTTCCATTTTGGACCTCCGCAATTTTCGAATGCAACTTTGTTTCCACAATTTTTTGGACCGTTGATTTTCTTGCGGGTTCACTCCTGGTCTTCGATCAACTATCAAATGCGGATTGTGGATATTCACTTTTCTTATGCACAGATCATTCAACACCACCGATCTTCTCAAAACCGGCTTCCGAAATTTCTCTTATGTAATTGTCTTTCCACAGCTAAAAGATCTTGCACTTTCGTACTATGGAGGCTATTATAGACCATTAATCTCTTCCTCTCAAATGATTTGGGTCATCCAAATATTCTTTAGCACTTTGGAATGTTATCTTCCACTGGTTACTTTGTGAATCTTTCCCCGTTCAACGATCTACCATCCAAATTTGTTAATTCTTTTGTCTTTGAGTGTTCCCTGTCATCATGTTTACTGGTTATTCCTTTTTCATTCCTAAACTCCTTTGACATCAATGACAACTATATTCTCAACATAGAACTTGTTGAACAATTTTCCATAGAACTCTCCTATGTTATCAATTCTGAACACCTTCATCCTTTTACCAGTATGATTCTCCACAAGGGATTTTAAAACTCTTAAAACTTCTCAAAAGCCTCAGATTTTTTCCTCATAAAATACAACCTTACACAATATGTATATTTTGTTCTTTCCATTAAATGAACTTTCTATGTCTTGTCATTAACACAATGGAATGGTTAAAACTCCCTAATTTTCTAACCATTCACTGTTTGTTTGTGTAGCCATTGATCATCACAATGGATCCTTCTCAGACTTTTTCAAAGTGTAATAAAACGTCCAGTGTGAGAATATAACCAACAAATTCAATTTATATATCAATGAGGTTCAAAATCCATGGGTAAATATTTGAATAGTAAAGCTTAATCCTTTATAGAATCTCCTGGACCTAAACACGAGGTACTGTCCAACATTTAAGATCCAATGGCGTAAGTTATATGTGAACTACACGGGAAAGTGGAGCTTACTCGATTGATAGATAGTGATTTTTCAAATGGAGACATATTTCGTGACATCAAACCAGACATCCAACTAGATTATGTGCTAGTATTAGAGATAGGGGAGTTTTTTATAGTGTTGAATCCTTCTTTTGAACCCCTTCTTAACTTAAATCTAGTCATTCTATGAGACCTACCATTGTTTAGTACCACTAGCGTGATTATGCGGTGCATGCAATTTTTTATAAGCAAGGTGCACTGGTGCTCCTTATGGATAGACTATTCCTATGTCATCCATGTCAATGATATCCATTTACTAATGGGATTGTCCATGGAGGGGCACAATGTTTCGTTATATTTCCAAGGGGGATTAAAATTGGTTGGAAGAAATACAATCCTAGCTTATATGAGCAGTATTGTACTCAAAGAGGTGGGTGAAGTGAGGTAATATCATTAACCAATATCCCACAGATGAAATTTGCATGCCAACTAATCTCTACTAGGGTCATGCAAAGTACACCATAGGAAAGTGCACCCTGGATGCACTCTCCATGGTTGAATTTTGAGTTTAGGGTACTCAATTGAATTGGTGCCAATTCCTTATAGACAAACTCCTTCAAGCATGTGTGGATGCTCATGATGCATCCAATTATTTTATTTTTTGGTATTTGGTAGTAAGATTCGCCATGTGCAAATGCAAACCCTATTAGGATTGAGAATCAAATCCAACTTCTAACCAAAGGGTCTTGGAAATATGGTTTGAACCTTGACAGAGCCACCTTGGTGCTCAAAATGTTGTAAGTTTAATGACAACTCATTTTGGAAGTGTTGTGATTGCATGATTATAATTACCACCCCCATCATGTGAATTCCCTTGGAACTTATCAATGCACTTGTGAGCAACATCTGGTTTGGATTGGATGGGGAGAACACATTTGTGCACCCCAATGTTGTTGATTTGAATATCTTTAAAGCTAGCATCCTCCTGTATTATCTAAAAAACAAGTATTTGATAATGATGCCTCACAATTGTTAGGAGTGCATACAAATTTAAAATAGCACAAGGCACCACTTATATTTTGTCAAATATCACAACTAGATTTATGCACCATAAGAAGACATTGTCTAAGGAATAATTTCCCTAATAAGGAAGGCTGGTAGTCGAGGATATGATCTATAGACAAGTTTGTTTCAACAAGAGCCTCAACCATCCAATGCATGTGATGTCCCAAACATATTCTCTTCCTCCATTTTAGGTTTCACCTAGACTCTCATGTAAATAGTCCAAATCTTAGCTTGGGTCTGTAGCACATTTTTTGCATGGAATCACATCGAAGAAGGAGAGAGTGGTGCTACCCATCAACCCTTCAAGTCAAGCTTCTAGTCAACATCCCATATTTTGCATCTGCACCAGCCACACCATTGCCAACAACACCTATTACAGACATTAAATATGTCAATTCCACTAATCCTTTGATGCAAAAATTGTCGGAATGTGTGGTCAAGCATAATTCAAGCTAAAATGACGAGACTTTCCAATCCTGTAAAGTTTTTAGGAAGTCAAAAATACTCCAATCATCACAATTGAATATGATGAGTGTGCAACATTGCTTGATGTGCTTAGGATCATCATTATTCATGATATCAAAGATACTCCACCATACATGGAAGAATAACATACGTCAATGAAATCAGATCCAAATGCATATGATAATGTAGACATTGCCACTCGAGGAGAGTAGGACAAATAAAGTAGTGAATGTTCTAGACAATAGTAATGGTGAAAAACCTCCACATTCTCTCAATTTTCCAATGATTTGTGAAGCAGAAACGTAATTTGGAAAATCTCCCGAGATAACCATAGAGAAAACAAGAGGGGATGATGTTCCAAAACAAGTCCCCATTACTCCACATATTCCAAAACTCTAAACCTTGTCTACTATGACAAATCATTTCTAGGACAAACCATCACATATTATTCCTAGAGTTGATTTCAAGATGATCCCTAATGTAAGAGCTTGAGTGAGATAATGGCCTACATGGAGGGTTGGTTATGTCGTCTATCCTAGGTGCATATGGACTCAAGTATTCGTACCAATGCCTCAACACTTTGGCTTGCGATTTAATAGGAAATAACTTTAGTCAAGCCGTAACAAACCTCCAACACTTCTCAACTAATTTTTCATTCTAATTGGGAGAAACCTTGAGACCTTTCAAGAAAGAAATTCCAAGTGGCGATCAACTTTCTTCTCTTGCCATTTTAGTCTATGATGATGAATAGATAAGGTCAAAGCTTTGTTCTCTCCCATTCCTAATTTTTTAATAGTATGTGGATCTTGATTATACTTACATTTTGTATTTTCTAGCCATAACTTGTGACAAGGATATTTTATCTTAGTAAAATTTTCAAGTTTTTGAATTCCTGTGATTAAGATAACTTTTTTTTATGAGTAAGTAGGAAAATTCTATTATAGTACATAAAGATAGTACAAAAGGAAGAATTACAAGATTTCTTGGAAAACAACCCCAGTCTTGACTGAGACGGCTAATAAATCTTGCCTCGCCGATCTTAACTAAACCAAGCAGAGAAAGAAAAAAGATTTAAACCAAGATGATACACTGCGGGAACCTAAAGGTCTGGTTACCACCAAATACAAAAACTAAGACTAACAGAGACCATCTCCAACTTATCCACAACTCCAGGTATTCATGGGCTTGAGTCTATCCTTGCAGGAAGGACTTAAAGCAGAAATCGACACTACTATTAAGCAAAAATCGACATGAGAAGGAAGGAGTTAAAGCAAAAATTACTATTAACCCGTTGCCATCCAAGGAAACCAAAGATGTCTCCGAACGGTCGGGAAATGAGCCTCGAAACATAACATAGCGAGCCAAAACATAGACAACCTTAAGACAGAAATTTACATAGATATGAACATAAAAAAGATAAAGGACCAATACCAGGGATCCCAATCTTAACTTCTTGTCTCTCGGTTAGGACCTTGGTGATGTTTTGCGCGCTGAGATGGAGCGTTTCTTACAAGTGAGTTGAATGGGGTATTCACTATGGTGGTGTCGATGTTCCCTAGGCTTTCCAACATTTTCTGAGCAATCTGGTCCAAGAGTCTGAAGCTAGCGGCACTCTCCTGTTGCCCACAACGGATGATGCCCAAGGCATCACGGATCCCTTGGGTAGTCTGAATTTTAACCTGGATGTCCCGGGCCAGAAGGATGCAGGAGGTCCAAAAGGAATTGGACAATAGGGGTCACCCCATCAGGGTCTCAAACTCCCAAAGGATATCAATTTCTAGAATGGTGATAAAGGCCTCGATAGCAGTTGGTGTTTTTGCCATTTACTGGTCTCCCCAACTGAAGAGTTTAGACACAAGATCATCGGCCCTTGATGGAATAGAATAATGTATAGATATAGGGGAATCCTCACTATGGATTTCTCCTCTATTGTTTCCTTTCGACTAATTACGGTCCCTCACATAGCGCGGCATGGTGATTGCACATAGAAGAATTCTTGGGAATAAGAGGAGTAGGATCGGAACCTTGATTAGATCCTTACATTCTGAAGAACCCGAATTTATAGAGCATTGATCCTCTGATTCCTCCCATCGACATACATGCTCCATAACTCTGCACGTGCTTCCAGACTTGATCGCCATTATTTGTTGGCCATCCCCCCATTCCATTAGATCTCTCATCGTGTGCGAGTGATTCACCACCTTTTGCTTCATAGGGGGGAAATTAATACGAATATATACCATATTTCCCATTCTTACCACCTCAAACGTAATCTTTGTATGCTTGAACTTACATTCTTGTCCTCTCATCCACCCTTCCCATGGATTGGTTTGCAGAGAGTTTTTTCCCTTGGATATGAAGCCAAGCCCGATATTGGGCTCTCCTGCTATCGATATGACCTTTCGCTACCCCCATGTGCTCTGTACCAATGCCGTGTGTTTAGGAATGCATCAAACCATCCCCACCTAACGATCAGGACACTTCCTTTTTTTCCATGTCAGCCACCATGATAATCGTGGGCTCGCTACGTGATGTCGGCACGCCATCCATCTGTTTTCCCATTAAAGATGGATGCCACCTATCATTCACATGTTGCAGGATGGATTGAGTCAGGTGGTTGTCCGGATTATAGCTACCTTCCTTATCTCCCTCTGCAAACTTTAAGCAACATTGCCAAATAGTATGGGTATTTCCTCTGCATGGAAAGATCTGCTGCTTTCCACTCTTGCGTTCACGAAAGCGTCCACCACCTTGTTGCCCTCCTATTTAACATGCGAGAACATAATGGCTTCTTGGCCTGCAAGGGTTTTCCTGAGAGCGTTTAAATGACCCTCCCATATCCAGTTCTTTGAGACTTCAGAAGTTGAAGCACCTGATTGAATTCGCCAAGCTATATTGATAATTATCTGAGAGGCCCCCTCCACCACCAGTGGAGTTTTCCCTGTCTGTACTGCCCAATTCAAGCCATTGATAAGGCCTTCGAGCTCGGCCATGTTATTAGTATTGCTACCTATTGATCCCAAGAATAAACAAAGAATATCTCCCTTCGAACTCCTTATTGCGCCCTCAAAACTAGCGGGACCAGGATTACCTTTGGTCACTAAATCGACATTGAGTTTGAAGGAGCCAGCTGGAGATCCTATCCTTGAGTTCAATTTAGAGACGAACGCTGGAAATGAACGAGATATTGAATTGTTGGAAGGTAATTCCCCAATCCCTAAATCATAAAAAATAATTTGTTCATTTTCTTCAGCTATAAATTCTTCCTGCATCCACTGATGGAGAGTGATAGTTTCTTTCAAATGAGCTTCTATGCAATTCCATATTTCCCCTTGTTTTCTTGATTTGTTTTCAAAGGCTTGTCTATTGTGGGTTTTCCATATTTCCCATAAAGTGAAGCCAGGTACAAGCTCCCACAAGCGGTTGACATTTTTATTTTTAAAATAGTTCATAGGCCATTCTACGATTGTGAAGTCCGGACATCATTTGTGATGGTGGTTTCTTCTGAAAATCGCTGCCCCTTTATCCCAAATTGAGTCTGGTACTTTGCACTCATCCATAAGATGGTTGATGGTTTCATTATTCTCCTCGCACATGCATCATCTAGATGGTCCATATATTCCTCTGATTTATAGGTTATCCCATGTTAGGATATGTCATTTTATCACTAGCCAACAGAAAACAGAGACCTTTGGCCACCATCCTCCTATCCATATTTTCCCCCTTTTGGCTTCAGGATCCATGTTCTAAGTCCCAGTTAGCATCCCTAAGGCTTCTTTGGTGTTGAAGTTACCTGAATTGTCATACCCCCATCTGAGCTTATATGGACCCTCGTTCTTGGGCATTCTTTTAGAGTAGAGCTACAATATAAAATATTCGATGTCTTCCCCATATGCTTGGGCTTGCCACCAACTCCTTTCCTTCCACATCCTGAAAATCTGGTCATCGTTGCAAGTATCCCAGAAATCCGCCACCTTTCCATGGGATTGATTCAGGAGAAAGGTGCAGAGTAGAGGAGAATCGTCCCTGCATGAAATCATTGGTTCCTGGTTCAAAGCTTCACTTGCAAATCTACCAGTTTGACCATTTTGCACCTCCCAGAAACTTTTCTTTTGAACCAATCCTCTGTTTTCCTGGGTGGTCTTCCAAATGCTTGATCATGGGAGGTTTTCTCTGAAGCGAACCAGGGATTTCTTGGGCCATTGGGGGGCATATTTTAAATGCCATGGTTTGGCCCACATCTTCTCCGCAAAATTGACCCATCACCACCAAAATTTGGTGCTCATAACTTTGTTGTTGTCAAGAGGGTCTCAAAGCCCCAATCCCCCTACATCCTTTGGAGTGCATATGGTTTGCCAATCCACAAGAGGCCACTTTTGGTTTCCTTTCGATCCTCCCCAAAGGAAGTTCCTCTGAATATCTTGATTTGTTTTATAATTGATTTTGGGGATGCCATCACTGAGAAGAGGTAAATGGGCATTTCTTGAAGAACCAATTTTACCAGGATGAGTATGCTTAGGAAATTGAGGGATCTTTAAGTCCATAGATTGAGCTTTTTGTTGATTTTTTCAACCAATTCCTTCCAAGATGTTTGCTTGATAGTCAATTCTACCAGCGGTGCTCCTAGATACTTTGAGGGGAGGCTGCCTTTCGAGAACTCCAGGATTCTGAGGATGTTTCTTTTGGTAGTCCGAAGGGTATTGAAGAAGTAAGTATGAGATTTTTCCTTGTTGATTTCAAGGCTGCTAGCTTCCAAAAAAGTATTCAGGCATTCTTTAATTCCCCTAGCCTCATGAACCGATGAGGAGCCCATAAGCATGTTATCATCCACAAACTATTGATAGGTCTATGGGTCCATCCCAGCTATTAGAGATAATCCCTGAATTTTTTTCATTGCTCTCCTGCTTTTGAACATCCTTCTGCCGCAATGATGAAGAGGAAGGGAGATAGGGGATCCCCCTGTCTAAAGCCTCTTGAAGCATTGAAGGGATTCGAGGGGGAGCCATTGACCAAGATTGAAAAGAATGATGAAGAGACCAGATTCATAACCCAGTTTGTCCACTCCTCCGAGAAGCCAAAAGCTTTAAGAATACCTGCCAAGAACTACCAATTCAATTTATCATAAGCTTTGAAGAGGTCTAGTTTTAGGAGCATACCTGGAGTCTTCGAATTTTTAAGAGAATGGATAGTTTCATGGACCAGAATGATGCCATCCAGAATTCTCCTTCCTTCTACAAACCCTGCTTGTTCCGGTGAGATGATGAAAGGAAGGAGGGGTTTAAGATGATTTGCAATTACCTTAGAAATGATTTTGTAGATGACATTACACAGAGCAATAGGTTTTAGTTTTCTGGTATCCTTTGTTTCACTTTCTTTAGGTATGAGAGTTAGGAATGTAGAGTCGAGAGCTCAGAGAATACTCTCTGATTTCCTAGAGTCCTCTACCAAAGCCCAGATTTCTTCCTTCAACTAGTCCCAACAAGCATGGAAAAAGTTAGTTGTGAACCCATCCGGTCCCGGAGCTTTATCTTTTGCCATTTGTTTTATAGCAGTCTCCACTTCCGTTATCTCAATGGATTTTTCCAGAATTTGATTATGATCGTCTTTGATAAGCTTGGGTATATGGCTTAACACTTCTCTCTGGGATTCCTCCCTATCTTTGTCCGATTCCTGCAAGATCTTGGAAAAATAAGAGTTCAAGGAAGTTTCTAGTTCTTCTTGAGTTTCAGCTATACTCCCATCCTCCCTCTTGAGTCTATCCATATGATTCCCCTGTCTATGTTGAATGGATGCTTTGTGGAAAAAACTAGTATTACGTTCTCCTTCCTAGAGCCACTTGACTCTAGCCTTCTAGTTCCAGTAGACTTCATCTTGTTGTTCTCTTTGATTGAATTCCTAAACCAGTAACTTTTCCTGAATCCTTAATTCTTCTGAGAATCCACTATTCATCCCTTGAGATTGGTTTAGCTTGATTTTCTGTTACCATAGATTCTTAAAAGAAAATAACATGTATATATTAAATCAAGACTAGAGAAAACCCTACGAAAATTATTACAAAGATTATTATAAATTATCGAGACGTATAAGTAACTACACTAAACTAACAAATCATAATAAGGCTAAACTCTTAGAGATTTTTTGTAATC
>LPNX010070464.1:72513-94951 GCA_001517045.1 Pseudotsuga menziesii | reverse complement strand
TAAAAATAAACATAGAGACATCGAACTGGAAACATTAAATACAACCCAATATATAGGCCCAAAACCTTACAAAGCATATCACATATGTTTATATATTTCTTTCTCCAGATTTAAAGCCTAGTTTTTTCCTCATAACCAAAACCCTAGATATAGTTAGGATAAACAAATTTCAAAATTAAAATAATAACTAAAATAGGTTTACAGATCAAATATGTTTAAAGGATATTTTAACAGAGTTACTTTATAAGGACAATATAGGCTGGTCTTTTATAAAACCATTATTGAATACCAAATAGAGATTATCGACAGGCCACACAGCCAGTTACAGGCTGTAGGCTGTCTTGGTATTTTCATCTATAATCTTTTACTCACAGAAGAAAAACGAAATATCCTTAGGGATTAATTCATTCACTTAAAATTAAAATAGTTTTACCCTTTAAAAATTTAAAGACGAATTGACAATAGCCTCACATCCCAAACTATTTTACCTAGTAACAAAATAGAGACCTCACGGCCTAGATTCCTTAACATATTGGTTACAAAGAATATCCATGGATTTACGGCCTGCTAAATAATGCATTAAAAAAAACAACACTGTAAAATCAAGATAGTATTCAAGACTGCAAATGTAAAATCCTCACGGGGTACTTTCGAAACCTTTTCCATAAAAAGATAAACAATAGTATCTTATTGACATTGGCTCTATTTCCTATCCCAAAAATGAATACGACAGGGTAAAGTCACGACCACATTCTATTCTTATAAAGGCCTCAAGGTCGCGTATAGTTTTATAAACGAAATTGAAAAACCAAAATGCAACTGAGTTTATACATTACAAAAGCCCTCACAGGTTTAGATATTTTTTTTACAAATACAGTCATAGGACTATTCTTACAACTTAAAAAAAAATCAATAACCCTACGTTTTCACAGTCACCTCGACTTCATAGTCGTATGGTTTATCGTTACAATTTTGAAATATAAAAATGCCTCACAACTACCAAAGAGTCTAATCACTTTCACCAATAGCCAAAACAGAGAAGGGTATCTAGACCATGCCATGAAAATGCAGGTCAATCCACATATCCTGCAAGAAAGATGGGGTACAATCTTACCCGGACCGCAACATCTTTCAACACTTTGTCCCAACCAAGTGGTTGTAGAGAATCGTTCTGGGATGCCTCCTACACATATGAGCATAAGGGTCAAATAATGATTTATATAGAATCTATTATATGGCACAATAATTTTATCAATAGAAAAGATGAATTTACCTGTCTTAGTGATTAAAGGTGTAACCAAACTCACGCATGGAACCATCCAGTAGAAACAAAGTAGGAAGGGTGTCGAGGGCTGAATAACTTGGCTCCTCTACCATAATTGTCGCACAGAGGAGCTAACTCATCGAGCAGACAGATACCAGAAGGACCAAACAAAGAGAAAATGAACCCCTAACAGAACTTCATCAAACACTAACGCTTTCAACGAGGACCATTAAAACCATGGGGTTATGATTTGATATGTGGAGTGGTAAACAACTGATTCATATACGTAATAACGTGGACATCAAATGAAAATAATGTATTCTAAACTGTATAGTCCAAGGATCGTTATACCCACCATATTATATCTTAACACTCGAACTAATGTTTTTATTAAGGATCGAATTACACCATTACTTCACCTCTTTACCTTGGTATGTTTTGGGTTATGGTCATGTGTTTCCTATTAACAAAAGAAGTTCCTTGGTGTTGTCAAGAGATAGAAATTTATAAGTCTAGGGATTTAAGCCTTAGCTTAGAACATTTTTTTATCTAGGCTTCTAGCCCTTACCTACATTTGCACCTGCACAAGGAAAAACAAGGGTTCTGCATTAGCCATAAAGCCTAAGTAAGACCTGTGACCCTCCCCCTCCAGCTTATAGGTAGGGTCAAGGATGAAAGAATAAAAACAACATTTATGACAATTTTAACTTACAGAAGATAAAAGTAGTTTAGTGACTATATTTCATTACAATGCATCATGATAGAAAGGACATGATACGAAAACACTAAACATAGACTTATAAGCCTTGCATTCAAGTTAAGTCCCGTTCGATTTATTGTCACAACTGTTATAGAGTAAAACATAACATCTCGTGGATTTAACTTCTTAGAAAAATTACTGGTTTACATATAATATTTTTCTTTATTTATGTAATTTAAGGATATGTTACATCAGATTTCCATCTAATGCAATAACCCAAGTTTTTCTAGTTGCATCATCAATAAAAGTAACATAATAACGAGAGACACCAAGAGATTGTACCTGATCTGATCCCCATACATCTGTATGCACAAGCTCTAACTTTTCACTCTTCTTTTGTTTCCCAACCCTGAGAAATCTAACTCTCTTCTGCTTTCCATAAACACAATTCTCACGGAATTCCAAACTTACCTACTTCATATCGGGAAGCAATTTCCTTGAGTGGAGAATTTGCCTCCTCTTCTCACTCATGTGGACAAGCCTATGATGCCACACAACTACACATGTTTCTGTGGAAGCTACAGAGATATAATAATAAGTATTGCGAGGACATAAATAGAATGTACTAGCCCTCTCTCCTTTTTCTATTACTAGTTCTCCTTTAGTGATCTTCCACCACGAGTTTCCAAACATAGACAAACAATCGCTATCTCCGAACTATTTGGTTGAGATCAAATTTCTTTTCATAGCAGGAATGTGCCTTACATCTTTAGCAACCATTCAATTCCATTATTTAACTTAATCCATACCTTACCCATTCCAACAATTTTACATGGTTCATCATCCCCCAATAAAACATGTCCAAAATCACCTTGAACATAATCATGAAAGAATTTCCTATGGGGTGTAGCATGACATGAAGCCCCTGAATCTACTACCCAACAATCACTAGTATTATCTAATGCAAGAATCAAAGCATATTGTAACACATCACCTGCTATATTTGCTTCTTGAGTAGTCTCTTACTTCCCATATCCTTTCTTCTTTGGAGCTCTGTCGTCTTTCTTCATATGTCCTCTCTTACCACAATTCCAACACTCTATCTTTCCAAATATGGACTTGGATCTGCCCTTTTTAGACTTGTTGCGATTACCTCGACTCCTTCCTCTCTTCTTTTGTCTTCCACTGCTCTCCATGTTCTATGCATTACCTGATGTTTCGAAAAGAAGTTAGTAAGAAAAAATACCACTAGAAAGCGTGCATGTTGAATAAGCCTTTTTACTGAGTTCCACATCGACTCCACTATTTGAAAGCAAGAGAAGCTTAACAAGTTGGGTAAAAGGATGAACTAGTTTGACATCGTCTCTCTCAACCAAAGGGTAGCTAATATAATTTTTCAGCAAGCAAAATAGAACAAATGTTGTGTCAAATTTGCATGGTTGATCTGAGCACTTTCTCGAGTAGGGTTGTGCCCTCCCTTGAAGCTAAAAGACCAAATGAACATTATACAAGTTTTTGAAATGGAAGCCATCTCAAAATTATCCCATCTTGAATACTGAAAGGACAAGGTAATAGCTAGCTAGTTGTTACATTAACTCCTTGTCAGTGAATTGCATCTAGAAAAGCTCGAGCCCATCTCCCATTGTCAGTAGAAGTGCACAAGTGGATTGAATCTATATATTGTTGATGCGTTAAAACTTTGGTTGCATCAAAACTTTGCTAACAAAATCCTGCCGCCGAGTCTTGGGGCACAAGACCCTAGAGAAACGTCACTTGCACAAACCAATGAAAAAGCAAACAAATATTTAAAAAAAAAATATTCTTTAATACACCTGGAAATCAAACTATGCAAAAACTTTATAAAACACAAAAAAAAATGTCATGTAAACCCCCAACTAACAGACCTAAGCGAATCATATTTATCCCCTTCAAGGACATAATAATAAGATGATAAGATCAACTCTCCCTTATGAAGAAGGCCCTTCTTCCAACCTCGACGAAATGAGAGAAAAAATCAAAGGGTTGATTCTCCTTGGGGAGAGTGCCCTCCCTAGATAAAAAAATCAAAGCAAAACACATATGATAAATTGGTTCGGTTTTCAAGGTGGTCATCAATACAAGAATCTATTTCGAAATGAAAATAATAAATAAATGTATACCAAGCATATACAGAAAGATTTCTCGATCTTAAAAACTCAAAGGAATGAATATGTATACCTTTACACACAGGTAGGTTGTCCCAAAGAATACTCTATTACAGAGGCACACCACATACCTGCAAACACAGTGGTAGTAGACAAAAATGGATCTTTCTCTCCCTTGCATGCACCTCCCCTTTTCACTTCTTAGCATGGTGATTCAATTTTCTGGTCTCCTAGCTATCCACCGAAATTGTTATCATAGCTATGGAAAGGCGAAAGAATCACCTTTTTTTTTCATCCATCGAATCAATGTAGTTGTGAAGAAAGAAAGGATCTACTTCTTATTTTTTTAAGCAGATCATCTTTTACTAAGAATAAGAGTCTCAAGGATAATTTTAAGGACGGAATTTATCCCATGAGCTAAATTTGATGGGTTTCAATTTTTTCTTGGGATTTATATAATAATGCTTTATTATTACTCTTTTCATTGGCCACTTATTTATTTAAAAATAACGTCTATTTAGAGGATTAGCCTACTTGTATTTATAAATGAGAGGAAATTTTTTTATTTTCATCCATGAAATTTGATCTAAGGCCTTCCATTTGCCCTGATTTATAGGAATTGACTTTTTTTTAAAGCAAAATTTCCCTCCCCATTTGGTTGATGTTGGAATTTTAACTCCCATTCACCCCCATTTCATGGGGCGGAACTTTTTGGGGACTGTATTGCCTAAGTTTTTTGGAATAGTGGTTACATTCATTTCGAGTGGTTATAATTCATCCCCATATAAATCCTTTGGATGGTAAAATTGGGTGGGAGCGTTGTTACTTTCCCTTCGATCAACACTGAATTCGCTTCCTCTCATGTTTATAGTATTGTCCATGTGTTTCTCTATTGTCTTTTCTATCCTGAACATGAGACGGTGCCCAGAATGATTACACACTCTTGCTTGCTTAAGTTTCCAAAATTAATAGAGGACGCTATTGAGGATCAAATGAAGCTATGAGCAATCCCCATAGTTATGCTACTAAACACCAGCTATGAGCTCTTTAATTCTAAACGTTGGCTTTCCCTACCATTAAACTTGGATTTAAGAACATTGCCCATATGATTCATGAATAAGAACCCATTGGCTAGCAAGAGCCATACTTCTTCATTTCAGTGCCTCCTAACGACTTACTTACCCACCTAGAGAAGGTATATATCCTTTACCCGTACTTTAAATCACCTATTCCTGAAGCTAGGATTATGAGGGAGGGGAGCCAGAATCACCACCCTTTGGTTCCCACACCATACCTTTACCCACGTGAAGAACTTAGACCAGGTACCCAATACTACGAACTTCATGAAGTGTGGAGGGAGAGCTATCAACTACCCCCTTCTCTTATAAGCACCGGATGGATGTTTCTATGGATGAAAAATAATGCTACTATACTCTTACGTCAATGTTTTAGTATATTTGTAGAACATTTGCATCAGAATTGATCGTGCTATTGATAGAAAGCTTAGTATTGATTAGGTGTACCTTTTATCTTCAGAAGTATGTGTGAAAGAAAGTATGATAAAGTCACGTATGATAACAACTCACTTCTATAAGGAAAGCCACTTTGTTGCATAACTCTACTAGCAGACTCCATGGGAAGCGTATTTATCTAAATGTAGATGCCTTTCATAAGTATAAACTTTATGGCGAATACATATTTATATATTTTCTCATTCATCATGCAAATTTAGATTCAACCTAAAAGAGCGATGCTAATGATGTTAGAAATATAGATCTATGTAGCCAATTTTTATTAAGTAAACCGTCCCAAATTAAATTATTAGAGATTGGGTGTAAGAGATTGGACTTGCTAAAAAAAAATATTTCAAAAGAGAGATGAATTTTGTGGATTTTCCTCTAGTTCATTCTATGATTCTCTATCTGATTGTAGTGCTTTTGTATTCCATCCAAGAGCTATGCTGAGCTTGATAAATGCTTCAGGTATTCATGTATCGAGAACGAGATTCTGCTCTAATTCATAATGAACCAAGATTATATATTCAATGGAAGGTCGTTTGTTTTCTAGCCAGACTTGGCCGAGACCCCATTTTTTACCTCATATCCAGACCAAGCTACCTTTCAATATAATTACAATGATGGTGAAATACCTTTACAAGACAAAGGTAATTGAAATGCCAAAAGTTTTACTATTTGTGAAAAGCTACATTAATTTGATTTCCAGCTAGTATCATAGTGGAATAGGACTCTAGGTGCTGGTCATTTTATGTGGTATTTAATAGTCTTTTTCAATAGAATTTGAAGTTCGTATGTCATATTACACAGTCCAATCGTATCTTTGGAAAATTCATGTACAACTCTATTCCTCTACCATGCAATGTGAGCATATCCTTATGTAGCATTTTGCGAGATGAACTTAATCACATACGAAGCCATTTGTTTATTTAGACATGGATGCCCTCCATGGGAATTCCTCATGTTGGCCTTCTTTGTAGCTAGTAACCATGGAGCTGTGTGTCCTATCATGAACATGATATGTATATCAAATTTATGAATATATTTCAAGGCTATGCATAAGCAAAATTATTTTTACGACTTTGTGAACAAATAAAATATTGTTTGTAATAACCTAAAAATTCGTAAAAATTTAAAAATTTTCATGTAACATATATTGTTTGAAGTTGTCACCGCCTAGGGACCAATAAATGCTAATGGTTACTTTTAACAGTCATATTTAAAACTACACAATTTGTAAACCTTTTAGTTCTGTATAATTATTGGTTTATCTTCATAGTTCTATGTTAATGACTTGAATTTGGTAGTCTATGTTTTTCGAAAGACAAGAAAAGAATACTATGTAAGAATTATTACTGAGTGTGATTTTACTATGTTATGACAAGTAGAAAAGAACTTTAGTTGAGATCGGGGCTTACTTAGCTTACAGCTAATGCAGTGAAGTGATGCTCCTTTTACAGGTTCTATACATGTAAGCAGTTTTGTTACCAGTATTTCCAGATCAAGATTATCATTCAACTAGCATAGAATAAGATGCTAGGTCAATTGTTTGTTTTGTAGCTTGACCAAGTAAGAGGTATTACTGATCTTTTATTGTTAGCAAACTGCATAAATGTTTGTAAAACAAAATTGTACTAAACTAGATCTAGTTCATTTATGTTTACCGTCACAAAACTTATTCAAATAACTTTTACTTTGTGTTTTTCAGTTAAAACTTGTATTTAAATATAGAATGTGCATTGTATGGACAAATCTCCTTCTGCCATTACGAGTGCAGTAACCTAGGAAATCTATACTATGTTTGATGTGTTCAACAAAAATACTTATGACCAACACTACACATTATCGTTAGTATTTGGTAACAAGGGCTGTTTATAATTATTTAAGTTCTTTCCAAACTTTAATTATTCAAATCCAATGATTTTCTTTTAACCAAGTCTCAGTCCTTCATTTTCTTTTATATGAGTTTACTATCAAGGTAAATATTAGTGTTTGTAAATCAATGAATAGGCAAAGTCCTAGCTAAATAATCTCTATCGTTCAAGTATTCATATATATAATGGTTTATACTCCCTTGTTTCCTATACATTTGTATGTTTCAGTTTATTTTAGAACCCTCGTGCGTATGAATACCTCTCAAACACAAAGTCTTTGGTTTTTGTAAACAAAGAAAAACAAAATGAGGATAATGATACCAAGAAATAATACCATAAGGTTTTGACTTCTAAGCAAATGATTTGTGCAGGTTAACTGAGAGTTTAGAACTATATCATGAAACCCAAAATATTGCAAATAAATTGGAGGACACGTGGTTGGTGTTCAATGATTAGCTTTTGTTGACCTTGAGGTGCCGTATAAACTTGTTCCAAACCCTAAAGAATTGCATTTTGTTTTGTCTCTGCTGTGGGTTGGATGAACTGTGAGCTCATGGCCGCCATGCTTGTTGTAAATCCTGCAATCATTTGCACACAGGCCTTCCGTAAGCCATACCGAGTTCCTCTACAAGTTGAGTTTTTACATGGCCATTGTTTCCTTCTATGTAGAATCTTTCCATCCCCATTACCATAACACTGTAGGTGCTTCTCTTCGTCATTACCTAGCCTCTGCGAATTTGTCCTTCAAGCTCCGGTGCAGTAAAAGTGAGCACGGTGCTTGCTGCTGTTGTAGGGTGGTTTTGACTTTCGATTTGAGTGTTGTAAGGTTTAGTTGTCTTCATCATCATTTTTACTATGTGATTTTTGTACTCTGTGAGTGCTTTTAACCATACACGGTGTGAAGAGAGTTGTTTGAAAGAGTGAGCTAGGTTCTTTGTTTTATTGCTTGTTTCCTATCGTGGGTTTGATCCTTACCTCATCATGGCTTGGGACTTCACACTTGAACAATGCGAATTGCATTTTCTTCTGATAGTGCTCCATTTTAGCTTGTGTTACTAATGAAGGAGGCTCGGGTTGGCTTTCCATGTCAAAGCAGCTATGCAAGCTCCCTTAGGTAAGAATCGAACTTGTAAAAAAACTCTTTTGCACATTAGAAAGTTATTATTTCATTAATTATATGTATCTAACATATTGGGGTTTGCTTTGTGTAGACTCTCAAGACTAGAGCTCGGTTCTGAACGACTCCACCAACAGGCTTCCATGAGGGCATCCACCCTCGTAAGCCTCGATTTCACCTGGGGTTCTTTTGCATGGGTTGTATGGTGGATTAAGATGATACTTTTGTGTGTTGTTGGTTACTTGTTTAGCCATGGCTATTAGATGCTATGTTTGTTTTTCAAAGCCCTAGTGGCTCTTTTGTAATGGAAAAATCGGGCTTTCACAACTGTGACTTAATAAATTACTTTTTAGGCCTTTTTAGCCATGGTTGAAACATTGTGTTGCTATTTTGATTCCGACTTTAAGTCATGGTTTTTTTTGAACATGCTATTGGGCCGTAATTGATATAGTTTCAATTTTTAGGGTTGAAATGCTAATTGAATTTCTAATTAAGCTTGAAGCTTATTATTTTGTAAATTATTCTTAAATATATTTGTAGTAGTTTGTAAAAACGTAAAGGCAACTATGTTATTCTTACTATTCAGTTTTTTCTTTGATTTTGTATATAATATCCTAAACAGGATTTTTGTTACTGTAAAATTGATATTTAAATGAATTTTGTTTAAATATGAAAAGCAATGTTCAGACTGTTAGTTTTTAAGTTGTAGTTTGATTTTACATAAATAATAAACTTTCTTCAGTGAGTAGATGGAAGAAAGAAATAAATGGATTATTCGACCTAAGTTTTTTTTAACACTTTATTTATATAAATTTTATTTATGAAAATCCCATATTTTTAATTTCAAATTAGTACATGGTTAGTGTTGATTATAATGTTATTCTGCTTTTATTTTACTTGGATTAATAATGAATTTAACTCAGTAAATCTCTAGACATATTTACTGTTCTTCTATGTTAACCTAGTTTATTTGATTACTATCTATATAATGTATTTTAACTAATATGATATTAATCTTATAGTAAATAACCTATCTACTGTGTAAATAAGTCCATAGATTAAGTATATTCAACTTCCTAGAGACAGATATGTCTCTATCATTACAAACTACTTTATTTAAGAAATACTTCTAATTTAAATCAGAGAAACATACATAGGAATAACTCTCATGAAACCTGTAGAAAGTAAATAAACATATTCAAGCATACTTCATTCACTTCTTCATCTATATCTAATCCAAACTACTGTACTAGAGTAATACCTTACAAAAGGTGTGGAAAAATATAGTTTAAGTATTTTCTTTCTATTTATCAATTAAATCATAAATTATTCTATTCATAAACCCTAATCTAGCTAGTTCAAAACTTACTAATTTTTACAGCCTATACATTTCTCCTAACTAACCCTGGTAGCAATAAAAACAAAGGCATAACATATCTTTACTAAACCATAAACTTTTTAGATAACAGTAAATACTTGGATAGTTAAATAAAACAAGTAGAACTTGGAAATATAGATGAGGTGACAACAACTTAAGGAACTTGTTCCTCCCAACCAAATCCTAGAGAACAGTTGAACTGCAATTATCAGGACCCGCAAGGTTGTCTCCTAGTCCACCTGGTCCACCTGGTAGAAGTACTTGGTGAGAGATGGAGTCTAGCAATCCTCTGCAACTCTATTAAGTGTTCAGCAATAACTCAGTTCCGCTTACAGCAGTATGAAATTAGCTTAGAATAGTTGCACTAGTTCAGGTCTTCAACACTTTTACACTCAAACATACTTCAGCTAGTCCCCTCCATCGAATTCTCTTGTGCACTTCATTCACTCATAATGATCACAAATCCAGAATGAGCAGCCTCAATTGTCTTCAATGGGAAGTTTTATTAGCATCCCTAGGTCTTTTGGGTTAGTTTTTACTTAATGAGCCACCTGCTCTTGTTCCACTTTCTTGGGGAATCATGACCACAAAAATAGGGAAGTTTCCACTTGCAATAGCTAGAAGTAGTTTGAGGATGCTGTCACATGTCAATCTTCTCTTAACCTTGCCTCCTCCATCAAGTGACCAGTAAAACACTCATTTAATAGCTTCCCTAATCTAATGTCTCATCTTTCATTTATTTATTAATAAAATATCTGAAAATACATTAAATTATCCTTGACCTCACTTGGTCATAAATTACAAACTTTATCATAAAATATAACATAATTTTTCTTAAAACATAAAAATGTTTTGCAAATTGGGGCATGTGACATACACACCCCCTTAATTTATAACATCGTCCCCGATGTTATTTATTCTTCATCATCAGAATTGCACTGAAACAGAATTGGATATGCATCCCGCATATGAATTTCCAATTCCCAAGTGGATTCTTCTGGATTAAGGTGATTGCATTGCACCTTCACCTGACCAGTGGTGCGATTTCAAAGCGAGGTCTCCCTCCTTTCGAGGATACAATCCAGTTCCACCAGAAAATCTCCTTCAGGCTCTACCTGCACATCATTCTAGTTAATAACATGAGTAGCATCATGTACATAATATTTTAACACAAAAATATGAAAAACATTATGAACCTTTAAGTTTGGCAGTAAAGCTAACTGATATGCTACCTGTCCTATTCTGGACAGTATTTCAAAACGTCCGAAATATTGGGGTGCTAACTTAGCACAACTTCCTAATCTCAGAGAACCCTTTTTAGGTCTCACCTTAATAAATACATGTTCACTTACCTGAAACTCCTTTTGAGATCGTTTAAGATCTTCTTGACTTTTCTATCAATCTTGCACAACTTTCAAGTTACCTTGCACATGTTTTACAATTAACTCCATCTCTTTTAATAATTCAGGTCCTAATACTAGCTTGTCAAATGGATTACTCCATGAGATGGGGGTATTGCACTTCCTTCCATACAAAATTTCAAAAGGACTATATCTTGTTGAGGCTTGGTAGTGATTATTGTAATCAAAGTCTACTAAGTGTAAGTAATCTTCCCATTTACCTGGCTATTCTTTTATATACATTCTAAGCAGATCTTCCAATACCTGATTCACTCTTTCAATATGTCCATCTGTCTAAGGATGGAAGGAGGTACTAAAATTTAATGTAGTATTTAGTCATGTTATCACTAAAAGATGCTCCTTAACTACAGAAGAAGCATAGCTAGTGAATCTTGAAAATTTGTTTAATGGGTAACTAAATTGATAGAGTAATGGAGGTATAACAGTACAAATATCAAGCTAGGTTTAAAGATCAAACAACAAGAAATGTATCATTGTGAAATACAATAATACGAAAGACTATGCACATGAATTTATAAAGAATGAATCTGGTTCTGCAACAAGACATTTAAAGGTAATTGCACATCATTATAAGAATCTTGTAATGGATTATCGAGAACACACACAAGATAAAATCATAACTAGATACAATTCATGTATAAAAGAAAAACAGGCTTATGATCATAATCATTTCAAAGCAGTCATCTCATATGAAGATATACAAAATGCATATAGTAGTATGACTTCCAATACATCCTCAACCCTCTCGGTTGGAACCCCTCCACTTTCTTAGTTTCTAACATGCCATTTTATATAAAATTACATCAATAAACTGACCTTAATTTGAAGAAACATAAACTATGTAAAAATAAAACAAAATCTAGAATTATCTGCCAGAAAATCTAGATAAATCCCCTGCCACCTATAAAATCTTGAACTGTTATTGATGAAAATATGGTAGTCATTTTCCTCATCTTGTGTACAAATGATTTTTTTAGATGAATGCCCTGTTGATGTTTGAAACTTGACACTTGTGATACTCGATCGCAATTGTACTAGAATATTTTGCAAAGATTGGTGTTGAGAAGTGCCTGAATATGTTGTCTCTTCTATGCAACAATGGATTGTGTAGCTATGCACATGGCAGAAACAAAAGGACCTTCAACACCGAAGAGTGTCAAGAAACATTCCAAACTACGTGTAATCCTGAATGGCACAACCTCGTTACACTGTATCTCTCCATTCGCATCGTAAACAGGCTAGAAACGCCGATCAACAATAGTTGGATTTAACTTCTCTTTGAAATCAGACATTTTCCCATAAGAATCACAACCATGTCTAGCACAATAAAATTCATACACTTCCCCCAAAGTACTATACATCAAATTATCCCCCATCATGAAAACCTGTGGCAAAATTGGAGTGTGAAACGCAAGATGCCTGTGTCTTTATTCCTTGTGTTTGTTTAAACAATGATGTAACCTACCTAGACCCAGCTATCCTTTTTCAATCTCAAAACCGTGCCCTCCCCCCATAAGGACATTTTTTATAGGAACCTATACATTCTCAAAAACAATCTCTGCATGGCCATGAGGAGCATCATCAAAACCAAAAATAGTCAAGGCTCTTTTTATGTGGGTGCTAGGGGTATCAATAAGCACTAGAATCATTGATTGTTGTTTATGCTTAGGTGCATTTGGATCTATTTTTCTCATAACTATCAGAATATTGCATGTTGGATCCATTGCTCCACTGTCTTATTATCTCTAGATTTGTCACGGTTTACCTCATCTCATTGTACATTTAGTTTAGTTCTCCACATGTATTTCCTTTGATAAACCATGTATCCACAACTATTGGTAAATGATTTAATTAATTCTTGTTCACTACAAGCACCAATTTAATCAGAATCTGAAATTTCATAATCACGCAGAACCCTAACTGCTCATTGTTTAATATTAGCAATTTACACAATAAAATTTCTGCATCAATGTAAGTAGATTCAGGAGCTTTTGATCTTCATGATACTGACATGAAATCATGGTATTTCTGATTAAAATGAATATGTTGAGGGGTTTGAAACATTCATCCACGTGTGATGCTTATCTTCCAACCCATAGACATTGCCCATAGATGTTTAATGCTGGAAACTTAGTATTCACTCCTTGATGCTTAGCGTGACATCTGGAAGCTCGATGGCTTGGGCTTTATTCTTTGGAGATATATTCGGTACTTCTTTACATGCACACCTGGTGGAGACATTCTTAACTTACTATAAAAAAACGCTTGGTTCTTTGTGAATGCTATCAAGCTTAATGCAACTTTAACATTTACATTCCAGAACTTACTTTTCTTCCACATGAGTTCCATCGTGAGTGCTTTTCCATCTGATCTCGGTATTCAAATTGAAACCTAAGTGGTTACTTTGACATCTGGATGTTTCTAGAAACAAAAATTTTGTTGGATCAGATTTGATGACAACATCTAGCTTCGTTTAGGGATGGCATGCTCCCTGTGAACTGCCAAGAACAAGTAGACCTGTGCCTTTCCAATCCATCACTGCAACCAGTGTTTTGTCTCCATTGGGCTGGAGTCTTTATGTCTTATTGTTAACCTGTTCCAAACCTTGAAAGCCTGCTCTTCTCATACTACAAACTTAAAGCACACTATAAATTCAACCTACTCACACTACAAAATTAAGGAAATCCTTGAAGCATCAAACTTATTTATCCACACTATCTACACTAACCAAAACTACAACCTTGATCAAGTAAAATCATGTTTCCAATGAAGCCATACAAGTATCTGAATACTTGATGAAAATATTGATATGTGTATTAGCAATATAAAGATAGGAATAGAAATCAACATCTCTCTGTAAGTTTGATTTTCAGACTTATCGTGAAATGAATATTGAAACCTTGAATCGATAAATTCCTTGATATAGTCAGCTACCGAGTCATACCACTTTCTTAGTTTTGGATTATCAAAATTGTCTTTATTCTCAGTATTGATATCAAAAGACAGCTGAAAAGGGTTTTGAAAAGACAAACTCTATATCTTGACCTCTAAAGCTTCAATCTCTTTCTCAATATATGTATCAAATTCTTTTAAAAAGATGACTTTAGATTCTGAGTTACATGAACTTGACTTTAATTAAGAAGACAAAAGGGAAGAAAAATTTTCATCTATTTCCTCATCAGTGCTCATATCATTCCATTCCATGAAATTTTTAATGGAAAGAAAATCTGCCCTAAACTCTATCTTCTCCATCCATGTCTTTAGAAAGATAATCCAAAAATATGTTACCCAACAGACAAATCTTCAACCCAACCTTTACACTTTCCTTGTAATGAATCATAGAATAGTCTAATGAAGACATCTTCATGTTTAACTCTGAGTAACTACGTAAATTCATAGAAATTAGATATTTGTTTCACAACTAAACTCATATCTTCTCCATTGAATTTAGGACCATTTCTCAACAAATATTAATCCAAAGGAAGAAGATTCGGAAAACTAGGAAGTTATGCAAAATCTAGACATGCATACCTTGAAACAATAGAAGCCGCATCAGAATTCCTCATTAATCCAATGAAATCATCAATGAAGCTTTGAAATTTGGATCTGGAGTAGTTGGAGTCGCCAGGTGAATAATTTCCAGCAACTATGTCACCATCCCTCATTCACCATCAAAGGATGGATATATTCGTTGCCATTCTTCCCGGGGAAGATATCTTCTCTTCTTCGTCCCCAGCAACGGTGCCAGAATATGTTATCACTAAAAGATGCTCCTTGACTGCAAAAGAAGCATGCCTAATGAATCTTTAAAATTGTTTTGCTTAATAAATGAATTACGTACTGTCATTATTCTCTCCTATGCATGGTCTTATTAATCAATGGCAATATTCTCTTGATTAGTATGCAATTATCTTTAATACTTGATGCAGAACCTGATTCATGTCTTTCACAAAGTTATGTTCATAGCTATGTCTTATTAATATCTATTATCTGTTGATACATTCCCTGCTTGATCTCTTAAATGTCTGTCTATTTATAAACTTTCATTCCCAGCTATCTTTTACACATCATTAAGATTTCTCTAAGATTGGCTCTCTTGCAATTAAGAGTCAACTTTAGTGATAACAAATCCCTTAAACAAAGAATTCCAAAAGTTGCCCGTAAACTTAGGGTCTCCATCTGAAATTATTACTTTTGGTATTCGATGTAAACGAAAAATTTGTTTTAGGAATATATCAGCAATATTTGCAGCTTTATAAGTAGTTTTTACAGGTATAAATTGAGCTTCCTTGCTTAGTTTATCGACAACTACCATTATTGAGTCATTCATATTTTGATTTCTAGGTAGTCCTGTAATAAAACCAAGGCTGATTATCTCCCACTTCCAACTAGGAATAGGTAATGGCTGAAGTAACCCAGCTGGATGTTGGTGTTTAGTATTTACTTGCTAACATGCAAAGCACTTAGCAATGTATTCTGCCAATTCATTTTTCATGTTTGGCCAAAAATAATCATTTCTTAGCATGGTTATAGTCTTATGATAACCAAGATGCCTTGAATAAGGAGTCTTATGAATTTCGTTTAAAATCAACAACTTAATCTTAGGTACATTAGGTATGTATAGTCTATTTTTATATAATAGTAATCCTTTTTCGTTTAAACTATACCCTGTACTTAAACTTTCAATTAAATTTTCTCTTACCTTGGCTTGTAATTTCCAAAAAAATTCATCTAGCCTTATTCCTTCTTCTAGATGCTCTTCTAAATCTGTTTTATAGGTGCTGATTACTACTACAAAACTTAGTTTTGCATTCCTTCTTAAAGCATCAACAACCTTATTTTCTTTGCCCTTAACATGTTAGATTTCAAAATCATACTCGCTAAGGAAAGCTAGCCACCTAGCTTGGATAATGTTTAAGTTAGGTTGATCAAACAAATATTTTAACCCTTTATTATCTGTCATTAGAAACTTTCTTCCGATTAAATGATGACGCCACATTTTTAAGGCATGTATGACAGCATCCAATTCTAAGTCATAGGTCGCATAATTTCTCTCATGAATCTTCAGCTTCCTAGACTCATAAGCAATGGTGTGTCCTTCCTAAGTTAAAACTCCACCTAAATTGCCATCGCATGCGTCAGTCAGTACATACTATAAAATCTTTATTAGGGTCAGCAATTCTTAAGATTAGTGTGGTGGTTAATAATGTTTTTAAATTTTTAAAACTATCTTCACACTTTTGACTCCACTCAAATTTCTTCCCTTTCTTCTATAAAGAAGTTATGGGATTTGCAATTTTTTAAAACCCTTCGATAAATCTTCGATAATAGCCAATAATCCCCATGAATGATCATATGTCTGTTATGTCTTTCGGGACTGGCCATTCTTCAATTGCCTTTATCTTTTTGGGATCAACAAAAATTCCTTCGTTAGTGACTACATGACCCAGATACTAGATTTTATCCTTAAAGAAATCACATTTACTAAATTTTGCATAGAGTTGACGTTCTCGTAACTCTTGTAAAACAATTTTTAAATGCTCTTTATGTTCTTCTTCAGACTTTGAGTAAATTACAATGTCGCCAATGAATACGACCACAAATGTATCAAGGTATTTATGCATTACATTATTCATCAAACACATGAAGACAGCCGGGGCATTAGTAAGCCCAAATGGCATAACAACAAACTTGTAGTGACCATACCTTGTCCTAAAAGTTGTTTTAAAGATGTCTTCATCTTTGATTCGGACCTGGTGGTAATCAGATCATAAATCAATATTCGAGAAAACAGTTTCTCCATGTAGCTGATCAAATAGATCATCTATGCGAGGTAACAGATATCTATTTTTTATAGTCATTTTATTTAGTTGACGGTAATCTATACATAATCATAGAGTTCCATCCTTCTTTTTAACAAAAATAACAGGTGCTCCCCAGGGAGACGTGCTAGGTCTGATATAATTTTTTTCAATAAATTCTTTTAACTGTGACTTTAATTCATTTAATTCCAATATATTCATCCAATAAGGGGCTTTTGAGCTGGGCACTGCACCAGGTACTATCTCAATAGTGAAGTCTAACTCCCGCTTCGGAGGCAATCCTAGAATTTCTTCCAAAAATACATCCAAATACTCCATGAGGATCGGAATATCTTCCAGTTTTAATTTATCTTCATTATTATTATTTTCTTAATTAATTATTGTTATAGCAAAGGATTTACAGCCCTTCCAAACAACTCTCTTGAGTTGCAAATCAGAGATCTATCTTATAGCTGTTTTCCTAGGGATTCCTTTTACATTTACTGTTTCTCCATCATTATTTACGCAAGTAAAGGTTTTATCGAAACAGTTCAGGACTATCCTATGTTGTTCTAACCAATCCATACCAACTAACATATCATAAGAACCTAAAGGTAATACATTAATCTTAACATAGGTTTCAAGCTGATCCATTTTTACAATAATATTATTAACAAAGCTAATCACCTTTCTTTTTGCACTGGTAGCTAGTTGTACTAACCAAGACTTTGCAAATGTTTCTACTGATAACTTGCATTTTTCTACTAAATCAGGAGAAATATAACTTATTCTAGCCCCTGGATCAATTAAAATAGATATAGATATTTGATTCAACTTACCTTCCACTTCCACCATGGAAGTTTGATAATCCACTTGCTTGTTCTCTAATGCTGCATTGATCCTAGGCATTGTTCTTGCTAGATCACCAATAGTCATCTCCTTCTGTATCGTATGTATGTTGCTAACAGTATTCTTCCATTTGGGGCAAGCTGATGCATAATGAGGACCATTACATTCCCAGCACTTTACTGGTTCCTTTCATTCAAAATTCTTGGTATAGTTACAGTGATTATTAACAAATTCTTTATTTCTTTGACCATTTGGGTTTATCTTTGAATTACCTTTGTTCCCTTGGAAATTTATATTAGGAAAATTTTGTGTGTTATTATTCTTAAAATTTCGGTTAGGTACAAAACCTTTCTTCCTCTGTTCAAAATTATTAGTTCTTTTAGCCTTCGATGCATTTCTTTTCTTGGGACAGATTGAGAGTCTTCGCTACCATTTTTATTTTGCGAAAAACAGATAGTTTGCAACCACTTTTTATTTTTCTTCGACAGATACATTGTTTCCAAAATACAAAAAAACGCATCACAAATTTGTACATTTTCATCTCTTTCTTTGATCTTTTCTTTTCTCTTTTTCTCTTTTTTTAGTCGACTAGGTCATGACCATCCTGGTAAGGCTTTAGCTTACTTCCATTCACCAACCCTTTGAGAGGTGTTCCATCTAATTTTTCAAGTTGTATTGTGCCTCCTTCAAGGATTTTGTTGACAACATAAGGTCCCCTCTAGTGTGTTTTTAGTTTGACAGGATGCCTTAAGAACTTACTATCATAGAGAAGAACAAGTCCTCCAACCTGAAATTGCTTATTCTTAATGTTTCTGTAATGCCATAGTTTTTATCATTGCTTTTCAACATTTTGGTGATAACCTGTGGAAAAACGTTCATCGTCTAGTTGTACAACTTGCGACAATCTTTCTTCGATAGCATCATTATTAGTCATTTTCGTGATTGTAGCAATCCTTAAATTGGGTACAATGTATTCCATCGACATAACATCATCTTGTCGATACACTAAACAGAATGGGGTTCAACCTATCAACTTCTTACAGGTCATGTGATATATCCACGGTACCACATAAATTTTATGGTCTAGTCATCTCTTTGAACATTGCAAATCTTTGTCAATGCCTTCTCTAGGATCTTGTTGAATGCTTCGACATCACCATTCACTTGTGGGTGATATGGTGTTGTATTCCTATGTTGGATCTGGAATTATTCAGTTAATTATTTGATTAGCTGATTGAAAAAGTGTGTGCCCTGATCACTTATCAAAAATTTTGGGCATCTGAATCTAGTGACAATATTGTCGAAGAAAAATTTGGCAGCAATCATAGCAGTACAATCCTTTACTGCATTGCTTTGGTCCATCTAGTTAGGTAATTTTTCACAGTAATAATGTATCTTGAACCTTCTCAATTTCCTAGTGGGTTAATAGCTCCAACAAAATCAACATCCCATTTGTTAAATATCTTCAAAGTTATTTGAGGTACTAGTGGTGTTTCATCCCGCCGTGATGGTTTTCCAATTTTCCTACAAATGTCACAGTTGCGACAATATTATCTTGTGCAATGTATATTTTCCAGCATAATGTCCTCTTGGGACGCTGACATGCGTTTCAATTAATATCATTGGTCGCTCATGTTTCAATACACAATGGAGAAGAATTTCATCCGGTCTTATTTTATATAGATGTTCAACTATCGGTTGGAAGTCTATAGGTCGCAATACTATTTTTTTTCTTCGCGGTACTAAATCCTTCGAGTGCATATCCCATACTAAAAAAAGGTATAATATCATTTTATTGGTCATCAAACATCGTGCTCAAAAATAATTGTGCATCAGGAAGACTATCGTTGAGTTTCACAGGTTCTTTTCCACTTTCATGTCTCGACTTGTGGTCTAGTCCTGAGTTTAGTCTGCCTGCCTTAACAATAAATTCAAAATCAAATTCCTACAAAAGGAGGAGCCACCAACAAATATTCCCTCCCAACACTAGCTTGTTCACTAGGTATTTCAACATTGAATGGTCTGTGAAATGTCCACCGAATAGATAGTGTCGAAATTGATGTAGCACATACACCATAGCTAACCCTTCTTTTTCAGTCGTAGTGTAATTATTCTCTGCTCTTGATAATTTCCTGCTACTGAAGGTAATAATATGATCAATGGATCCTTCGCCAGGCTGTGCAAGTACAATGACAAGTGTGATATATGACACATTGACATGTACATGGGATTCCTTCTTCCAATATGGAAAACCTAGTATGTTTGCTATGAACATCTTGTTCTTCAGGCGATGTATAATTTCTTGGCATTTTTTCGTCCACTAGAACTTAATATCCTTTTTTAACAATTTTTTCATCGTAGCAGTTACCTATGCATATCCTTTGATAAATTTTATGTAGTATCCTATATGTTCCAATGTCATTCTAAGCCACTTTACTATCGCAAGGGGTGGTAGGTCGATGATCATTGCAATTTTAGCAGGGCTAACCAGGATTCCATCGCAACAAATGACATGGCCCAACATAATATTAAATGGGGCACAAATGATACTTTTCTTTAAATTTAATGAAATTTTATTATATCGACACCTTTCCAACATCATTTTGGGGATCTCAATGTTATCTTTTACAATCCAAAACACTTTCCATCCATCGAAGTATACCTCAAGAAACTTATGAAATATAAAATCCTTGAATGCAACCACTATTATCCTGGAGAACATAAAAAGAGAATTCTTGAGTCCAAAGGGCATAAATGTGTATTGAAAACATCCCCACTTTGTCCCAAAGGTTGAATTGTGTCAATATTCCTTTGTGATTCTAATTTGATGGTTACCAGAGAACCCATCAGTAAAAGAATAAAATTCTTGACCCCTGACACTTTCTAATACCTCATTTGTAAACGGAGTCGAAAATGGGTCATGTAGGAAGGCATCATTCAACTTTCTTAGGTCCACGTAGATGCATACTTCACAAGTAGTCTTCTTATCATCCACTACTATCTCGACAATGGAACCATTTGTTGGCTTTCTCCTCTAGTTAACCCAAGTTTAGATCCTCGGGTGTCACCAAAGACCAAAATATCGGCCTGACGAAGTAGGGATCAACCAACAACACCTGCGATGCAGATGTAGTCTCACCTGAGATATCCTTATGGGTAATCGCCAGAACTAGGTTTCTATAGTTAGGTGGGGATGTCTACTCTTGTTTTACCTTATTATAGCACTTGACTGAAGCCAGGGTTTATACTTCTTACTCATTTTCTATTCATTCAAGTTAATAGGATATTTTCTAGTTGACACATCTTGTAGCATTCAACATGAATTCCATATCACATATTCATTTAATAAATAGTGCGGCACATAGATACATGAGATTATTCATAAGCAAAAGGGATGTGACACATTCATATCTACTTATTCACAAATACATTTAACATAAACACATCAATCAAGATATACAGAGACACTAGTTAACGTGGAAACCCATCTAGGAAAAACCACAAAGGTGCCCTTCATTTGGCATGAGAAATATGTTATCACCTTCTATCTGCACACTCAACTTGTAGACTCTTTTCTAAGGATTCTTTACAAATTATACAGACTTCTCTCCTCTCATGCTCCATGGTTTTGGGTCTAAGTACTTCTCCTCTACTTCTCTTAACAGTTGATCCACACACAACCTAGATCGGTTCTCTTAGCTAAACATATCTCTATTCTTCTCTTCTCAATATACTAATGACCAACAAAATAATCAGCCACCAACGCCAGTTTGGGTTTTCCCTTTTATAGCCTTCTACTTGTCCTAATCAACCGCCTCTTTTTTGTTAGCTGATAGGTTGTCATTTCTATTCTCATACATTTAGTTACAACTGGAATTAGGCACTATCGACCGAAAGCATGCTTTATTCTAATTGATCCTTACCCATGATCAACTGTATTGTCCTTTTCAACCGCTTGACTCCTCTTATGTCCCAGTTCCTTCAGTCAATGTTGCTCTTATCACAACTCATCTTTCATCATTGGCTTCTCTCATCGCAACTTATCTTTCGTCACCTCTTCTCTTCCATTGCATCTTCTCTTCTGTCACCTCTTCTCTTGTGTCACATATTCTCTTACATCACCTCTTCTCTTGCATTGGATTGTTTATCTTCTCAAGCATAGTTTTGGCTTAATTCTACCTAACTTGTCCTAGGGCCAACAAAATCCCATTGTGAACTAGGATTATTTCGGAGAAGAACCCAATTATTGGAGGCATTGTGTTATATAAAGCAAGAGTGACTAGAGCTCTAACATTGTTCACATCATTTTTTAGTGCATAAGAGAACAGTGGGGGTGTACCTAGCATGAGGGGATTCTAAACGCAATTGTTTAAGTA
>LPNX010070464.1:55268-72227 GCA_001517045.1 Pseudotsuga menziesii | reverse complement strand
TAAATTAACTTAATATATCTTCACTATTTTCTTTTCTAACTTAAATTAATCAACTTCTATTCCATATCAAACTTCATTAATGACATTTTATTAACTAAACACTTAATCAAACAACCAATAAATTAATTAATCTATATTCATTAATTTTTCTAAATTAAACTAATAGTCTTTTATTACATGAAAAACTTAATTTGATCATTAAATAATAACATCTTAGTAGCTAAACAGTTAATCAAACAATTAATAATCTAATTTTTACATTGTAGGAGTTTTTTCTCTGAGGTGTTGTTTCAAGGCACGGTTTCCAATTTCATCCTCTCTCTATTGAATAAGAACTCACCGAACTGATCAAATGCATCACGTGCATCTTGTGGTGGGTTGTTGAAGTTTTTGGGTAGGCCCATTTTTTCTTCCCCATCATACCTATCTTTTTCGGCCTGTTGTTGTATCCAGCGAGAAACAAACCACATATGTCTCTAGAAACCCAAGTCCAAAATTGAAAGTCAAGGCAGACCAAACCTGGATTCATCTCTCGATGTTTCCCTATTTTATGGACAATTCTCTTCCAAATAACATGTAGACAATCCTCGCTATTGATCGTTCTAACCAAAATCTTTGTTTTTTCTCCAACAGAATTAGAATATTTATGTCAGTGAATGAATGGATAACTGGCTTTATGTCAGACAGCTGTGCAAACCAAAACCAACATTTTATAATTCATGATAATGGAGACAATAGTAAGGAATATTACAGCAAATAACCTATGTCCCACCATCTCTCAAAACAGAATCGCGGAGATGAAAATAGAGTTTTGTTCTTGAAGCAAATGAGATGGGGGTGGCAGCCCTGGGTAGGATCTGGTGGCTTTGTTATAGAACTAATGTTTTCTATGAGCTACATATGTGAAGAGCATGGATACGGTTGACAATTTGCAAGCATCATGTGGAGCAGTGATGGAGAGAATGTCAAATATACAGTTCTCTGTCAACTCCGATAGATTGGTCTCATGACTTGTCTCAACTTGAATTCTCCATGGTTTCCTTTGTTGGGCTCTCATTGACAACACCACTTCTCATATTAAACCTCTTAATATTTTCCTTACCAAAATCTTAAAATTACAATGTTCCAATATAAAACAATATTTAAAATTAAAGCATTTCTAACTCTTTGTTCTATAATAACGTGCACCCTCCAAAAAAATTGAGCTATTTATTTTCACATGCATAAGAGGTGGTTCACCATTTGTTAGAGGGCCAATCCACCTATCATAATGTCATATCAACACAAGAATCGAGATTACATTCATTCATAATTCATATATTCATAGTGGCTCAACAAGAGCATAAATGTCACTTATAAGAATTGAACCTGGGTGGGGGAGGGTAACATTCATTCCTCCCAATCACCCAAGCTAAAACCAATGGACAAATCTATTTGGGCATTTATTTGTTTAAATGTCATTCTGAAACATGAAAACTGACACGAAAGTATTTTGTCGTAAGTATTTCAGGTCAAGCTAGCATTGACAAAGATGTTCGTCATTGTTATAGTTTTTGTGGAATTAATGGAATGTGAGATATCAAAATTGCATTACAAAAAAATTAGTATATTTAAAATAAACTTTATTTTTCCGTTATAAATTGGAAACATGATTTATGCAAAGAATTGCGACACACTTAAGTAGCACTGAGGTTTGATAATAAAAACAATAATGGAGCACTATTTAAATTACTCCTCTTTTACCATTTTGTTTTCAAATAATTTCATTTTTTTTGTAAGTTCAGGTCTAATCTATTAAGTAAGGGAAAATATACAGATCATGATACAAGTCTGTGTGTTATGAGAACACAAAATTCAGCTAATAAAGATGATCCAAGAGCACCCAAAAATGATCCTCCCCGTGGAGGGGAAAATAGATCTTAACAATCCCAAAATACTGAACAAAGTAATTAAAAGTCAGACTAACTTAGAATAGATAGGTGTCATATACTGGAAAGAAAAAATAGTTGAAAACCATGTATTCGAGACATCTAGAAAACCAAAAAACCTGGCGTCCAAGAGGCTCATACAGAACCTCAATGATTGGGAAGTTGTATTCTATTCCCCATTGAAGTTCCTGCTTCTTGCCATTCTCCCACTTCTGTTCTGGTTTCTTGCAGTCGCCTGTGGAGTCAATGTTCGTGGAGTTGCCTGAATCCAGTGTTGGTTTTTTGATAGGTAGTGGTGACGTCTTCTTGGTGGCTTTCCATTTTTTCCTCACAAACTGATGTTGAGGAGCGGTGAGGGTGCTCTAACCTAGGGGGCACAGAGGGGCAGCAGTGGGGAGAAGAGGAGGAGTAGGAGGAGGCAGAGGCAGAGGGGGTAGGGGTGGCTAAGCAGGGTTGGGGATGTCGTTGATGGCTCGAAGAATGAGTCTAGTGAGCAAATGTTTAAAAACCCAATAATTTTCTCTAGGGTAAATGGTGCGAGTGGATGTAATAATGGAGTTCGAGATTTCGTCTTCCCAGTCATCAACTAGGGATCTCAGAGCTGCCAAAATCTTGGCTTCAAATTCCTTGTTGCTGGTATTCGGGTGGAAGGGTGGTTCTACAGGGTTAGTAGCCCTTCCACATCCTCTCCCGCCTCTGGGGTGTCTTCTCCCGCATCTGGGAGGTTCTCTTTGTCTCGGTGGCATGATATTTTCAGATTGTGTGTTACTATAGCAGGCACTAGGGGAGTGGAGCATCATGCAAATAGGGACAGGTTTTGGTGAACAGAGCCTGAATAGGCAGAGCTTGCACTGAGATCAATTGGCGAAGCAATTGAAATGATAAATGAGAAACAGGGAAGGAGCCATATTGCACCCAGCCCGATGATCACACATGCAATCCTTAATAGATTTGTACCCAATCTTCTTGGCCTTAATTACTGAGGGGACTGGTACTGTCAATGTTTCTGTTGGTGCTAGAATCATCGATAGAGGTGGCCGAATTCTGATTGCCAATGAAGATATCTCTGTTCTCATCGTGAACCAGTAAGGTATTGGGCATGTGAGGGTGTTGGTGTGCATGCTGTCAGCCGTCATCCGCCTGGCCATTCACACCCTCTAGAGTCACAACCATGTCCATGTCCTTGTCCACATTCGAATCCCTATCCATTTCCATAGCCATGTCCATGCAATCCTGGGCCTTCTCCATGACCACACCATTCTGACCCACATCCTCTCCATCCTAAGCCACGTCCATATCCACTCCATCCTGAGCCACGTCCATGTCCACATCCATGGTCTCGTCATCCCTATCCATTCCATCTTCCTTGTCGTGTCTCTTATCACCCACATCTGGGGAAAATAATTTCATTTTATTATTATAAACATTTTCAATTAATATATTTCTACAATAATATATAGTCGTGTTAGTAAATCATGAAATAGAGAATAAAGACTAGGTTTTGTCGATGCAAAAAACCAACTAGGTCTATTCATGCATGCAAATTGTCATAAAAATTATACTTATTAGGTACTGCATGTGCTTACCACCCATGGTCCGCCCCTTTCCCACTATATACAAAATTGGCCCAGATATAGGTAGGGACTTGGGAGTATCTAACCTCTCCCTCACATAGAATTGAAAGCTCTCCCTATCCTTACCTTTATAATGGTAGTGGGCACCCTATTGCCTATAGTTCTTAGTTGAGCATTAAGTAAATGCAACAAGATCTCTTTTATTTTTCTAGCTTTCATAGGACTATTTATTCCCCATGAAACAATGTATGATGACTATTTATATTCTATGAAAAAGATTAGACTTTAGATGCACCAATCTCATGCAAATTGAGCTAAAATACAATTTCATATGCACCTACAACTAGTGGGGCTTTAAGAAGCATGTTCAACATCTCTCTGACAAGATCATAAATGTATGAACACATATCTATGTTTATTTATTTTGTGAGATGTTATGGATATTTGAGAGTTAACATCGATAACTTTAAATGATAGGGAGCTACACCATGCTAGATCCTGTAATGGGATTGAGGGAACCGGTTGAAACCATATGAGGGTCTTCCTTCTTCACTAGATTGGGATCATTAAGTTGAATCTGGTGGGTGTAATTTGCTATGTTCATATCGCTTTGTTCATTAACATGGATCTATAACCGGTATATGCAGACCTATCTTAGAGGGTGCAGAGTACATGAATGACTAAAGCAAGGCCCTATATATATGTAAGAGCATTAAACTTGTTAATGATACATGGCATATGTTTCTTCTTGATCTATTTTAATATTTTCTGATCATATTACTGTTTTGTTGAGAAGGGTTATTATATATTTGGACTCTACATGGGGAACTAGTTATAATCATTTCCAATTAATACTCTCGCTCGAGCAATTTTATGACAATTACTATGTACTCTTATAAGAAATTATGTTTTGCACACACACACACACACACACACACACATATGTAGATTGCAGTCTTCTATGGCCCTTGTCTTTGACATTAAATTTTTTTAAATATAGGTAAACAAAACTAAAATTTCCATGTAATTTTATTGACCTATTTATAAAAATATTTTTCCTATTTTTTAATTGAAGAAATTATACACATAAAGTAACACACAATTTTAATGGCCAGTGGAGGGGCAAAGCAAGTGGTAAAGTTGAAATGTTGTAAATGGTTGTAAGTAGAAGGTCTCATGTTCAAATTCCTCCCAAATTTACTTGTGTGCCATGGTTCGGGCCATGTGGATAAACCTAGGGGTATAGTTTTAGTGATATTGGATCCTTGGACCCTGTGTCACGCGAGTACCATCCCCATCCTTAGTTTTCGATTCCCCTAGTAAAAACAAAACAAAACAAAAAAACACACAATTTTAGTGGTTTACAATCTTTTGTTATGATTATGATTATTAAGTAAGGAAAAAGGGTGGTTCTAGCTTTGAGCATTAAACTAATGGTTTCCTTGTTGTTCATCCTTTTCAATTACAAGAAGGAAAAGAATCTCTTAAGCAAAAATAGAAACATCGCGATGAGATAAGAAAGTGAAGAGTGATGAAACCCAAGATCGTGTGTTGAAGGAAAATAATACTCAGTAGAGAGGAGGACAAAAGATATGTTGTCGAGGAAGGTTCTAACTTATAGTTGTCAAAGTAAAAGTTTTGAGTGAAACTTGTAATTGATGGCCTTAGCTAGAATTTGCACAACACTAGATGAATATTTCTCAAACTTGGAATTCCTTCGAGAAATGAATTAATTCCCGTAGATAGGTTGTTATATTTGAGATAATAAAAAAAGTATGTTTATTATGAGTGGTAGATGTCTTAACATTTTAGGATAATCCACGTGGAACTTATGTGATAGAGATTCATATATGTGCATGCAATGTAGAGCATGATGCATCAATATTATATACTATAAGTAGGGTTAGGATTCAACCCTATTACATAAGAATGGAGAAACATTACTCAAGAACGTATAGAAATTGAAACTGCACACAAGGATGTTACAATTCCTTTAAGTTTTGTCCCACTCTTATTATGGCTCAATTTGGAACATATGGTCACATATCCTATTATGTTTTCATTGACTCGACATATGGTTTTATATCTAGCATTTAAAGTTTTTCGTAGAAATTTCATTTTCATTTTATAGTGTGAAATAATAAGCTTAATAAGCAAGCTTCTACTCCACTTGAAGGTAATTAGGTGTACAACTATCACAGGCTCAAGTGGAAGGGTGTGGGATTGTTCTAGATGTTATTTATACTATTCTTATATTTGGATTTTGTAATGTGGGTAATACATAAGCAAGCCTTAATCTTCTCAAGGATATGGAACAAAAATGTCTCTTTTTCAATGATGGTTACAATGCGATTATTCATGGATTTTGTCGTGAAGGTGACTTAATTGGGGCAAGGAGGATTTTTTGGGACATGGGTTGGGAAGGTTTAGTCCATAATATTTATAGTTATAACAATGTTACTGATGGGTACTACAAAATGCATGACCTTATAAATGCATTTATTCCTCTTAATGAAATGTTATTTAGAAATATAAAGCTCAACAAATTTACTTATAGCTCACTTGATGGTTTGTGTAAAGCTAGGTAACTGTATGATCTCTCAATATTTTCAAGGAATTGAAATACTTACAACTTATCTTTGACCGTGTTATGTACAATATTATGATTGATGGTCATTGTAAATAAGGCAATATGTATGGAACCTTAAATTTGTTAAATAAGATGGTTGGAACAAACATATTCAATTAAATGAGCTTAATTGTTGGCTATTGTAAAAAAAATTGCATGAGGAATTTAAGCATTATTCCAATTTGGTTGTCTAAGGTATTATTCCTCATATGGTTACTTACAATGCAATTATTAGTGGACATTGTCATCAAGGCCATATACAGGAAGCTTTTCAACTTCTAGATGAAATAGTGGAACACAATATTGTCCCTAATGCATTTACTTACAAGGTATTAGTTTATGGAATCTGTAATATATGCAAAGTGCAAGAGGTCGAAAGATTCCTCACAACAATGCTAAAGGGGGGCTTTATTTCTAGCATTGATGTTTTCAATATTTTGATTGTGAGATATAACAAAGAGGGAAAAATGAAAGAAGCTTTCAAGTTGTATTCTAGAATCTCAAGATAGGGGATCGTGCTTAACATTGTGGCATTCACCAGTGTTATGGACAAGCTATGCAAGATAGGTAAGTGGAAAAATAGATTATGCCTAGCATGGTTATTTATAGGACCCTCATTGCTGGATTTTATAGAACAATAAATAATAAGAAGGATTTAGCTCTTAAATTATGTCAATATGGTGGAAAGAGGTCTTTTGTCGGATATCATAACTTACGCCATCTTAAAGAACCTTTGCTACAAGACAAGTCATTTACAATATGCCCTTGGTTTATTCCATGAAAAGGGATAAAGAGGAATCTTGTTGGATGTCATATCTTATTAGTATTATGATAGATGGATTTTGAAAAGCAAGTTGCCTCCATGATGCTCTCAAATTGTTCAATGAAATGGTATGAAAATAAATATTACTTGGTGTTGTCACTTACACAATTTTTATTGTTGGATATTGCATTAAATGGATTTAATGGTACATAATGAAATGTTTGAAAAAATGATAGTACTAGTTTTTTTTATTTACTCAACATTATTAAATCATGAATTTTGCAAGGCTAGTAAGTTGCATGAACTAGGTATGTTGTGGATGGAAATGGAAATCTAAAGTTTTGTATAGAATATTAATTATGGAGCATGATTATGATAGGTGTTGTCTTTGGAATGGTAGATATCTCATTTTATGTAAATTTTGTTAGGTGGAAACTTCTTAATTTAATGTGGAAATAAAAGCAAGATAAATGGGATTTATTTTCCAAACTCGAGTCAATAGATATGATAGAATTTAGTCTAAAAGTAAGATTTATGTTGTTGTATTGATAGCTTGGATGATTTTTGTTGCCATAATTCTTACATGGGACTACTATACTATCTAGCTTGTAAGTGATGATTTACACTTATGATGTGATGATTCCTATGATATTATTTGGTATTTTGACCTTTGTGAATATATGGTTGAAGAGAGAAAACTTTTTTTATACTTTAGTTGATAGTTCTTGTGGAATATGTGCTTTTCTGTTCTACGTTTAAGACCACTCAACTATTTTTTACAATTTAGTTTTGTTTTCATTTATTTAGGGACAAAAGGCTTATTAATTTTAAGATTTTCTTTTCATTGTTGTTTTTTTATATTTATATTCAATATATTTATTTGAGATTCAAATATGATCTCTTATCACTATCAATTTTGCATGACTTCTTATTTTTTAAATAAATTTAAAATCATAGATAAATATAAATAAAAAATAATAATGAAAAACAAATCTTATTTATAACACACAATCTTAACTTTTCTGTTACCATGAAAAAAAATATTCAAATTTATTCTCACATAATCTTAACTCAAACTCAAACCTGATAACTTGGACCAAAGCTCACTTTGCATCTCACTTTAATATTATTAATAAAATTATGCACTATGTAAGTGTAATGTGCATCTCACTTTACTTAGACTAAAGCTAAGTTTGCCTCTTACTTTGATGTTTATAAAATTACAAACTATGTAAGTGCAATGCACATCTCATATTTATATTTATAAAATTACGCATTATGTGTACTGTCAAACCTAGTCAAAATTAGTGAGCTCTATTAACATTATTTTACAAGTGTAATGTCCAATGTAATCAAAATTATTCATCTTTTTTAAGGAGGTGGAGAATAGTGTTATTGCTTAGAGTGATAGCTTATGAAGTGAAAGACGTTGTAAGACTAAGTGTAAATTCAAACATAGTCAAAACACAAACACACACATAATCTTCACATGAAGCACACATATACTCATGCTAGTGATAGATCTCCTTGCAACAAGGAGTAAATGAATTTATTCTAATTATTTGAATCAATCTAAACAGTGATGTACCTTTCTATCGATACCTTTAAGTAATTTAAGACAATATGTATCACATAAAACAAACTAATCTATGATAGTTAACATTACTTTATATAGTCTTCAATGTTTCTAGATTTTTTAGACATCTTCAAGTTGACTTCAATCTTAATTAGTTGTTTATTTTATATTTTCCATAATGCTTTAACAAATTAAAATTGCCATTTTGATGATGAGGAGGAAGCTCTTCATAAAATATGTTAAATTACTAGTAATTTTTTCGCCTCATCATATTTATGAGACCTTTATTATTCGTGTATTTGCAAGGTGTATGCCACTGCTACTACTATGATACGGATTTGGTTAATTTGTTCTTATTTTATCACACAATGTCTACTAAGGGACCTTGTCCATAGCCAATTTTTTTGGTTTTCACCTTACTAAGAGATCTTTCTCAATACTCCTTTTAACAACTTATCAAACACATATTAACCTCGAAACAACATATAATCCTTTCATTATTTAAATCATTTAAGCATCTATGCTATCTTTTTTTAACATTATTTTTCCCTTAATCTATCGTATTACATACAAATAGCTTCATACCATGAAATAAACCATAAATAATAACGATGACAACTTTGCAACCATGATGGGAGATGAGAGAGAAAATTTCATCATGTAATGGTCAAACGCATACTCGGATCACCACGATATTCTTAAATTTCATATGGAAAGTATTCCTGTAAAAGTGAATTTCCATCAATACTATATTTACCATTAGAAATAAGTGGTTTAGTGTAATGATTAGTTTTTTGCACTTGCTCTTCGAAAGGGTTGTTAGAATGTCCTTGAAACCCTTTGTCTCTCACTATAAATGGATTTGTAGCCATGTAAATTGACAAACTTAGTAGAAGCCAATGGAATGCTCATTGAGAGCCATCAAACTAACCCAAAAATTGAATGAACATTGTAGTGGTAAAATATTTCTTATGACTCAACTTGCTAGAGAGAATTGTCAAGAGTTTTTTATGGAATGCCTCACCAAAATCATTATATTTCATTGCTTGTGATTATTGGGTTAATATTTCATACCATGCATTGTATGAGAAAGTATGTCAACAATCCATGCCTATTTAGGGATGTATTGACTAGAATTTTATAATTGCATTTGGATTGTATCATATATTATGATGTTGTTTTCTTTAGGGTATATTTGTGAGTTCTTGTGAAATAGGTTTTGACACTCTTGTCACTGATATCAGGGGTATGTTACAATAACACCTATCCCTATGTATGCCACATATATAAGACAAGACACAACCAGCAATTTTATGTAGTAATTGGAAAATAAGATGAAATAAACTACATATAAATTGTCATTAATATTATTGGTTAATACTTTTTAAAACACAATGCTTTATATACTTTTTATGAGTATGTAGTTAAGGAATGTAACAAATGTAACAAGTCTCAAAATCTTGGTGTTCATTAAATTTATTAAAGGACTTGCTACAAGGCAAGCTAGGTCTCTGTCTACAATAGGGGCAAACTTTAGTCCATGCACATTTTTGGTTTTTTTTCCCAAAACACAAATTTGATTTTAGTTTCCCCTTTTCAACCATTTTACCCTCCAACAAAAACCTATGGAAATCTCATTACACCTTTTAAAACAATTGCTAATATTAATTCATTTATTATATATTTGTTAAGATACTATTAAATAAATAAAAATGATTTACCAAGAATATATATATATATATATATATATATATATATATATAATTTTAACATAATCTTGCATGCAGTCCAGCCACTCTACTAGGTCATCCAACGAACACCTCTGTGGGTTTATTAAAAATCAAATTTTCCTTTTCGGTGTGCTGCCTCGAAAGGGATTATCATACGTGTCTTTCTGGTGCATGCCCTTGTTTTAACGTTAAGTATTTTATTCACTGTTGCGTTGATGGCCTCCATTGATGGTAGCTTTCGATTTAACAAACCCAATCATCATGGATCTCGGCACGAGTCGAACAACACGATGAAGTTCATTATGATTTGGACTCTTGTTTTTAATTCTCCTAACTACTCGTATTTTCCTACCCTAAGTTGTTTCTTTGGCCAGTTCTAATGCTTCTCGACTTTAAAAGCAACACTTTCAATAAAGAATAAACATCACTATCACTGTTATGCTGTTGGTATTTGCTTAAAATTTCCCCAATCTCTGGTCACTTGTTCTTCAGAGTTATATTTGGCACAATAACTTTGATTTACTATATCTTCCTTTGCCTTTAAAACATGGCTTTAAGATTCAGGTAACATTTTCCCAATCTCTGGTCACTTGTTCTTCAGAGTTATATTTGGCACAATAACTTTGATTTACTATATCTTCCTTTGCCTTTAAAACATGGATTTAAGATTCAGATAACATTTCCCCAATCTCTGGTCACTTATTCTTCAGAGTTATATTCGGCACAATAACTTTGATCTACTATATTCTCCTTTGCCTTTAAAACATGGCTTTAAGATTCAGGTAACATTTTCCCAATCTCTGGTCACTTATTCTTCAGAGTTATATTCGGCACAAAAACTTTGACCCACTATATCTTCCTTTGCCTGTAAAACATGGCTTTAAGATTCAGGTAACATGGTGTACAGTTTTTGGATATCTTGGCAATTTTTTCATGGTTTAATTTCTGTCGTCTTATTTAAGTGCAACATTTATATTTTTACAGCCCATAATATTTTCACAGCGTGGAGTACAATAGATATAACCTTTTTAAATGCTTGGACAAAGATTGGACAAAGATCAGAGAACAAAATCATGACTATAACTCAAGACATGACATATTCTAGCTATAATATAATAACAGTTTCCAATCTTTTAATATAATAACATCTAGGTTTTCTGTAGCAGTTTCCAATCTTTTATATATCTTGGGTATAACATTTAAGCAATCCTATAATAACATCTAGGTTTTCTGTAGCAGTTTCCAATCTTTTATATATCTTGGGTATAACATTTAAGCAATACATAGGATTGGGAGCCCTATTTTTACATATCAGTATATTCATTATAACTGACACTTGACTCTTATCAATAAGAAAATTTATGCAAACCATTAACTCGAAGAACAACAAATTTCACCGTTAATTTGATCCAAACTACTTTTACATTAAAAGCAAAAGAAACTTCTCTATATTATACATATCTATACACCACAAAATTCCTAGGTGCATACTAAGCTTGAATAATCAATCTATCTGTATTCCAAAGATTATGGTTTAGAATTCAATGCCTTGCAAAAGAAACCAATCAGAAAAGCGTTCAGGTTTGTTTAGATTTCAACATGAAAGCATTCATGTTTGTTTAGATTTCAAGGTGAAAACTTAGGGCTACATTATTGGTACTGAAACAATGTTGAATACAATTAATACTAATGGTAATAGGGGTGTAGCAGAGGAGATTTCATGGCTGATCCACATTTATATTGTTTGATTTGGCTCCATTATCCCAGTGGAAAAAAGTTACAATATCATGAGGATATTTGTACTTTGTGGGGATCTTATGATTGATTTTTCATCTCTTTTGCTTACTATGTTGTGTTTTTATCTACACATATTTCTGATGCAAAATGGAGTGCAACTACATATTATACTATGTAATTTTGAAATTGTGTACATGCTGTAAATATATGTAATTTTGAAATTATGTGTATGGTGTCAAGATAAATATAAATTCATTGTACAATCTAAGTTTAATCTACTTTTCTACTCAATGTCCTTTCCTATCAACAATAATATTAACATTTTGTATACAACCTCATAGAAGTTAATGATAAGAAACATGTTTATATGCTTATAATATTAACATTAATCTGCTATTGTTGTACAATCTAGGTTATTCTACTATTGTTGTACAATCTAAGTTCATTTTGCTATTATACAATATACCAACAATTCTAAAGTGGAATGAACCCTCTAATAGTCATCTTCAAGGATTTGCAAACCTTCAACAAACCCAAGGATTTCCTTTTTGTGTGAGTTATTCCATAAATACCCTATTTCTGATCCATAAATACATCTTCAAGGATTTCTTTTATATGTGAGATATTCAATAAATACCTCATTTCTCTGTATTGAGGGAGGGGTAAAGACAAGAAAAACCATGGCTATAACGACTTATTACTTAACACTAGTTCCTTTTTTCATGTAGGGTGAGAAGAAGCAAATACAAAAGAAGCTATGGTAATAACTTATGTTGCATAACTTTTCAGAAAGCTGGAACTTAGGAAATGCCAGTACTAGTATCAAATATGTATCAAATATGTCTAGAAGTTTTCTTTAGGAAATGGTAGGTTGGAAAAACCAATAATATATATTAAAAAAATATAAAAATAAAATAATTAAAAAAATATGAGAAGAGAAGAAACACAGAAGAAAATAAACATTAACACAAACGAGATGACTTAACTTATCCCTTATATTATGGTTGCAAGTAGAACTTTTAGCATATGGAAATGGCAATAAAATCAAACAATTGCAATGCAAATTTAGACATATGATTCTGTCCCTTGATGGTCAAAGGAGCATATCGGAAAAATACTAACCCATAGATAAATAACATCAAAGTTATTTGCTTAAATAAAATTTATTAAAAATGAAAGTATAAAATTTATGTAATTTCATACGACCATGACATAACATTCACTTGTTTAGGAAAGGTTATATAACATGAAGATGGCCAAAACATTAATCAAGATTTTTAATTTCAATCAATTTAATCATATGGTATAATTGTGAAGAAATATTTTATTTTATAAAACATATAAATTCCACAAAATATGAGTAAGGAGAGATTAAAACTAAATAAGGAGTTTAATCATACAAATTCATATGTTTAAAATTACATTTATTAATAAAAAAATTAATTAAAAAAATCAATTTTAATTAATTTCTAATGATATTAACATTATTTATAAGTATATGATTAAAATTTGTAAAACAATTCTTTCCATGCAATAATATGTTTAATTGATGATTCTATTGACTAAGCATGAGCACACAGAAGCCGCTAGATGATGCAGCAGCTGTTGGATGTAGCTTTATGATACCAAAAATATTCCTAGGTGCATACTAAGTTTGCATGATCAATCTTTATGTATTACAAAGATTATGGTTTACTTATGATTATTCCATATGCTGGACATTTTTTTCTCTTTTGTCTTTATATAAAAATTTATAATTTTTTTAGATCATGGAAACAACAACTTTTTAAGGTATATCGTTTTGAAATCTCTAAAAAGATAACACATGTTTTTAACCATTAGGTCCACTCAAGTACTCTATATAATAATTTAAAATTGAAAACTTCTAAAAAGAAGGCTAAACATATCAAAAAAAATTATATTCAACATATCAAATTATATTATAACATTAATACCATAGCTATTATTTTCTGTTTTTTTCTCTCCAAAGACATAGCCATGCTTAAAGGATTTCTAAATATGCTTAAAGGACTTGAAGAATATACTCTCACCCGATTTTAGAGGAAATTTCCTAGACATTTGGATTGACGAAAACAGAATGGAGAATCCTTTTATCTTCCAAAGTTATTCGAACCCTACCAAAAGCAAAAGGACATACTTTCACGAAGAGAGTGAGGATATAGTTTTTACAAAGTTATTCAAACCCCACCGTCACCTATATATCTATTAGGTGACGAAAAGGGAGTATATTTTTACAAAGTTATTCTGATTTAACCCTCATTCATATATTTATATATGGGACAACGGTTTTCATTTTGTCCGGAGTTATTCTAACCTTATGTGGCTCATATATTTATATGTTGGCTACGATTTTTTATTTTGTCGATTTATAAGTAATCATTAAAGGACTGAAATTCCTTAAAGGCAGAATAGTTATCTGACTAGTATTGATGAACTTTTATGAGGGTATAATGTAAATTTTGATTATGCTTGATGAACTTTTATCTCACACAAATAGTTATCCATACATCAACAACCAATTATATATATATATATATATATAATTGTTTATTTTGAATTTGAAACCACTGCTATAAAATGAATCGAGACAATACAATTGTCTCATAACCAATCTAGAAAATACATAGGTGCTTGTCCACCCCAAAATCTAAAATAAAAACACATATTGATGTAATTAATATTTTATTTAAATACTTGATTAGTTTTAATTGTAAAATTAAATAAAAAAGTTATTAACTTATTTAAATACTAATAAAAATATTAAAATGTTATAAATATTTTCCTATAAATAAAGATAAATGTCAATATTCAAATGTTATAATTTTTTTGATAAATGAAGATAAACATCACATCTTAGCATATTTTATTGATAAAATAAAATAGAAAAAATTCCAAATTTTATTATTATTATAAGAAATTAGTCCATTATGTTCAACTTTTTGGGAATAAAAAAGTCTTACTTTAAGGGAATCAAAAAGTCTTACTTAATTCCACAAAGTCTACAAATAAACCACAAAATCAAAAACTTTTCTTTTTCAAATTAATTTTAACCCCACCAAAAGCAAAACCACATATGTATTTTTTTTATGACCCTACCAAAAGCAAATATTTTGTTTAACCATACCTAAAGCAAAATGATATATATATATATATATATATATATATATATATATATATATATATATTCTAATTCTAACCCTAGCAAATATATTTTTTTCTAATCCTACCTAAAGCAAAATGACATATATATATTTTTATTCTAATTCTAACCCCACCTTCACCCTAGCGAACAAATTGGTAAATCCTATTTTCTATATTTATATATCTATTATGGGATGAGGGGAGGAGAATGGGAGTATTTTTTTTACAAAGTTATTCTAACCTCACCTTTAGTCATATATTTGTATATGTGACTTAGTAGTTTTCATTTTGTCTAAAGTTATTCTAACTTTTTGTTCACTCATAGATATAGATTTATTATGTGGGTGAGTCATTTTCAATTTATTAATATACATGTCTCAACAGAATTGAATCTGGGTGGATGAAATGAAATTCATTTAGCCCCATTAACAGATAACCGTATCCTCGACATTTTACTTGAAATTAGTCTATTATCACTAAAATTAAAAAAGAAATATTTCAGTTTAGCCATTTGTAAATCACCAATATTTTACTTAAAAAAGTTAACTATTTATAAATGTGAAATTAAAATGACAAGTTATTAACTTGTATAAATTTAATAAAAATATTAGAATATTATAAACATTTTATTTGATGACTAAATGTGACAGTCAAATTTCAGTGTTTTAAAAAAAAGAAAATGGAAATATTTTTTTTACAAAATTATTCTTAACCCATTCACTCACGTATTCATTGGTTCTTTTTTTTTTCCAACCTTGAAAAACTCTCCATGCCGCTCAAAGAACTGAATTACTTGGATATCAAACTCATGAGTCGGGGCCAGCCTTTGTCAACCACGAGCCAAGCTACCAACAAGAGAGCGAAAGAGAGACTGAGCACGATGGCTTGGCATGCAAACTCAACGATCGACACTAGCAAGCAGATCAGATCGTGACTCATGATCTTAGCTCAGAGGGGGACCGAAGGGGCCCCTGATCGAGCCCGCCCGCCTGTAAAAATTTCTCATGCAGAGCTCTGCTCGTCCCTTTTGTCTTACTCCAATATTCATCCAATTTTGTATAGAGATACTTAGCTAAGAAAACAAAACTTATTCTATTTGATTTTATCTTGAAACATTATACATATAATTTTAAAACATTATAGGTATAATTTTGATATTATATCTTTTATGTAAATCAATCTAATCAAAGAATCCAAAACTTTATGGTTGGACAAGAGAGTAAGAAGAGTTTGATTATACTTCTCACAATATTATAAATAGATAAATCACATTTGTTTGAGCTTGCTTTGTTGTTAATGAATTTGGGTTAGTTTGGATTTTATTGATTATTTATTGGGCTCATTCAAATAGGAGATGTGTTACTCCTTGCTTCATCCTAAATGTGTAACTTCTTCATTGAAAAAATAAAAAAATTATTATAAAAGAATAATAAAATATCATAAAAAAATAACAAATCAACTTAAATTAATTTAAAACATATACATAAAACTACATAAATTAAATAAATTAAAATACTTCTAAGTTAGAGTAAAATATTTGATCCCTCTTCACACAACTCACACTTATAAATTCTTTAACATAGATCTATGCTTATTATTTATGTTCTTACACTTCCATAAAATAAAAAGCCAATCATTATGGAATTGTCACGAATCGTTGAAGTCATCAATAATTCCACTCATCTATAATCTAATGATAATTTAAAAGCCTTAAATTTACATTCATGTTACATAATCTGTGTAGACAGATATTCAGAGTACTCAACTTTGAATATTTCAGAATCGTCATGATTGATTATTGAAGAATACCCATATTAAGAGTCATCATTATGGTTTATTGATGCCATGAAGGATGTCACA
>LPNX010070464.1:22282-53450 GCA_001517045.1 Pseudotsuga menziesii | reverse complement strand
AAACAAATGTCTGCATGACAAGGTTTTGCAGGCTCGTGTTGTATTGAAAGCTACAGTACTGTTATTGTCAGTGCCACAGGAGACGGGTCCAACAACAACCATCTACAGACATTGTCAATGCCACAGGAATAAAGAGGTCCAACGACAACAATTTACAAACAGTTAGAAGCAAAGATGGTGAGTACCTCAGACGCGCAGAAATCAAGACAATTTGAAAGCCTACCCCGGTCCCCGACGCGCAGAGAGGAGAAGTTGGAAGCCTATAAGCAGTTGCCCAAAATTTGAAGAAACATAGCTTGACAATCACCAGTGGCTGCAGACGATCGACAACTACCCGATCCTGGTCCAAGTAGAAATAAGCCAAATTTGGTGGAAGTACAGTTAAACGTTTTATGATTTGTGTTTTTTAATTTTATTTTGTTGAAATGTGATGATGATAATGTAATTTGATTAGAATTTAGCTAATTTGTGTAAAATTCCAAAACTTTCAAATTGCAATTCCAACCATTTTGATTAAAAAAATCATGAAAAGATATCCCATTCTAATTTGTTTTTAAAGGAAGTACAGACTACAAATCATAGAACGGTAGCTAATTCCATTTTCCTGGGTCAAAAGTGGTTACAAATACGAGAGGGAATTCGATTTTTTTTTCTCAAAAATTAAAGTTCATAGTCAAAAGTTCAAAGTTTTTCTTATATGAAAAGCGAAATGTTTTTAGGTTTTTAGGTTAGAAGGTAAGTTGGTTGAATTGGTCAAAATAATTGTAAATTTTTTAGGCTTTTACGGTAGAAGTAAGTTGGTTGAATCCATCAAAATAATTGGAAATTTCCGTAGTTAAGGACTAAGTTGATGATCTTTCTCAATTTTACCTTATCGTGATTAGATAAAATGAGTTGTTTGAATTAATAATTAGTGTTATTATCTCGTTTTTGGAATATGCATTGATCACGGTTAGATTGGGTAACCAAAAAGCATTGAAAGGGCATTTATATAATGAAAATATTATATGCATTGATCACGGTTAGATTGGGTAACCAAAAAGTATTGAAAGGGCATTTATGTAATGAAAATATTAAATTACTTACTTCATACTTATGTCAAACGTTGGTAGCAAATCAAAGAATTATTGCTAGTCTTATTATTATTATTATTATGTAATTATATTTTAAAAAATAACTTTATATTTATTTATGTTAAAGGTTGGGAGCAAATCTAATAACTATTATTATTATTATGGAATTTTTTGATGTCTATTGTAGACTTGTGAGTAATATGATGTAAGATCTATGAGTCATATTAAGTCCTATGTATCTTCATATGATTGGGGTGGTGATATGAGGTGGTGATGTTGTATTGTAAATCTTGTGAGTAATATCAAGCTGAGTCTTATGAGTCATATCAAGTCCTATGTATCCTCATATGATTGAGCTGGTGATGTTGTATTGTAAAGCTTGTGAGTAATATCAAGCTGAGTCCTGTGAATAATATCAAGTCAAGGATTCTCATAGAAGGTACCCTATGAGAATGAACAATTGTGGAGATGATCTTGTGTTGTATCAAGATTAAAGTCTTGTGTTGTATCAAGACTATGGACCTCCATTTGCTGAGGTAGTTATACTATGTGATATATTGCTAGTCGTTGTCACCGAGTGCTATAAGTCTCCTTTTGGGCTTAGCTCCTCCCCCTAGAGTCAATTACTTTAGCATATGACTATATGGACCGGGGTAATATATATGATCATCATTACATATAGAATAATTCTTTTGAGTGTGATATGATAAGATGAAAAAATAATACACATATGGACCATGCATTAATTATTTAATGATAATGAGATAAAGCATAGAGAAAGAGAATTTAAATTTCCCATGCAAATGTTTGAGTGAACTCAAGTTATAAGCTTCAATAAAATATGAATGCCTCAATCAATGCCTTAGTCAAAGCATCGGTTGAATTATTAATGAATGTAATCAGTTAAGTAAAGAAGAGCTCAATATTCATGAATCAACATGCATCAGTTAACTAAAGAGATCAATTGCAAAAGTTAATAATAGAAATTGTGCATGGATGGCACGAGGGCACCCGCACGAAGCTGCTACCCAATTATGATGCAATGGGAGTGCGCAAGCGAGCTAAATCAACAACGTGCACGCACCTTGTAGAAGCACACACGCGATTCTGCTTCGGACTGGCAAACCTCCACGCCGGATTGCCAGCATGGGCAATAAGAGCGCGTGCACGTGTTAGGTGCGATAGCAAACATGGACATGTGCGCATCCCTATGTATTAAAAAAACAAAAAACAAAATAGTGCATATTGTTTTTTGCAACCCGCAAGTGCGCAAGGAGGAGCCAACGACCCCAAGGAGACGAATTCGACCCCCAAGGAGCCCCACCAACTTGTGCAAATCACCTAAAATGACGCTGGAGTAAGGTAAATAGAGTAGGAATGCAATTTTTTTGTTTATTTCATTGTTTTTTTTGTTTCTAAAATAAAATACAAAATAAAAAAAAAATTGAAAATCAATTGAAATGGGAAAAATTTGATACTGTAGGTACAAATTACCTAACCACAATGACCAATACCAATGAACCATCCGAAGAAATGAATGAAAAAAACCAAACAGAGGAACCAAACCCTGAATTAAACGAAGAAAACCCCAAATTAAACGAAGAAGAAAACCCCAAAGATGAATTACACGGGGATTTAAAACAATTAAGAATTTTGAGTGATGAATTGAAGAACACGAGGGAACCCTCTTGGGTTCCCCTCGCCACATCAATACAAACATTATAAAATCTATCAACATTTCCCATAGTGAGATAACCAGTTTGAGCGAATATAGGGCTTCAATGAGAGAGCATTATAGCACTGGTATATCCAAAGAGGATATTAAAAACTTGAATATCACAAAATCCCAACTGTGGAGCAAATTTACAGATCCTAGAACAAGACAACCTCTAGATGTGAGGAAGAGGCGAGTTTGCATGGACTAGTGTAATTACCAGCCATGGAGAGAAAACTGGAGGAAGAGATGGTTCATGGTGTTAAGTCATGAATTTGTTTTCTTCAGTCTTATATTTTGTTTGTGTTTTTTAAGCTTGCTCATTTGCTTACTTCTAGGAAATTTTGGTTTAGAGCTCAATTTTGAGTTTATGCCATTAGGTTTTCATCATTTTTGTTTTTCCTATGTCCTGAAGGGTTCTATAGAGTATATTTTGATTAATGGTTTCATGAATAGCACTAAGATCAAGGTTTAATCATATAAACCTAGTTTTAAATTTGGATTATTGCTCAAATAGCACAAATTAGATTTTGAACTTTCTTGTAGCGCAAGGGTAAAAATAATGCACTGGCGTGCTACAAGAAAGTCGTGCGTGCTCAATTTGTCATTTTTCACGCTAATTTCTTCAATGATTTCATTCCTAGGGTGACTAATCACATCAATAAGCAGGTTTGATACGTGTCTTGCCAGGATAATCATGTAAACAAGTGTTGGTCATTGCGTGAGGGAGATCGTGGCAGTTAGAGGTAAATGCATGGTAAATCATGACAGAGAGTGGAATAAGGCGAGATTTTTGGGAAAGAGGTTCTCGAACTGAAGATTACGAAGCTGGTGGAGACATCGGGGTGGAGACACATTGCTAAAAAAACAGAATTTGGCAATTGAAGGAAGAATTAGGGTTTCACAGCGTGACAGTTAGAGGTGAGCTAGAGAGTCGAAGACACCTGGAGTGTTCAATTCAACATTTAGCCAGTCCAGGAATCAACTTCTAACACCTGCATCAAGCTTTGAATGAGGTATCTCACGTGACCTTGGTCATGACCTATTAAAATTGGGGTTTTTTTCTGCTAAGCCTTATGATGTCAAATTGTTAGAGGAAAACATGAATTTGTTTATTCAACAAACTTCCAATGGTGAGATATTAGTCCAAAAGTCTAAATGAGCATCGTTTGATGTTAGTAAAGTTCAGAATAACACTGTTAGAGATTTTTGGTGCTGCGTTTAACCCAAATTATTTAAACTTGGCACAAAGCATTTCCTGAATTGGTGATAAAATAGACTGTGTAAAATTGAGGACAAGCAGCCTGTGAGAGTTCAAAGGAAAATTGACTGCCAAGACTGTGAAAACTTGAAGAAAATAGGCTTTGAAGTTACTAACAGGTTCTGAAAACTACACAGAAGATGAAGAGGAGTGGAAAGACTAATAGGGCTGAGCCCACTGAGCTCAGTTGGATTGACAAATTTCCAGGATGTGCTGAACTCTTTGAAAATGATGGATGGTTGAAATTTTTTAAAAAGATTGATGGATATAATGATGAAGATTCTCACGGGTTTGCTCAGTGTTATAACAAAGATATAGTATCATTTGATACTTTGAAGTTCAAATTGACTACAGATTTGGTGGCTGAAGTAACACGGGTCAAAAATGAAGGAGAACTTTGGTTTAAGAAAGTGCCATTTACTTTCAATGCACAAAGGTATCTATTGCCTAGTATTGTTCCAGATTGGGGCAAAGGAGTTCCCATCCATAACTTCAGAGCTGAATGGGTAGAACCTATCAAGGTTCTACAAAGTTACATTACATGTGAAGGAAGGTATGCCTTCGTTTTCAAGTATCATTTAAGGTTCCTTCAACACCTTAGTGGTGAATCAAAGATGAATCTGACTTTCTTCCTGCTAAAGAGCTTACAAAAGATGTCTAGCAGGATCAAAGAACACCGAGACCATACAATTCAATCCATCTTTCACCATGGACTTATTAAACTTATTATTAATAGTGTTCTGCAGAAAAAAGGAAAGACTTGGGAATACTTTCTCTTTTGGTCAGGGTTCCAAAATAGCCAAGAAGGACAGTCTACCAGAAATCCAGCTGATAAGGGACAAACCCTGATAAAAAAACTAAGACAAAAAGTGAAGGTTGAAGATGAAGAATGTGTCAAATTAGAGGAAGTTGCAGAACCTGCAAAAGAAGATTGTGAATCTAAGAAACATCTAGATGGCAGTGAGAATAAAAATTTGCAATTTATTCATAAGGAGACTCAGCCTGTTCAGAATGAAGCACCAGCAGAAACATTCGTTAATGAAGAGATTATACTTACAGAGAAGATTTTAGGTGATGAAGAAAACACTAAAATCCAAAAGCAAAGTCCAATTATAGTCTTGTCTGAAGATGAAACATACTTGTTGGAAGAGGATAAGTTGACTGTCCTTGATAAGACTAGGGTTGGCACAAAAAAGGAGTTTTACAGTCAAGAGGATAGGATAGCTGTACCAAAGAAAAAGAAGCTTAAAGTTAAGGAATTTGCCTCTATCATTCATCAAGGCAAAATTTTAAAAATGGTAGGAGAGCTTGCTCCAGGCTGGAGACCCAAGACTAGACCCAAAAAAAAATTAAGGCTAAACATGAAGAAATTATTAAACCCTAAGTTGAATACAGAAGGGATAACTGTGATTGATAATTCTTCCTCTGATGAAAAGCTGGATTTTGGCAAGGGTGACAGCAAAGGGAAAAAACCATTGAAAACAAAAGAAGAATCTAGCCTCACTGAGACCAAATTGTTTGTTGTGTTTTTGGAAATACGAGGTAAAATGTTAAAGGAATAATAAAAAGATGAAATAGAGGTTTCTTATTCAGAAAACAAACTGTCGATTGATGAAAATATTCCTGGTGAAACTGATAATCAAGAAAACCCAAGTTTTCATGATACTTCTACAGAGCTGCTGCCTGAAGATGAGGAAATCTTTAGAAAGCTTAACATTCCATGGCTTCCTAATGAGCTGCAAAGTACAACAGGAAGCAAGGCATTTGAATCAGAGAAAGAAAATTTACAGAGAACTATCAAGCAGTATAAACATCAAGTAGAGTATATGCAAGAGACAAGTGATGGTTTTATTATAGTTAATAAGAGACTCAGAGAAGACCTAGAAGAGGTGAATAATCACTATCAAGAAATAATTGTAGTCTCCAAAGAGGCCTTAAAAAGGAAAAGAAGTACAGAGTTACAATTTGCAGGATTAAAACAGACTATCAGAAATCTACAGCAACAAAATGAAGAGCTTACTAGAAGAATGACAGAGATGGAAGCAGAGCAGTAGAAAGCTAGGAGAAAGGCCCAAGCCTTAGAGGGGATAGCTTTGTTAGTAGAAGCTGCTAAAGATCTATGAGCATTGTTAGCAAAATCAGTTACTTGTTATGTTTTGAAGAATATTTTACTTTTTGTAATTACTATTTTGATAAAACCATTTCGATGAGTAGGTTGAAAAGCAGTTAGGGTTTAGCCTCTAACTGAATTTTAAAAGATAGTATTTAGGGAGGTCACAAAGAGAACTAAGGGTTCGACTTTTGGATGGCTAGAGGAGGTCTCCTAACTTGTTGATAAGCTAAGTATATGACTCTCATGTGTATTTGAGGAATTGATTATGAAATATATGCTTTATTTTACCCTTCAGTCTGTTCTTTGGCTTCATTTCTAGCTTGTTTAGCTACACAATTGGTAATTTCATTGCTGGTTTATAGTTTTTATGCTTGTAGTGCTTACCACTTGTGGATGAAATTCAATGTTATTTTCTGTTGGATACATGGTTATTATGTTATGCATCTCAGTTTTTCTTTACTTGTGATTTAGTTCTTATTTGGGTTATGAATGTATTCCCTCTTGTCACCAAACTTCACAACCAGAAAACCTTTAAAAACCCTAAAAACCTAGTTTTGTTTGATTGAATATTTGAGATTATGTTGGATTGTTTTCTTGTAGTCTAGAAACAATTTCTGGCATAAACACATGGTATTCGACAAGCCTCCATGCAACAATGTCGAGGTCCCACAGTATTTTCTCAGGAAACTGTGGGCTGAGTTTTTGTTAGGGTTCTATGTGAACTACTTTGACATCACTGAGTTCCAGGGCGTCGGTTTTGGCTCAGCCCAAGATCGTGTTAGGAACCCATGTCAATCCTTCTCTTTACTATGTTAGTATATTGTTGTTGGACGCATATGCTTTGTAATTCATCCCATAGTAATTGTTGATCCATAGTTTGTGTTATTGTTATGAGGCACATATGCTTTGTAAGCCGCCTATAGTATTTGTTGATCCATAGTTTACATTGGCCCAAGGTTTTGACCCATAGTATTGGCGCCCATAGTTTATATTGGCCCATGGTTTCGACCCATGGTATTGGCACCTATTTTTAGTATATAAGTGTGTGTTGAGGCCAAGGAAGGCACCGTGAAGTTATTTTGTATTGAGTTTGCTCAAAGGAGGTTGCCCCCTCGAAGTGGCATGCGTTTAATATAAAAGTGATTTTGAGTTTTGCTTCTATATCATGTATTTTGATTACTTGTTTGCTGCAGGGTCCTCACATCTGGTATCAGAGCACTTCCCTTGGCACAAGCGAGAAATTATTTTTGGGCGACGAATTTCAGATCAATTTATAAAACTTTCTGCACAAAATCAGAAAAAACAGATCACATATCTGAATTCCTCTTTAAAAAATACGTAGTTTCAAAAAAAAAATCATCTCATTTGGAGTTCTAAAAGTGGAGATATTACGGATTTAAAATCCGCAATTTTTCAGAATTTCGGTGACGGTTGCGGAAATTGCGGCGAGAAAATCTTCTGACCGAGTGCCCAGATTTCTATTTCGATTTCAAGGGTAGAAGCAAAGTGGTTGTTCCAGCTCCAGAAACATGCTATAATAGCGATTCTGAGCAATATAGATCCAGTTTTTGAACATTGGATGGAATTTCTACCCAAATTTTTTTCTGTTGCAGGTTCGGATCTGGGAATAATCCCTCTCCACTTAACTGTGGGAAGTACTTGGGCATAAGCCATAAAACTCATTGTGAGGAGTACCACAGGAACCCCAAAGTAGCTGGCCCATTGAGAGGACCTGCCAGCGAAAAGGGCAACGACCCCTACCTGATTGACTAGTTCCCACCCATGAGGTAAACCAAGAGCTGTCGTTTGTGGCCAAGCGGTTATCAGTTTTACTTGAGCCGTGGAGTGAGGGGTACTGCCCCAATACGCAAGCTGTCAGACAGCATTGGTGGCCGAGTGAATCCCTTGAACCGATAGGAAGCCGCACATACCTGGGGTCCATATTTATTTTCAGTTGCACAATTGCAAGTTTCCTCTATCCAGAACTATTGCCGATCAGTTCCGCGCCATTGCAGATCCATCTGTTGCCGATCACTTCCACACCATTGCAGATCCCTTTTTGAAAAATCTCCTGCTTATGGTTGTCACCCGCACAGGAGCAAAAATCATGGAGGAAGCACTTGCAGCCATCCAAGCCAAACTCCAGGAACTTGATGCAAAATTTCTCGGTCTCCATCTTCAACATTCAGCTATGAACACCAGACGACAGTCCGAGTCTTCATCAACCAATGGGTTCTCTTCTTCTAGCAATTTTCCGCGCTTCAATGGTACTGATCTGACTGGATGGGTCTCTCGTGCAGAACGGTATTTCAGCCTTCATAATACTTTTGATGTCCACCAAGTTCCACTTGCCTCCTTTCATTTGGAACAGGAAGCTCTTCAATGGTATCATTGGTACATCAAGGCTCATGAAGAGCCAAAATGGCCTTCTTTTTGCCAGCTCCTTTTGCACCGATTTGGTCCGAGTGCTTTTGATGACTTCACAGGAGCTCTCACTAAACTTCGCCAAATTGGCACTGTGAAAGAGTATCAAACTGAATTTGAGAAACTAGCTAATCACACTGAAGGATTACCTGATGACTTCTATCGGAGTTGTTTTATCAGTGGTCTAAAGGATGCAATTCGCTCTGAGGTCAAAATGTTCAGTCCCAACACAATGATGGAAGCCCTGGGGTTGGCTAAGTTGGAAAAAGACAAGATGGCAGCCCAACAATGCTCCAAATCCTCTTTTGTTCCCTTCCGCAATATGGGTTCTCAACGACCTCCCATTCCGCCAGCTCCTCGCTCACCTCCAATCAAGCATTTGTCTGAAACCGAGATGCAGGCACACAGAGAAAAATGGCTTTGTTATAATTGTGATGAGAAATTCAGTCAGGGACATCGATCTGTTCAACAAAAGATCTATCTCTTGGATGTGGATTCTCCACCTGCCTCTGAAATTGGTGAAGAAGTTGCCGATGTAATGGATGCTCCGGTTGACACTCAGGAGCCGCCTACTGACCCTCCATCTCAGGACGACCAGCCCGAGATATCCCTCCATGCTTTAGCTGGAGTCACTGCCCCCCAAACAATGGGGGTATGCAGTTACTTCAAGAAGCTTCCTCTTACGATACTCATTGATTCTGGCAGCACTCATAATTTCATTGACCCTCGGATCGCCAAACAAGCTGATTGTTTTATCCATCCTTGCTCCAACTTTGAAGTAATGGTTGCCAATGGGGGCACCTTACCTTGCAAAGGGAAGTGTCGTAATGTGCGTATCTCTATGGGAAATTATAACCTCCTCTCTGACATGTTTTCCTTGACCTTAGGCGGATGTGATGTGGTTTTGGGCGCTCAATGGCTGCGCACACTTGGCCCCATATTATGGGATTTTTCTGAACTTTGGACGCAGTTCTCCCCCGATGGACACAAGCACACATTGAAAGGCTTACAACCAGGGTCTCTCAATGTCATCATTTCACATCGCATGGAAAAAATCCTTAAGAAGAGTTCCCATGGTGTCATCGCTCAGCTCCATTCCATTCAAATGCAACCATCAGCGGCCCCCACTACTCCTTTGGATCTCCAACAAATTTCGGATCGATATACAGGTGTTTTTGCTGAACCAGTGGGACTTCCACCTTCACGACCAGAGGACCATCGTATTCAGCTCCTTCCTGGCAGCATTCCTTCCACATTCTAGGCCTTGATGAATCAAATCTTCTGACCCTATTTGTGGAAATTCATTCTGGTATTTTTTGATGATATCCTCATCTACAGTAAAACATGGGCTGAACATCTCCAGCATCTGGCTCTTGTAATGCAACTTTTCTCTGACCATCATCTCCGTGCCAAAAAGTCTAAATGTGTTTTTGGCCCAAAGGAAGTTGAGTATCTCGGGCACATTATCTCAGCACAAGGGGTTCGTGTGGATCCTGCCAAAATCGCTGCCATGAACAATTGGCCGCCTCCTAAGACACTCAAGAGCCTTCGTGGTTTTTTGGGATTCACTGGCTACTACCGCAAGTTTGTCAAGGATTATGGGAAGCTTGCAGCTCCATTAACTGCTCTGTTGAAAAAGGATGCTTTTACATGGACACATGTTACTGAGTGTGCATTTGACAAGCTTAAACAAGCTATGTGTACTACACCTGTTCTAGCTATGCCCGATTTTTCCAAGCCCTTCACTATTGAGAGTGATGCTTGTGGCAATGGACTTGGTGTTGTTCTCCTTCAAGATGAACACCCCATTGCATTCACCAGCAAAGCCCTTTCCGGTAAGAATTTAGCTGCCTCTACATATGAGACGGAAATGATGGCTATTTTGCATGCAGTACAAAAGTGGCGACCCTACCTCTTAGGGAATCATTTCTGCATCAAGATTGATCACCAGAGTCTGAAATATTTTCTAGAACAGCGTGTATCCTCCCCAGCACAACAGAAATGGGTTAGCAAACTCATGGGTTATGACTATGAGATCACTTATAAGAAGGGTAAGGACAATATTGTGGCGGATGCCCTTTCTCGCACATTTGATGACCAAGGTTCTCTTTCCGCTATTTCTATGCCTGTTCCAAATTGGTTGCAGTCGGTTCAATAGGATTATGTCAATGACCCTTCATTATCTCACCCCCAAACGGATGGTCAGACTGAAATTATCAATAAATGCTTGGAAACTTATCTTCGTTGCTTCTCCTCTGAGCAACAACATCAGTGGGCAAAGTGGCTCCCTCTCGTTGCATGGTGGTACAATACCTCTTACCACACTGCATCTAAAATGACTCCATATGAAGCAGTTTATGGTCAGGCACCTCCAGTTCTTCTTCCTTACACCCCCAGCAGTTCTCCAGTTCAGGAAGTTGACGCGGTCCTTCGAAACCGCGATGAGGTTCTTCGCATTTTGCGCGAAAACCTTCACATGGCACGAAATCGCATGAAGCAACAAGCTGATCAGCACCGTTCTGAGCGCACTTTTGAAGCTGGTGATATGGTTTTTTTTCGTCTCCAGCCTTACAAGCAATCCTCACTAAAACTCAAAGGGCGTCATAAGCTCGCTCCAAAGTTCTATGGGCCATATAGGATTCTTCAAAAGATTGGGTCTGTTGCTTATAAATTGGAACTTCCGCCTTCTTCCTGCATTCATCTAGTATTTCATGTCTCTTGTCTGAAGAAAGTTCTTGGCACCAACATCCAAGGCCAAACTATTTTACCAGAACTGGATAATGAAGGATCCATCTTTTTGGAGCCAGAGGCTGTCCTCAATCAGCGCACTCGTCAGCTTCGCTCTCGCTCTATCACAGAGGTCTTAATTCAATGGCATGGAATGCAGCCTGAGGATGCTACGTGGGAACCACTCCTTCAGATTCAACGACAATTTCCATATCTAAAGCTTTGAGGACAAAGCTTTTTCGAAGGGGGAGGGGATGTTAGGAACCCATGTCAATCCTTCTCTTTACTATGTTAGTATATTGTTGTTGGACGCATATGCTTTGTAAGTCGTCCCATAGTAATTGTTGATCCATAGTTTGTGTTATTGTTGTGAGGCGCATATGCTTTGTAAGCCGCCTGTAGTATTTGTTGATCCATAGTTTACATTGGCCCATGGTTTTGACCCATAGTATTGGCGCCCATAGTTTATATTGGCCCCCATGGTTTTGACCCATGGTATTGGCGCCTATTTTTAGTATATAAGTGTGTGTTGAGGCCAAGGAAGACACGGTGAAGTTATTTTGTATTGAGCTTGCTCAAAGGAGGTTGCCCCCTCGAAGTGGCCTACGATTAATATAAAAGTGATTTTGAGTTCTGCTGCTATATCGTGTATTTTGATTACTTGTTTGCTGCAGGGTCCTCACAGATCGACCTCACATTAGAGGAAATTTGGGGTCTAAAATGGGCCTTATAAGAAAACATGTCAAAATAAGTTTTTGTGAGTTGGAATTCAAGAACCAATAGAATTTCAATAAAAGAAGTCAACCATAATGGTTGAATTGACATATTTGTCATTAAATAAAACTACTTTTTTTTATCGTATTTTCGACATATCTCATTGTGTTTTTACTCAAATTTTGATCAGGAGAGCTCGTTGGATGCGGAATTTGATTTTGCATCCAACGAGTACCCACACTGCATACTTTTTATGGACCCCTCTACCCCAAAAACAAGAAATACCTGAAAAAATGTGATGATGACATCATCATCACATTTTTTCAGGTATTTCTTGTTTTTGGGGTAGCAGGGTCCATCAAAAGTATGCAGTGTGGGTACTCGTTGGATGCAAAATCAAATTCCGCATCCAACGAGCTCTCCCGATCGAAATTTGAGTAAAAACACACGGAGATATGTCAAAAATACGAACATAAAAAGTAGTTTTTTTCTTTCTTCCTCCAAAATTAATCAATATTATTTTATTATTTTAACTATTATTTTATTGTTTTATTATTTTCCTTAGGAGGCCCATTTTAGACCCCAAAAATTCCTCTAATGCGCCCACCAAAACCCACTCAAAGGACCTACTGCACCTAATCGAGAGCCAAACCCACCTCCTCAACCCCCTGGGTTAGGTAGCGAGCTAGATGCGACCCATGAGTCTGTCAGACATGCCACACGGCACCTTCTCAGGCATACTGAATTTGTGGCTATGTCCTTGCATGGTGAGCAGGACCCTCTTAAGAGACACATTTCTGCACGGTCTATTGATGGTGGGCGAGGGAGAGAAGATACCGATGGTAGCTAGGTGGATCCATCTAGCTCAACAAGACTAGTGCCACATCGTTGTTCTTGTTATGGGAATCCATGCCAGGTTCCCACGCAAGAGCATGACACAGAGAGCTACCTACACTAGGTTAGTCATTGTTTTATTTAATGTCATAATTTCTAATAAATTTAACTTAGAAATGGATGTTGATGACTTGATTTTTTTTAATGTACAGCTATTCAATGCCGAGTCTCCAACACACGGAAGGGAGGAAGATGGTTACTTCAGCCTAGATGGATCCATGGCAGCTATAGAGGACATCGCAGCACCATACAAACAAGTAGTTTTCTTTCAGTAATTAAATTTAATGCTAGTAGTAATTGGATGTCAATCGTCGCATATTTATTTAAATTGTCGACCCATATTTAGTTAATATTTACTAATTGAATCTAAATATTTTTGTACAAATGAACATGTGTCCGCAGGATTAAGTGACCAACCATCCCCACCAGGGATCAACAGATCCCCTCCTGAGCAGGTATCTTGTAATAAAGTATAAATTTAATTTCAATTTTGATGGCTTAGATTCATATAGTTATATTTTTTATGTACTATTACATGATGACATGAATATGTATGTAGGTCCCACCACATAGGCACGTTGGTGTCACTATCTCTCCACTAAAAGCCTTTTTCCCACCATATATGCCAAGTGTAGCCCCTAGCATACATGTCCTTTTCCCTACATCCCTCCCCACCCTGTTCCATCCATCCCTTGCCTCCCACCTACCACCACACTTCCATCCAGCTCCTGCCCCCTCCCCCACCCCACCCCTCCCCTTGCAGTTTCCCATGTTTCCACCCTCCCCCCTCCGACCACATTACACCATCCATCCACATTCACCCATCCCTCCACCCTATCCCAAAACTCATCCCCCTCCTCCATATTCCCCCACCATCCTCGTTTCCTCTTCCAGGGTGGCCCATTCCATTCAACAGCCAATTGGACTTTATCGCTGTACATCACCACTTTTCCCACTCCAGTCCATGCCCTCTCCCACCGTGCCCCCTAGTGTTGTAGGATACATCGATGTGGCTACATCCTCCACTATGCCATCCACCCTAGCATCAAAGTAGGTTGTACAGGCCACTGCTCCACCTACCACCCCTGAGAAGCAGTTGATTGCTCCACCTGCCAGCCCCCAAGACCAGCCTGTTGTGTTCACAGTGAGATTGATTAGTTTATGAAAATCTCATTCAATATTAACGAAAATTAACATAGCATTAAATTGTATGAGTTATCTTACTGTTTAAATGTTGCAGGGTGGCATTGCTGAGAGACTTGGATCACGGAGGAGGGTAGCCCGCTCACCACTTACGATCTCATCTTAGGTGATCTATTTAAAACTTGAAACATAATTTTGATATTTAAATTGTGTTTTATTCTTGTATAATTTCCTCTAGGAGTTGACATTTGATTGTTGTCATTTCAGAGCCCAAGGGGAGGTGGTCGAAGTAGCTGGGAGAACCGACCTTCCTCTAGCTCGAAGAAGAGGAAGATTGATTTTGGAGTTGGACCTAGGAGCTCCGAGGGTGGGCAGGAGGATTGAGAGAGCCTCCTATGTACACTAGCCATGATGTGGCACTTTGGCATGAGTTGCCATATTTTGTATAGGGCACAAGTTGCCATATTTTGTATATGATTGGATATTTTTGTATATTAATATATCATTTTGTACTTCTTTATAGTAGTAGTTTACAATTGATGCGTTTGCAATGCTTATTGTTGATGAAGCAATAAAGTTTGTAATTTCATAATAAAATGCATAAAAAAATTAACACTGTAGGTTAGTTAAAAAAAACATACACAAATGCATAAAAATACATTCTTATTCATTGTCCAAATTGCAATAGAAATAACTTGTCTTCCTCTGAGCACATATTTCATTAAATTTGTAATTATTTAGTGGATCTAGAATTTAGAACTTCCGCTAGATTGAGTTCTTTCGAAATGAAAAAAGTCATAGCCTTTGAATCTTTACATAATTTCTATTAATATTATTTATAGTTTGTATTAAATGTTAAGTTGATTAAATTCTTTTATAACATGATACCAACATTGTATTTGTTATTACAACAATTATAAATATTGTCATAGTAATTATTTTTGTCTTTGTTGAGTATGTTGTTTTATTTTTGGAAGTTGGCACCACTTATAATCAAAACGAGAAAATATTTTATGACTTTAAAGTCTAAGTTTTAGCCTTGTAATGATTAAAATAAATTATGAATTAAAGTAGCAACATAATTTATTATTATTATTGTTGGTAGTGGTAGTCTATTAAAAACTAAGTTGATGAATGTTTACTTTATGAATAATAGATTAACGTGAGAAATTTCTTACCTATAAATTTATTTAATGATATTGGATGATAGTAAATCATCTCTTGTTTATTAATATTAATTATGTTAACAATCAAAATCAATTATGAACTAGAAAAGCATTAGTGCAATACAGTTTGACTTTTTTCATATACAAGAGGAAAGGGGGAAAACCAATTGAATTAATTATTGCAAGTCTTCATTATTTATTTATGAAGTATTTGAACAATGTGTTTAATTGAAAAGAGCATATTTATATTGAAAATATAGATATCTTACAATATTTATATTATCGTTAGATTTTAAATCATCTATTAATTTATGTTAGGGCACGGAGGAATCGAACCACCATCATCCTGCTTGTAATGCAGGTGCTCTTCCTTTGAGCTATCACCCTTTACAACATGAGGGGAGAGGGATTGTGTTAACACCTAAATTACGCCTTTCTAATCCTCTGTGACAAATCAAAATGATGAAATTCTTAGACTTTGATTCCTTACATAATTTCCATTAATATTATCTATAGTTTGTATCAAATGGTAAGTCGATTAAGTTTATGTAATGACATTAATATTGTATATGTTACTATGATTAAGCAATTGAATTATAATTTGATACGGTAACTAGTACATTGTTGGTGTTGAGTCCCTATACTAGTAGAAGGTTGGAAATATTTTAGAATGACCTATTTAGTAACTATTTAATGACATAATATAAATGTGTTTGTTACTATAACAATTTTAATTCTCGACGTAGCAAGCAATATTGCATGTGTTGAGTATCATGTTGTAATATATTAGAAGGTTGGCAACATTTTATAAGTGACAAGAAAAACTATTATATATTAAGTGTTACTATGCTAAGTTTATTATTTTAATGATAAAAAACAATTATACGTTAGAATAGAAATATAATTTATTTATATTACTATTATTTATATTTTCTAATAAAAGTTAAGCTGATCAATGGTTATATCATGAAAAATAGATTACAGAAGATTTGTTTACATATTATTATTAAAGTTATTTAATGACATTAATAATCAATGTTTGTTGCTATTATTATCTTGGAATTTCATTTAATTGAAATTATGTTAACTAATGTGTCTAGATTGAAGTCTTTTTTGAGTATGATGTTTTATTTTTGGAAGATGACACCACTTGATAGAGGACAAGAGAAATTTTTTTTATGACTTAGAGTAAAATAGGTTTTATCTTGGTAATGATTAAAATAAGTTATGAACTAGAATAGAGACATAATTTATTATTATTGTTGGTGGTGGTGGTGGCGTATTAAAAACTAATTTAATTAATGTTGATTTTATGAATAACGTATTTATGCTAGAAATTTTACCTATAAATGTATTTAATGATATACTTTGATTATCATTAATATTTATATTTAAGTATTAAAACAAAAGTCACCAATATTTGACTAGTGAATTATTAATAATTTGTGTAAGAAATTTCTTACATAATATAAATTTATTTAACAACATATTAATATTGTGTTGTGACTATTATTAACTTATGTAGTATTGACATTAAATGTTAATACTTGCCTATTGATTTTCGGGATTAAGCTATGTGAAAGCTTTTCAAACCATAATTAATTTTACATTGTTCCCCCGACGATCATGCGTGGAGTGCCCACTTGAAATGTTGGTTTGAAAAACTCACTAACAACTTAATCCAGAAAATCATTCATGATGATGACAAACTATGAAAGCCCACACTCTGAAAATGTTACTACTTTGTTTTTGTTGAGTATAAGATATTGCACTAGTACAAAGTTCGCACCACTATAAAGTCTACATAAGAAAATATAATATTAATTAGAATGCAACAGAGTAGAACAATTAAATTTATATCAATTATAATAACAACTAATAGGGAAAAGTCACTTCAAACCTTATTGCAAGTGCCTTACATTTATTCACAGAGGAAGTCTAGAAGATGTTTTAAGGTTCATTATTGAATATGATTATGCACATTTGATATAGTGACATGTTTAGTTTATGTAAAAAACAAATTGAAAAATTAAAAATTGAATGGTGTTATATAATTCACATAAAGTACCATCACATGAATTAACATAGAAGTTGAACCAAAATTTTCATATTAGCAAATAATATAAAACTCCTCAAAAAAGGTTTGAAGAGAATATTTGATATACAACCAACATTGAAAAGTGTTCTTCTTGTATATTAATAACTCATTCAAAGAGAAAATTACATTCATGAATCATCTCCACCTAATCTCCTTATATTCAGTCAAGCAAATCAATTACAACTTGTACACCACATTTATTTATCGTGGTCTTTCTGCAATCTTCTTTCTTTTGCATCCATGCTCAAACTATGGTATTAACTGGAATAGATCCAAGTCATGTGTCATCAAGGTTTGGTACCCAAATCATCTCAAGATTTACATAAAGAGTCTCACTTTCATCATTCTGGAAGATATATGAGGTGGTGTTTGCCATCCCAATCATCTCTCTGTTGGTCTTCTATTATTAGCTATCTAATACATCGCTTTCTAGCCTAACACTTATTAAACCATATGATATATTCGTTTTATTAATGTTTATTTGTATGGCTATGTTTCTATGGAGACCCACGTGAACAAAAGGCTTGGTAAGTAATATTGTTTTGGTTATTTTATGCATAAATTGGTTTTTATCTCTCTCTATATATATTCGGTCAAATGATGGCTTGTTATTTCTTTTGTGTGCAGGGTTTTCGGCGCTCTAAGGCAGGCTCACTGGCTGCACCAGCAAATTTGGGGGTTTCGATCCACATTTTGGGTGTTTCCTGAGCTTTCATCGCCTTCCAAAATGCCTACACAAACTTTCCAGGTGCTGTTTTGGGGATGGTTGTTGCTTAAGAAGCTGTTGCTTTCTTGTTTTAGTGTTGTATAGATTTGAAAGGGATTCGAGCTCCCATATTTGGCTCAGGTGTGCCGAGTTACCTGTAGAGTTGTTTGAGGATCAATTTCTGTCACATGATTAATTCTAGTCTATATCTTTAGTATAAAAGGGCTTTTGAAACCCTAAGAACAGAAGAAGGCAGAGAGAAGATTGTAATACTCCATTTTATTAATACAAATAGCGTTTTTTTTCCCTTTACAGTTTCAATTTAGAGCTGGAAGGCGTTGAGGGAGGGCCCCCTTCAGCACCAACCTTGGCATTTGGCATTGTGTGTTTTGTAATAGCAAGATAACGTTTCTTTTCCTTTGATATTGTTCTATAGAGCGCTGATAATTTTCCTCATATGCATGTCTGCAGGTTCTTAGTCAATTGCAATTGGTTTATTTTGTTGAATAGATTCAGGAACAGTTTTTATTTGATACCCCTTTCTGGTTTCAGCATGGACTGTGTATTAATGGGCATGATTATTATTTAGGGTTATTGTCTTTATAAATTGTGTGGTGGTTTGATCCAAGTTTTTCTTTATGAGAGGTTACAGGTAGACTGAGTTTTTACATTGTTTTTACTGCCAGCCTATAGTGAGACAGCGATAGACTCTTCTTATAGGAGACAACGATAGGCTCTTCCTTTTATTTCCAGCATATAGCGAGATAGCAATAGAAGCTACGGGATTGGGTTAAACTCTCCTTATTCACAGGACTGTAAAATAGATTAAGGAATGGTGTGGGTTTAAATATTCTCTTCGATTTCCAGTATGAAGTGTAGTATTGGAAATTTGGTTAATGAAATCGACTTTATCTGTTGAAGACCCTTTTTGCTACAGCGTGGAAATAGTTAATGAACAGCTCATCCTTTTCACTTTCAAGTTTGCAGAGCTGTAGGGTATCTTGTTGAAATTGCACAGCACTTGTGATATTTTGTAGAAGGATTGAAGATTGGAATTTATAGAGCGTATAGGGCTTTGATAAATAATCTTTTAAACAAGTGATTAAGTAGGAAGAAATCAGGCTGCTTGAGTTTGGAGAAGACCCTAGTTTATAATATTGCTTTCTTGAAGCAACATCAGCTTCACCGTGTGCATATGCAAACCAGACTTAGCAAATATTTCTCACACAGCCTAATACTAATTAATGAGTATTGTTTGAATGGCCTTGGTACTTTCCTGTGTGCATTAATGTGCATAAATAAGGCAGAGTATATTCAAATAGCAATAAGCAGCCAAGCTTCATTATAATAGGCTGTGTGTTGACCATTTGAAGTCAAGAGATCACAGGTGTTACTCTGGCAATAATTTTAGAAGTATTAGTGTGGAATGAAGCATTAGATCTCGTAGGATTATAGTGGAGTTTTCAGGTCAATAGATCATAGTTATTGTGAAACTTATTAAGCTCTTTCATTTGTAGAATAGATTACCAGCACTATAGTTGAGTGTGGATTGTTGAGTGTTTAAGGGATTGCTGTAGGTAGGATTTCTCTGAAAGATTGATGTAGGTGAAATTTATCTGAAAGATTAGGGTTGTTTTAAAACTATCTTGCCTACACATATAGTGTAGCAGCTCAAAGTTTACGATTGCCCGGTTGATAATTAAATTGAGGTTAATTAAGTAACATTAACTTTGACCAACATTTTTGGTGCCGTTGTCGGGGAGTTGCTCCAAGGTAAGCTGGTATTTTGCTCATTTCTATTTTGTTAGACTGAGAAGTTCAGGTAGATAGGATCTTTTTACAGTACACAACAAGGTGGAGGGGAAACATTAAGACGCAAAGACGAATTCACGATGGGGTTCCCATGGTGTAACAGCCTGCCGCATCCACTTTAGTGGGTTGCCCCAAATTCTTGTTGTTCCCTTTTGGTAAGTGTGATTGTTTTGCTTCGCATGTTTGATTTATTTTACTGCAAAGAGTGTGTTTATCTTTCCTGTAAAGAGTATTTATTTTTCGTAGTTTAATTTCATGCAAGTGTGGTTGTCCTTTTTGCAAGTTGGGTGTGTTTAATTTCAGTAATCTAATTTTGCAACAGCTTTTAGGTGTGACTAGTGCTGTAGATTGAAGGAGAAGGGTTGGTAAGGCAAACTTGCGCATTTCATATCAGGTTCCTTCAAACCCAATTGGGGCACAGGTATTTCAATATATTTTGATTAAAAGTTTTGTTATTCTCAGTAATTGTTTTGATGAGACCCAGAGATAGTAGGGGAAGATTTATTAAGGTTCATTCCGATCTTGTTGGAAACAGAACCCCCCCCCTCACTAACCCTAGGGATAGGAACACCAGCAACGAAATTGAAAACAATAACACACAAAATTCAGTGGAGTTAGAGATCAGACTAGCAAGAACTGAGGGTATATTCAGTGAACAGCTACATTCAGTAGAAACCCCACAGACCCAACATACTTCACCTTCAAAGGAAGATTCCAACTTGGTTGACACAGTAAACATAGAAAGGGTAAATTTCCTTCTTGGACATACTCAGAATCCAGTAGTTTCTCAAGTAGAATCTACCTCAGATTTACCTTTCAATCTCCAATCTTGGCCTAGGCCAGACCATTGGGATTTCATTCCATCCCCGATAAGAGACAAGTTAGGTGTTAACTGGTTTAGAAACCCTCTTGTTATGAGGGATCAGGAAACCAGACACCAGATGGAGGGAGAAGGGGAACATGAAGGTCAAACTGAAACCACTTTTGGCTTCCCTATTCTAGATCTTGCACGAGATGTCAGCATGAAAAATATCCCGGCATCTTCATTACCTACCTTATATGGGAAGAGTACTGAAGATCCGGATACTTTTCTCTTTGAATTTGACATCTTGTGCAGGAGTTACAATTATTTACAGGACGCACAGAAGTTAAAACTATTTCCAGCCACCCTTAAAGATGCTGCACTTAGGTGGTTTATGAGTCTGGGGGAGTCCACCATCCGAACCTGGGAAGAAATGAAGAGTGCTTTCCTCAGAAAATACCGGGATTACTGTGGACCCAGAGATTCTCAAAATGACATCTTCAAAATGCAACAGCATGAAGAAGAAAGTCTTGAGGATTTCCTAGAACGTTTCTGCTTTGTACTGCAGAAATCTAAATATAACACTTTACAGGAGGATGCCGTCAGAACCCTTTTCCTGAAAGGGATTCTGGAGGAATATGTGGAAATCCTCAACCTGATGGCATCAGGAGATGTATCCCACAAATATTTTGAGGAGATCACTGAACTGTGCAGAAAATACTCTAGGAGTAGAGCCAAAGCAGGAAAAAGCACAAGGGAAGCTCCTTCCCGCATTTCTAGGATAGCAGGACCTAGTGGGATCACAAGAGTTGAATTGGGGAACCTGTTAGAAAATTTCAAAACTGACATCGTAGGCACCTTAAGCTCCCAATTTGATGCATTGAAAACAAAGAAACGACAAGAGGAAGAAGACATGGCAGCATTGCACATATTCTGCCCTAAATGCAGAAAGAGGCACCCCTTGAAAGAGTGCCCTCTTAATACCATTGCAGTTTGTTCTCTTTGCTCGGATCCGCACCCTACGGACAATTGTCCTTCTTTACCAGAGCTGCAAGCTTTTTACAAGCTTAATGCTGAACCTATAGATTCATCCTTTGCACCAAAGAGGCCTTGGCAGCCTAGACCCCAAAATATGTACCCAGAACCTGTTTTTCAAAACCCTGCATATTATTATCCTATGCCACAATCTCAGCAGCCAGAGTCCACAAATGTTGCAAAATTGGCCCTCTCAACCAATTCAGACTCAACCATGGCAGCAAAGCTGGCGAGGACAGCCATATGGGGGACCTCAAGGATAGCCCTATGGAGGCATACAACATACAGCCCCATTACACACCCCTCCTAGTTACGGTCCAATGCCCCCAAATATGCAGCAACTATTACCTTGCTTTACACCACCTGCACTTCCTCCCATACCCCCAGTTCCACAACAATACCAAAACCCAAACCCACCTAGACCTACGTTGTTGCCAGCTCAGCCTATCCCAAATCCTAACAACAAACCTTCCCAGCCTGTACATAATGCTGAAATTTATATGGCCCCATCTTACGTAATTCATTCAGCTCCTTTACAAGAAATTCAATTAAGGTCTGGGAGGACATTAAATAAAACCCCTCCAACAGTGATTATTCACGAAGAGACTGGAGAAGAAAATGCTGAAAAAGAGATTACAGAGGAAGAAGAAGTGCAGATTGCCTCAGAAAACACTCAAGCACTGGGAACTCATTCCCAATCATCTGCTCAGCCACTAGTGAATGACAAACCTCCTTACCCAGAGAGGTTATTAATAGAGAAGCCTGTGGTTCGTCCACAGTTTGATTGGGAAAATGAGTTGAAGAATGTTTGTATCAAGATCCCATTACTTCAGGCTATTAGAGATGTCCCTATCTATTCAAAACTGGTGAGGGACCTATGTTTAAAGAAACCTGGTCGAAAACAGAAAGACCCACCCACAATACATGTTTTGGGCCAGCTTTCCAATTATATTTCAGACTGTTCCTTACCCCCAAAATTTGCAAATCCCGGAAACCCAGTGGTGACCATTTGCATCAATGAAATTCCAATAGGAAACACTCTAGTTGACCTGGGGGCTGCCATTAATGTCATGTCTATGACCACCATGCAGAGACTTCAGTTGCACAATCTCCTCAGACCTACTCCTACTATTTTGGAGTTGGCTGATAGGAGCACAGTCAAACCTATGGGGGCCTTAGATGACATTACCGTCACAGTAGCATCATGGGAGTATCCAGTGGATTTTCTAGTACTCCAAACTAAACATCCAATGGGGGAACATCCTGTTATATTAGGCAGGCCCTGGTTAGCCACGGCCAATGCCTTTATAGGTTGTAGGGAAGGCATTTTAACTATATCTAATGGCACCTCTCTACAGAATCTCATTATTTATCGCCCAGCACAACCTGTATCGAAAAACATGCTATGGCTACAGAGTCCTTACGGGGATGAGGATGTGGAACAACCCTTGCTGTCCATTAGTCAAACTAGGGGGCTAGAAGACCAGACTGAGGATGATATCCTAGAACAATTTGTCTCAGCCACTACTAGTATTGAGTTCCCCCAGTCCTTCTCTGACCTAGACAATGTTTTCATAGAAGCTTTTCAAGAACAGTACTACCCTTCAGCCACCTCATCATCAGTAGTTTTATTCATAGATGAGAAGGTTGGAGCTTCAACTATACCAATAGAGATTAGCCCAGGGAGGTCTTTGTTTATTAATGCAAATCTGTTACAAGACCAGCAAAATTAGTTAGTTGATTTACTTACAGTGCAGTCTGGGGCATTTGCCTAGATCTACACAGACATGAAAGGCATTCACCCCGACACATGCATTCATCACATCTATACGCAGGAAAATATCAGACCAGTAAGACAGCCACAGAGAAGAATGAATCCTGCGCTTAAAGACATTGTCAAAGATGAATTGCAGAAATTGCTGGATGCAGATTTCATCTATCCCATCTCTGATAGCAAATGGGTATCTCCATTGGTGATTGTCCTGAAGAAGGGAGGTAAGTGGAGAATCTGTGTTGATTTTCGTGAATTAAATAAATCAACTCTTAGAGATTACTTCCCTCTTCCTTTCATAGATCAAGTTTTAGATACCTTGTCAGGAAAACAATATTTTTCTTTTCTGGATGGATACAGTGGGTATAACCAGATAAGAATAGCCCTAGAAGATCAAGAAAAAACCACTTTTACCTGCCCATGGGGGACTTATGCTTACAAGGTACTACCATTTGGACTGTGTAATGCTCCTGCCACTTTCCAGAGGGCAGTGTTGGGTATTCTGGCTGATTTAGTACATGAATGTGTGGAAATATATATGGATGACTTTACGGTCTATGGTAATGATTTCAAGGAAGCCTTAGACAACCTGGAAAAAGTTTTAATTAGGTGTCAGGAAACAAACCTTGCTTTAAGCCATGAGAAGTGTAAGATGATGTTAACTGAAGGTATTGTTTTAGGGCACCACATTTCATCAGCAGGCATTAAGGTAGACCCAGCAAAAATTGAAATTATTACTAATCTATCTCCACCAGCCACACAAAAAGAAGTCAGAAGTTTTCTGGGACATGCAGGGTACTATCGTAGGTTCATTGCTAATTTTACAAAGATAGCAGCCCCATTGTTCAAATTATTGGCTAAAGACAGTGGTTTTTGCTGGGATCAATACTGTCAGATAGCCTTTGACACCCTAAAGTCAGAATTGTCCTCAACACCAGTGTTGAGGGGACCAAATCGGTCCTTTCCTTTCCACATACAGACTGATGCTTCCGACACTACCTTAGGGGGAGTGCTGGGACAGAAAGAAAACCAGTCTTACTATGCCATTTATTTTATTAGTAAAAACTTGACACCTGCAGAACTAAACTATACAGTAACTGAAAAAGAGTTTCTAGCAGTTGTGCATGCTATCAATAAATTTAGGCATTATATTACTGGTTATGATGTATTTGTCCATACTGATCATTCTGCTATCAAATTTTTAATGAATAAACCTATCACTAGTGGCAGAATTACCAGATGGTTGCTTTTGCTACAGGAATTTAACATTACCATAGTTGACAAACCAGGGAAGGAAAATCTGGTTGCAGATTTCCTCTCCAGATTAACTCATGATGATGATAATGTTCCTGTAGATGATACATTCCCTGATGAACATTTATTTGCTGTTTCTATTAAAACACCCGGTTTGCAAATTTAGCCAATTATTTGGTTACAGGGAAACTACTTGCTCATCTGTCAGCTTACAAAAAACGAAGAATTATTCAGCAGAGTGCTAATTACTCATGGGTAGGTAATGACCTTTTTCGAACCGGTCCAGATCTGATTATCAGGAGGTGTGTGAGGGAGGATGAGATGTATGACATCCTTCAAGCTTGTCATGATGGACCCTGTGGGGGGCATTTTTCGGACAAGAGAACAACATATAAGGTGCTGCATCAGGGGTATTATTGGCCTACACTCTTTAAAGATGCTGAAAAATATGTACAGAGCTGTGACAGCTGTCAAAGAATGGGGAGACCCACTGTTGCAGATCAAATGCCCTTACAGGCCCAGGTACAAATTGAACCTTTCGAGAAGTGGGAGTTGGACTTTGTTGGCCCAATTTCACCAATGTCAAGGAAAAACAGGTATATTTTAGTTTGCACTGATTATGTAACTAAATGGGTTGAGGCAAAAGCTCTGTTGAGGGCCACTGAGAAATCAGTCATTGAATTTATTTACGAAGAAATTTTTACTCGTTTTGGCATTCCTCGTGAAATTGTGATTGACAATGGGGCACAGTTTGTTTCTAAGTCCATGAAAGCACTTATAGAACAGTACGGGATTAAGCACTACAAATCTTCTCCTTACCACCCCCAAGCAAATGGGCAGGTGGAATCAACAAATAAGGTGTTAGAATCCCTTCTAACTAAGACTGTACAGCTGCATCACAAAGACTGGGCAGACAGGTTACCAGAGGCACTGTGGGCATATAGGACCACATGGAGAAATACCACAGGGTATACCCCGTATCAGCTTGTTTATGGGAAACAGGTTTTGCTTCCTATAGAATTTCAGGTAAAAACTTTTCACACTGCTGTACAATTGAGCCTGAACTTAGATGAAGCTCAGAAGCAGAGATTGATGCAATTAAATGAGTTGGATGAAATCCGACAAGATGCTGTCCAAAGAATTGTTTTGATACAGAATCAGCGGACCAAGTGGCATGATAAATTCCTGAAGAAGAAGACTTTTGAGGAAGGGGATTGGGCACTGCTGTTTGACTCACGGTTCAAACATTTTAAAGGTAAACTTACCACCAGATGGATGGGACCCTATGAGATTGTGACTGTTTTTGATAATGGTTCTGTCAAAATAAAGACAATTGATGAAGAACAGACTACTTTTGTGGTGAATGGGCATAGGTTAAAGGTATACCACAAACCCATTTCTAAGCAAGAGTTCATTCGTACCATGAGTCAACAATCTGGCCTAGAACTGGTAGGAGAAGGAATGACTTCCTCATCTCCCACTTCCTCATAAGAACATTTGATAAAATTGTTTTTGTATATATGCACAGGAAGTTGTTTTTGTTTTTATTAGGTTTTTTTTGAAAGGTGCATATATTCTTTTTAGGCTCAGGATGTTTTGAACACAACAGGGAAGTCTTTTGTTATTATTTTTATTTTTCAGCCATGATTGTTTTTTTGGCAAAAGACTGTATCAATTGGGTAATTTCTGGGCTGCATTAGTAATCAGAATGTCTGTATCAGGTAAATGTATGTGTGCTGTCATATTTTTCAGAACTATTCTGGCTATTCATATGAGTACTTAACCACCAGGAAATGTCTACATTAGTGCTTTAAGCTTCCCAAATGTTTTCTGCTTATGAACTTATGGGTTGCTAGGACCATTTGACCTGGTTTCACACTAGATGGAGGGAGGGAATTGTCTTTAGTAACAACTATGGGCATTAATTATTATTTTTTAAGACAGGCAGCATTTTTGGAAAAGGTATCCAGGGCTGGGCAGTTTGGGGGTATTATCTATTGGCTGATATAATACTTAATACGTATATATATATTGTTGTACAGCCACTTTGTGATTTTCATTTTTTACAGTTGCAAAGGTTAGTTGTTCATCTGGGCAAATTTTTACAGGCATGTACAAAGAATACTCTTCCAATTTTGGTACCATCCCACTCCTAGATGGTTTTCAGAGCTGCTCCCCCACTCATCTATGCTTGAGCAAATCATAAATTTTATCTTTAAGGTGAAATTGGGACCAGAGCCTCTGATAGAAAATGGGTGCAAGAGGTTAACCCACCGGGATACTGAACAGGTCCACTGGCAGCAGGTACCGACCTGTGGTATAAACAGGCAAACCCATCAGGGTGCTGAACAGGCCTGTTGGCAATGGGGCATCTGCCTAGGGAAGAAGCTTCTTAGATGTTACAGTTACCCCACCGGAGTACTGAACGGGCTTGCTGGCAATGGGTTCTGACTCTAATGTCTCCTTTCACAGCCTCATCTATACTTGTCCATATGAACGATGTACCTACGTAAAGGTAAAAGAGAGGTCATAAGGGTGGTTAAATAAAATTTAATAAACTACTTAAAAAAGTTAATTAATAGCCAATTGATAATCATCTCTAGTTGTTCTGCATTTTGGGTTACCTGGTTCTTGTAGAAAAGAAAGTTTATGCCTGATATTTTCTAAGATCTGAACATAGCTGAGGATTTCAGTACAGTTTTTGGCACTACTCAAACTATCCTGTGTGAAGCTGGGTCAAAGAGGACTACTATTCCATTAGCTTCTGTTAGCATTCCTTTTGTCCTGTGGCCTATGTCTTGGTGGAAATAGTTCTGTATGAATGGCAAGAATAAAATTTGCATTTATGAGTGTTTGAGCATTGTAATTACATAGGAATAAGGGTGCTTGATTGAGGTTTGAATTCTGCTTGATTGTTTTGTATTGTTAATAAAAATCGATTTCATGACTTAGTTTGGTTTCTTGTGTGATTATGAGCAGCAGTACGTTGAAAATGAGGTAATTAAACTATAAACTGTTCTGATTTAAAACTATAAACTGTTTTGGTTAAACAAATTTCAATTCAGTTTATTTGTTTATTAACTCATTTAAATATTGCATATTGGGAAAGTTAATGGTTTAACATTATTGTGTGAGAGCCTTTACTTGTATAGCACAGCTGCTGCTCAAGATGCTAATAACTTTTGTTTACCTTTATCAATATGAAAACACTGCTGTGTTTACATTGGCTGAAGTATTGGATCGAATGCTGGATGAGGTACTGGAATATAAAAAATTTGCAAATTGATATGGCAAAGGTAAAAATGCTGGTAAAGGTAATGCACATGGCATGATTTGGTAAGTTTTAATTGCTATGTATTGAGGTTTATGGTTATAATTAAATGTTTTTTTGCCATTACTGAAATTTGATGAGCTGTGAACTATCATGATAACTTTGGCACTCATTTAATTGATATATCACAGTTTTTCTTTTATGTTGTTAATCTGGACAATATTTCATCCTTTATTACTAATTGGCAACCTGTAATAAAAATCATAACTTTGTTTTATTGTAATTTGGGTTTTTAAGTGTGATGCGGTTAGCTGTTTCAGTTCAGCTAATTTACGAAGACTCCTTGATAGTTATTTCATGGCTCAATCGACTGTTGGCATTTGATGTTCTTTTCTGATGCCTTGGTGCAAAGATATAAGATATTTGATTCACATGGCTCCTCAGGGGATCTTCAACCACGTTTTCCGGGAGCATAATTTTCTAGTAGCTGGACTTTCCAAGAAGGCCCTGAATTTGGATTTGGGCCATGGTTACTTCTTTGAGTTTTTGGATGGCAAGGCCATTAATGAGGGCTACTTTGTTCTATTTTAGATGCTGAGTTTCTCAGCTTTGTGCCATCAGCCTTATGCATTTTTCTCATGATTTGCTTTGGCTTAAGTCCTTCTGCTAGCAAGTTTTGCTCCTAGAACACTTGATTGTTGATCACCACCGATGTTCATCAGCATATCTGACCTGCTATATGCGGGAATGATGAGTAAAGTCTGCAAAATCAGAATTTAGTTCTATCAAACTTTCCTTTGAGTTCCAAATCTGGTTGTATGAGACTTTCTTGCAGAGGGACCTGCAAGATCTTTGGGTTGGGGGAGATGTTGGTCTTCTATTATTAGCTGTCTAATACATCGCTTTCTAGCCTAACACTTATTAAACCATATGATATATTCATTTTATTAATGTTTATTTGTATGGCTATGTTTCTATGGAGACCCACGTGAACAAAAGGCTTGGTAAGTAATATTTTTTTGGTTATTTTATGCATAAATTGGTTTTTATCTCTCTCTATATATATTCGGTCAAATGATGGCTTGTTATTTCTTTTGTGTGTAGGGTTTTCGGCGCTCTAAGGCAGGATCACTGGCAGCACCAGCAAATTTGGGGGTTTCGATCCACATTTTGGGCGTTTCCTGAGCTTTCATCGCCTTCCAAAATGCCTACACAAACTTTCCAGGTGCTGTTTTGGGGATGGTTGTTGCTTAAGAAGCTGTTGCTTTCTTGTTTTAGTGTTGTATAGATTTGAAAGGGATTCGAGCTCCCATATTTGGCTCAGGTGTGCCGAGTTACCTGTAGAGTTGTTTGAGGATCAATTTCTGTCACATGATTAATTCTAGTCTGTATCTTTAGTATAAAAGGGCTTTTGAAACCCTAAGAACAGAAGAAGGCAGAGAGAATATTGTAATACTCCATTTAATTAATACAAACAACGTTTTTTTTCCCTTTACGGTTTCAATTTAGAGCTGGAAGGCGTTGAGGGAGGGCCCCCTTCAGAACCAACCTTGGCATTTGGCATTGTGTGTTTTGTAATAGCAAGATAACGTTTCTTTTCCTTTGATATTGTTCTATAGAGCGCTGATAATTTTCCTCATATGCATGTCTGCAGGTTCTTAGTCAATTGCAATTGGTTTATTTTGTTGAATAGATTTAGGAATAGTTTTTATTTGATACCCCTTTCTGGTTTCAGCGTGGACTGTGTATTAATGGGCATGATTATTATTTAGGGTTATTGTCTTTATAAATTGTGTGGTGGTTTGATCCAAGTTTTGCTTTATGAGAGGTTACAGGTAGACTGAGTTTTTACATTGTTTTTACTGCCAGCCTATAGTGAGACAGCGATAGACTGTTCTTGTTCACTCTTCTTATAGGAGACAGTGATAGACTCTTCCTTTTATTTCCAGCATATAGCGAGATAGCAATAGAAGCTACGGGATTGGGTTAAACTCTCCTTATTCACAGGTCTGTAAAATAAATTAAGGAATGGTGTGGGTTTAAATATTCTCTTCGATTTCCAGTATGAAGTGTAGTATTGGCAATTTGGTTAATGAAATCGACTTTATCTGTTGAAGACCCTTTTTGCTACAGCGTGTAAATAGTTAATGAACAGCTCATCCTTTTCACTTTCAAGTTTGCAGAGCTGTAGGGTATCTTGTTGAAATTGCACAGCACTTGTGATATTTTGTAGAAGGATTGAAGATTGGAATTTATAGAGCGTATAGGGCTTTGATAAATAATCTTTTAAACAAGTGATTAAGTAGGAAGAAATCAGGCTGCTTGAGTTTGGAGAAGACCCTAGTTTATAATATTGCTTTCTTGAAGCAACATCAGCTTCACCGTGTGCATATGCAAACCAGTATTAGCAAATATTTCTCACACAGCCTAATACTAATTAATGAGTATTGTTTGAATGGCCTTGGTACTTTCCTATGTGCATTAATGTGCATAAATAAGGAAGAGTATATTCAAATAGCAATAACCAGCCAAGCTTCATTATAATAGGCTGTGTGTTGACCATTTGAAGTCAAGAGATCACAGGTGTTACTCTGGCAATAATTTTAGAAGTATTAGTGTGGAATGAAGCATTAGATCTCGTAGGATTATAGTGGAGTTTTCAGGTCAATAGATCATAGTTATTATGAAACTTATTAAGCTCTTTCATTTGTAGAATAGATTACCAGCACTATAGCTGAGTGTGGATTGTTGAGTGTTTAAGGGATTGCTGTAGGGTTTGTTTAATTTATCCGTAGGATTTCTCTGAAAGATTGCTGTAGGTGAAATTTATCTGAAAGATTAGTGTTGTTTTAAAACTATCTTGCCTGCACATATAGTGTAGCAGCTCAAAGTTTACGATTGCCCGGTTGATAATTAAATTGAGGTTAATTAAGTAAGAAACCAACACTCTCCTTCATCCTAAGTTCATGATCTAACTAGCAACATCTTTTCTTTCTCAACTTCAATCTTAGGATTGAATCTTGGCTTTATCTTGTTGCACTTGGGTCCAACATATACCAGTTCATCCGTCACATTATCAAAATCTCAATCTATAATACTTATATTACATGCAGTGCATTAAATCTCACATGGATTAAATTGTCTTTTTGATGAAATGTATTTGATGATAATGTCTAACATGAATTAAAGA